>JBCNJP010000019.1:11722705-11825285 GCA_039602395.1 Deinandra increscens subsp. villosa | reverse complement strand
GATAATGAGGGTTAGTTGGCACCAATGAGTCCTAATAAGGTGTTTATATAACCAATAAGTTGTGTTTACGACCAATTATGGCCCAATATGGTGTGTTTATTTGGGACTAATGAGTCCCACTAAGTTGTGTATATAACCAATAAATTATGTTTAGGACCAATGATGGCCCAATAAGGTGTGTTTAGTAAGGCAACGAGGGTCGGTTAGAACCAATAAGTCCTACTAAGGTGTGTATATAACCAATAAGTTGTGTTTAGGACCAATGATGGCCCAATAAGGTGTGTTTAGTAGGGCAATGAGGGTCGGTTGGGACCAATAAGTCCTAGTAAGGTGTGTCTTATATAACCAATAAGTTGTGTTTAGGACCAATGATGGCCCAATAATGTGTGTTTAAGGGCAATGAGGGTCCGTTGGGACCAATGAGTCCCGATAAAGTGTGTATATAACCAATAAGTTGTGTTTACGACCAATTATGGCCCAATAAGGTGTGTTTAGTTGGGACCAATGAGTCCCACTAATGTGTGCATATAACCAATACGTTGTGTTTAGGACCAATGATGGCACAATAAAGTGGGTTTAGGGACAATGAGGGTTAGTTGGCACCAATGAGTCCTAATAAGGTGTTTATATAACCAATAAGTTGTGTTTACGACCAATTATGGCCCAATATGGTGTGTTTAGTTGGGACTAATGAGTCCCACTAAGGTGTGTATATAACCAATAAATTATTTTTAGGACCAATGATGGCCCAATAAGGTGTGTTTAGTAGGGCAATGAGGGTCGGTTGGGACCAATAAGTCCTAGTAAGGTGTGTCTTATATAACCAATAAGTTGTGTTTAGGACCAATGATGGCCCAATAATGTGTGTTTAAGGGCAATGAGGGTCCGTTGGGACCAATGAGTCCCAATAAAGTGTGTATATAACCAATAAGTTGTGTTTACGACCAATTATCGCCCAATAAGGTGTGTTTAGTTGGGACCAATGAGTCCCACTAATGTGTGCATATAACCAATACGTTGTGTTTAGGACCAATGATGGCACAATAAAGTGGGTTTAGGGACAATGAGGGTTAGTTGGCACAAATGAGTCCTAATAAGGTGTTTATATAACCAATAAGTTGTGTTTACGACCAATTATGGCCCAATATGGTGTGTTTAGTTGGGACTAATGAGTCCCACTAAGGTGTGTATATAACCAATAAATTATGTTTAGGACCAATGATGGCCCAATAAGGTGTGTTTAGTAGGGCAACGAGGGTCGGTTAGAACCAATAAGTCCTACTAAGGTGTGTATATAACCAATAAGTTGTGTTTAGGACCAATGATGGCCCAATAAGGTGTGTTTAGTAGGGCAATGAGGGTCGGTTGGGACCAATAAGTCCTAGTAAGGTGTGTCTTATATAACCAATAAGTTGTGTTTAGGACCAATGATGGCCCAATAATGTGTGTTTAAGGGCAATGAGGGTCCGTTGGGACCAATGAGTCCTGATAAAGTGTGTACAAAACCAATAAGTTGTGTTTACGACCAATTATGGCCCAATAAGGTGTGTTTAGTTGGGACCAATGAGTCCCACTAATGTGTGCATATAACCAATACGTTGTGTTTGGGACCAATGATGGCACAATAAAGTGGGTTTAGGGACAATGAGGGTTAGTTGGCACCAATGAGTCCTAATAAGGTGTTTATATAACCAATAAGTTGTGTTTACGACCAATTATGGCCCAATATGGTGTGTTTAGTTGGGACTAATGAGTCCCACTAAGGTGTGTATATAACTAATAAATTATTTTTAGGACCAATGATGGCCCAATAAGGTGTGTTTAGTAGGGCAATGAGGGTCGGTTGGGACCAATAAGTCCTAGTAAGGTGTGTCTTATATAACCAATAAGTTGTGTTTAGGACCAATGATGGCCCAATAATGTGTGTTTAAGGGCAATGAGGGTCCGTTGGGACCAATGAGTCCCAATAAAGCGTGTATATAACCAATAAGTTGTGTTTACGACCAATTATCGCCCAATAAGGTGTGTTTAGTTGGGACCAATGAGTCCCACTAATGTGTGCATATAACCAATACGTTGTGTTTAGGACCAATGATGGCACAATAAAGTGGGTTTAGGGACAATGAGGGTTAGTTGGCACCAATGAGTCCTAATAAGGTGTTTATATAACCAATAAGTTGTGTTTACGACCAATTATGGCCCAATATGGTGTGTTTAGTTGGGACTAATGAGTCCCACTAAGTTGTGTATATAACCAATAAATTATGTTTAGGACCAATGATGGCCCAATAAGGTGTGTTTAGTAAGGCAATGAGGGTCGGTTAGAACCAATAAGTCCTACTAAGGTGTGTATATAACCAATAAGTTGTGTTTAGGACCAATGATGGCCCAATAAGGTGTGTTTAGTAGGGCAATGAGGGTCGGTTGGGACCAATAAGTCCTAGTAAGGTGTGTCTTATATAACCAATAAGTTGTGTTTAGGACCAATGATGGCCCAATAATGTGTGTTTAAGGGCAATGAGGGTCCGTTGGGACCAATGAGTCCCGATAAAGTGTGTATATAACCAATAAGTTGTGTTTACGACCAATTATGGCCCAATAAGGTGTGTTTAGTTGGGACCAATGAGTCCCACTAATGTGTGCATATAACCAATACGTTGTGTTTAGGACCAATGATGGCACAATAAAGTGGGTTTAGGGACAATGAGGGTTAGTTGGCACCAATGAGTCCTAATAAGGTGTTTATATAACCAATAAGTTGTGTTTACGACCAATTATGGCCCAATATGGTGTGTTTAGTTGGGACTAATGAGTCCCACTAAGGTGTGTATATAACCAATAAATTATGTTTAGGACCAATGATGGCCCAATAAGGTGTGTTTAGTAGGGCAATGAGGGTCGGTTAGAACCAATAAGTCCTAGTAAGGTGTGTATATAACCAATAAGTTGTGTTTAGGACCAATGATGGCCCAATAATGTGTGTTTAGTTGGGACTAATGAGTCCCACTAAGGTGTGTATATAACCAATAAGTTGTGTTTAGGACCAATGATGGCCCAATAAGGTGTGTTTAGTAGGGCAATGAGGGTCGGTTGGGACCAATAAATCCTAGTAAGGTGTGTCTTATATAACCAATAAGTTGTGTTTAGGACCAATGATGGCCCAATAATGTGTGTTTAAGGGCAATGAGGGTCCGTTGGGACCAATGAGTCCCAATAAAGCGTGTATATAACCAATAAGTTGTGTTTACGACCAATTATGGCCCAATAAGGTGTGTTTAGTTGGGACCAATGAGTCCCACTAATGTGTGCATATAACCAATACGTTGTGTTTAGGACCAATGATGGCACAATAAATTGGGTTTAGGGACAATGAGGGTTAGTTGGCACCAATGAGTCCTAATAAGGTGTTTATATAACCAATAAGTTGTGTTTACGACCAATTATGGCCCAATATGGTGTGTTTAGTTGGGACTAATGAGTCCCACTAAGGTGTGTATATAACCAATAAATTATGTTTAGGACCAATGATGGCCCAATAAGGTGTGTTTAGTAGGGCAATGAGGGTCGGTTAGAACCAATAAGTCCTAGTAAGGTGTGTATATAACCAATAAGTTGTGTTTAGGACCAATGATGGCCCAATAATGTGTGTTTAGTTGGGACTAATGAGTCCCACTAAGGTGTGTATATAACCAATAAGTTGTGTTTAGGACCAATGATGGCCCAATAAGGTGTGTTTAGTAGGGCAATGAGGGTCGGTTGGGACCAATAAATCCTAGTAAAGTGTGTCTTATATAACCAATAAGTTGTGTTTAGGACCAATGATGGCCCAATAATGTGTGTTTAAGGGCAATGAGGGTCCGTTGGGACCAATGAGTCCCAATAAAGTGTGTATATAACCAATAAGTTGTGTTTACGACCAATTATCGCCCAATAAGGTGTGTTTAGTTGGGACCAATGAGTCCCACTAATGTGTGCATATAACCAATACGTTGTGTTTAGGACCAATGATGGCACAATAAAGTGGGTTTAGGGACAATGAGGGTTAGTTGGCACCAATGAGTCCTAATAAGGTGTTTATATAACCAATAAGTTGTGTTTACGACCAATTATGGCCCAATATGGTGTGTTTAGTTGGGACTAATGAGTCCCACTAAGGTGTGTATATAACCAATAAATTATGTTTAGGACCAATGATGGCCCAATAAGGTGTGTTTAGTAGGGCAATGAGGGTCGGTTAGAACCAATAAGTCCTAGTAAGGTGTGTATATAACCAATAAGTTGTGTTTAGGACCAATGATGGCCCAATAATGTGTGTTTAGTTGGGACTAATGAGTCCCACTAAGGTGTGTATATAACCAATAAGTTGTGTTTAGGACCAATGATGGCCCAATAAGGTGTGTTTAGTAGGGCAATGAGGGTCGGTTGGGACCAATAAGTCCTAGTAAGGTGTGTCTTATATAACCAATAAGTTGTGTTTAGGACCAATGATGGCCCAATAATGTGTGTTTAAGGGCAATGAGGGTCCGTTGGGACCAATGAGTCCCAATAAAGTGTGTATATAACCAATAAGTTGTGTTTACGACCAATTATCGCCCAATAAGGTGTGTTTAGTTGGGACCAATGAGTCCCACTAATGTGTGCATATAACCAATACGTTGTGTATAGGACCAATGATGGCACAATAAAGTGGGTTTAGGGACAATGAGGGTTAGTTGGCACCAATGAGTCCTAATAAGGTGTTTATATAACCAATAAGTTGTGTTTACGACCAATTATGGCCCAATATGGTGTGTTTAGTTGGGACTAATGAGTCCCACTAAGCCACTAATGTGTGTATATAACCAATAAATTATGTTTAGGACCAATGATGGCCCAATAAGGTGTGTTTAGTAGGGCAATGAGGGTCGGTTAGAACCAATAAGTCCTAGTAAGGTGTGTATATAACCAATAAGTTGTGTTTAGGACCAATGATGGCCCAATAATGTGTGTTTAGTTGGGACTAATGAGTCCCACTAAGGTGTGTATATAACCAATAAGTTGTGTTTAGGACCAATGATGGCCCAATAAGGTGTGTTTAGTAGGGCAATGAGGGTCGGTTGGGACCAATAAGTCCTAGTAAGGTGTGTCTTATATAACCAATAAGTTGTGTTTAGGACCAATGATGGCCCAATAATGTGTGTTTAAGGGCAATGAGGGTCCGTTGGGACCAATGAGTCCCAATAAAGTGTGTATATAACCAATAAGTTGTGTTTACGACCAATTATCGCCCAATAAGGTGTGTTTAGTTGGGACCAATGAGTCCCACTAATGTGTGCATATAACCAATACGTTGTGTTTAGGACCAATGATGGCACAATAAAGTGGGTTTAGGGACAATGAGGGTTAGTTGGCACCAATGAGTCCTAATAAGGTGTTTATATAACCAATAAGTTGTGTTTACGACCAATTATGGCCCAATATGGTGTGTTTAGTTGGGACTAATGAGTCCCACTAAGGTGTGTATATAACCAATAAATTATGTTTAGGACCAATGATGGCCCAATAAGGTGTGTTTAGTAAGGCAACGAGGGTCGGTTAGAACCAATAAGTCCTACTAAGGTGTGTATATAACCAATAAGTTGTGTTTAGGACCAATGATGGCCCAATAAGGTGTGTTTAGTAGGGCAATGAGGGTCGGTTGGGACCAATAAGTCCTAGTAAGGTGTGTCTTATATAACCAATAAGTTGTGTTTAGGACCAATGATGGCCCAATAATGTGTGTTTAAGGGCAATGAGGGTCAGTTGGGACCAATGAGTCCCAATAAAGTGTGTATATAACCAATAAGTTGTGTTTACGACCAATTATGGCCCAATAAGGTGTGTTTAGTTGGGACCAATGAGTCCCACTAATGTGTGCATATAACCAATACGTTGTGTTTAGGACCAATGATGGCACAATAAAGTGGGTTTAGGGACAATGAGGGTTAGTTGGCACCAATGAGTCCTAATAAGGTGTTTATATAACCAATAAGTTGTGTTTACGACCAATTATGGCCCAATATGGTGTGTTTAGTTGGGACTAATGAGTCCCACTAAGGTGTGTATATAACCAATAAATTATGTTTAGGACCAATGATGGCCCAATAAGGTGTGTTTAGTAGGGCAATGAGGGTCGGTTAGAACCAATAAGTCCTAGTAAGGTGTGTATATAACCAATAAGTTGTGTTTAGGACCAATGATGGCCCAATAATGTGTGTTTAGTTGGGACTAATGAGTCCCACTAAGGTGTGTATATAACCAATAAGTTGTGTTTAGGACCAACGATTGCACTATATGGAGTGTTTAGTAGGGCAATGAGGGTCGGTTGGGACCAATAAGTCCTAATAAGGTGTGTCTTATATAAACAATAAGTTGTGTTTAGGACCAATGATGGCACAATAATGTGTGTTTAAGGGCAATGAGGGTCAGTTGGGACCAATGAGTCCCAATAAAGTGTGTATATAACCAATAAGTTGTGTTTACGACCAATTATGGCCCAATAAGGTGTGTTTAGTTGGGACCAAGGAGTCCCACTAATGTGTGCATATAACCAATACGTTGTGTTTAGGACCAATGATGGCACAATAAAGTGGGTTTAGGGACAATGAGGGTTAGTTGGCACCAATGAGTCCTAATAAGGTGTTTATATAACCAATAAGTTGTGTTTACAACCAATTATGGCCCAATATGGTGTGTTTAGTTGGGACTAATGAGTCCCACTAAGGTGTGTATATAACCAATAAATTATGTTTAGGACCAATGATGGCCCAATAAGGTGTGTTTAGTAGGGCAATGAGGGTCGGTTAGAACCAATAAGTCCTAGTAAGGTGTGTATATAACCAATAAGTTGTGTTTAGGACCAATGATGGCCCAATAATGTGTGTTTAGTTGGGACTAATGAGTCCCACTAAGGTGTGTATATAACCAATAAGTTGTGTTTAGGACAAATGATTGCCCAATAAGGTGTGTTTAGTAGGGCAATGAGGGTCGGTTGGGTGCATATACCAATAAGTTGTGTTTAGGACCAATGATGGCCCAATAATGTGTGTTTAAGGGCAATGAGGGTCCGTTGGGACCAATGAGTCCCAATAAAGTGTGTATATAACCAATAAGTTGTGTTTACGACCAATTATGGCCCAATAAGGTGTGTTTAGTTGGGACCATTGAGTCCCACTAATGTGTGCATGTAACCAATACGTTGTGTTTAGGACCAATGATGGCACAATAAAGTGGGTTTAGGGACAATGAGGGTCAGTTGGCACCAATGAGTCCTAATAAGGTGTTTATATAACCAATAAGTTGTGTTTACGACCAATTATGGCCCAATATGGTGTGTTTAGTTGGGACTAATGAGTCCCACTAAGGTGTGTATATAACCAATAAATTATGTTTAGGACCAATGATGGCCCAATACGGTGTGTTTAGTAGGGCAATGAGGGTCGGTTAGAACCAATAAGTCCTAGTAAGGTGTGTATATAACCAATAAGTTGTGTTTAGGACCTATGATGGCCCAATAATGTGTGTTTAGTTGGGACTAATGAGTCCCACTAAGGTGTGTATGTAACCAATAAGTTGTGTTTAGGACCAATGATGGCCCAATAAGGTGTGTTTAGTAGGGCAATGAGGGTCGGTTGGGACCAATAAGTCCTAGTAAGGTGTGTCTTATATAACCAATAAGTTGTGTTTAGGACCAATGACGGCCCAATAATGTGTGTTTAAGGGCAATGAGGGTCAGTTGGGACCATTGAGTCCCAATAAAGTGTGTATATAACCAGTAAGTTGTGTTTACGACCAATTATGGCCCAATAAGGTGTGTTTAGTTGGGACCAATGAGTCCCACTAATGTGTGCATATAACCAATACGTTGTGTATAGGACCAATGATGGCACAATAAAGTGGGTTTAGGGACAATGAGGGTTAGTTGGCACCAATGAGTCCTAATAAGTTGTTTATATAACCAATAAGTTGTGTTTACGACCAATTATGGCCCAATATGGTGTGTTTAGTTGGGACTAATGAGTCCCACTAAGGTGTGTATATAACCAATAAATTATGTTTAGGACCAATGATGGCCCAATAAGGTGTGTTTAGTAGGGCAATGAGGGTCGGTTAGAACCAATAAGTCCTAGTAAGGTGTGTATATAACCAATAAGTTGTGTTTAGGACCAATGATGGCCCAATAATGTGTGTTTAGTTGGGACTAATGAGTCCCACTAAGGTTTGTATATAACCAATAAGTTGTGTTTAGGACCAACGATTGCACTATATGGAGTGTTTAGTAGGGCAATGAGGGTCGGTTGGGACCAATAAGTCCTAGTAAGGTGTGTCTTTTATAAACAATAAGTTGTGTTTAGGACCAATGATGGCACAATAATGTGTGTTTAAGGGCAATGAGGGTCAGTTGGGACCAATGAGTCCCAATAAAGTGTGTATATAACCAATAAGTTGTGTTTACGACCAATTATTGCCCAATAAGGTGTGTTTAGTTGGGACCAATGAGTCCCATTAATGTGTGCATATAACCAATACGTTGTGTTTAGGACCAATGATGGCACAATAAAGTGGGTTTAGGGACAATGAGGGTTAGTTGGCACCAATGAGTCCTAATAAGGTGTTTATATAACCAATAAGTTGTGTTTACGACCAATTATGGCCCAATATGGTGTGCTTAGTTGGGACTAATGAGTCCCACTAAGGTGTGTATATAACCAATAAGTTATGTTTAGGACCAATGATGGCCTAATAAGGTGTGTTTAGTAGGGCAATGAGGGTCGGTTAGAACGCTGCATATGGGACAAGTGGTAGGCTTAGATCATCATCTTGATTGGAAACTAGAGCACATAATCATTTGCTATGCTATGTATTTTCAATCTCTCTCGAATACAAAAGGATTCTCCCTCCGAATTCCTACTCCCTATTTGGATATGATGAACAGCTGGTTGAGCAAGTAGACTACCTACTTCGCCCTTTCTACCCAAAGGTGATTGAGAACGTAAGGCATGAACATCTCCTTCGTTCTTGGTAGGCACAGACCCAGCTTTATACCACATAGATTCGCAGAAAGACGGCTATAAATTGGAATCGGATCTAACATGTGCAGCCTAAGCTTACTTCTCTTGGCTCCCGGCGGGGTTGTCTAGTCCTAAAGCTAACCAGTTTAGTTTACTTACTATTATATAATAAGCCTTAGCCTTCGGCCCATGAAATAGAGATGGCCCGGACCCAAGATTCAGATGGGCAGGATGCTTGGATATTCTTTTCTTTCTTCTAGTAGGGTGGTATGGTAATCCATGTTCTTACTTACCAGGCTGGGATATAATCTAAGGTAAGGTTGCTTTCTATGTAGGTAGAAGAGCCTAATCTCTGTACTAGCTCTATCTATCAGGGAAGAAGGGAGGCAATTTCAAAGCGAAGCATTAACTGAAGGATGCGCTTGCCCATGGCCTCATCTTCTCATTTTTGAGTCTTCAGTCACCGACTACGTCTGTAGCTTAAAAACTAAGTCCTAGTAAGGTGTGTATATAACCAATAAGTTGTGTTTAGGACCTATGATGGCCCAATAATGTGTGTTTAGTTGGGACTAATGAGTCCCACTAAGGTGTGTATGTAACCAATAAGTTGTGTTTAGGACCAATGATGGCCCAATAAGGTGTGTTTAGTAGGGCAATGAGGGTCGGTTGGGACCAATAAGTCCTAGTAAGGTGTGTCTTATATAACCAATAAGTTGTGTTTAGGACCAATGACGGCCCAATAATGTGTGTTTAAGGGCAATGAGGGTCAGTTGGGACCATTGAGTCCCAATAAAGTGTGTATATAACCAGTAAGTTGTGTTTACGACCAATTATGGCCCAATAAGGTGAGTTTAGTTGGGACCAATGAGTCCCACTAATGTGTGCATATAACCAATACGTTGTGTATAGGACCAGTGATGGCACAATAAAGTGGGTTTAGGGACAATGAGGGTTAGTTGGCACCAATGAGTCCTAATAAGTTGTTTATATAACCAATAAGTTGTGTTTACGACCAATTATGGCCCAATATGGTGTGTTTAGTTGGGACTAATGAGTCCCACTAAGGTGTGTATATAACCAATAAATTATGTTTAGGACCAATGATGGCCCAATAAGGTGTGTTTAGTAGGGCAATGAGGGTCGAGTTAGAACCAATAAGTCCTAGTAAGGTGTGTATATAACCAATAAGTTGTGTTTAGGACCAATGATGGCCCAATAATGTGTGTTTAGTTGGGACTAATGAGTCCCACTAAGGTTTGTATATAACCAATAAGTTGTGTTTAGGACCAACGATTGCACTATATGGAGTGTTTAGTAGGGCAATGAGGGTCGGTTGGGACCAATAAGTCCTAGTAAGGTGTGTCTTATATAAACAATAAGTTGTGTTTAGGACCAATGATGGCACAATAATGTGTGTTTAAGGGCAATGAGGGTCAGTTGGGACCAATGAGTCCCAATAAAGTGTGTATATAACCAATAAGTTGTGTTTACGACCAATTATGGCCCAATAAGGTGTGTTTAGTTGGGACCAATGAGTCCCACTAATGTGTGCATATAACCAATACGTTGTGTTTAGGACCAATGATGGCACAATAAAGTGGGTTTAGGGACAATGAGGGTTAGTTGGCACCAATGAGTCCTAATAAGGTGTTTATATAACCAATAAGTTGTGTTTACAACCAATTATGGCCCAATATGGTGTGTTTAGTTGGGACTAATGAGTCCCACTAAGGTGTGTATATAACCAATAAATTATGTTTAGGACCAATGATGGCCCAATAAGGTGTGTTTAGTAGGGCAATGAGGGTCGGTTAGAACCAATAAGTCCTAGTAAGGTGTGTATATAACCAATAAGTTGTGTTTAGGACCAATGATGGCCCAATAATGTGTGTTTAGTTGGGACTAATGAGTCCCACTAAGGTGTGTATATAACCAATAAGTTGTGTTTAGGACAAATGATTGCCCAATAAGGTGTGTTTAGTAGGGCAATGAGGGTCGGTTGGGACCAATAAGTCCTAGTAAGGTGTGTCTTATATAACCAATAAGTTGTGTTTAGGACCAATGATGGCCCAATAATGTGTGTTTAAGGGCAATGAGGGTCCGTTGGGACCAATGAGTCCCAATAAAGTGTGTATATAACCAATAAGTTGTGTTTACGACCAATTATGGCCCAATAAGGTGTGTTTAGTTGGGACCAATGAGTCCCACTAATGTGTGCATGTAACCAATACGTTGTGTTTAGGACCAATGATGGCACAATAAAGTGGGTTTAGGGACAATGAGGGTCAGTTGGCACCAATGAGTCCTAATAAGGTGTTTATATAACCAATAAGTTGTGTTTACGACCAATTATGGCCCAATATGGTGTGTTTAGTTGGGACTAATGAGTCCCACTAAGGTGTGTATATAACCAATAAATTATGTTTAGGACCAATGATGGCCCAATAAGGTGTGTTTAGTAGGGCAATGAGGGTCGGTTAGAACCAATAAGTCCTAGTAAGGTGTGTATATAACCAATAAGTTGTGTTTAGGACCAATGATGGCCCAATAATGTGTGTTTAGTTGGGACTAATGAGTCCCACTAAGGTGTGTATATAACAAATAAGTTGTGTTTAGGACCAATAATTGCCCAATAAGGTGTGTTTAGTAGGGCAATGAGGGTCGGTTGGGACCAATAAGTCCTAATAAGGTGTGTCTATATAACCAATAAGTTGTGTTTACGACCAATGATGGCCCAATAATGGTGTGGGCTTTAGTTGGGACTAATGAGTCCCACTAAGGTGTGTATATAACCAATAAATTATGTTTAGGACCAATAATTGCCCAATAAGGTGTGTTTAGTAGTGACCAATGAGTCCCACTAATGTGTGCATATAACCAATACGTTGTGTTTAGGACCAATGATGGCACAATAAAGTGGGTTTAGGGACAATGAGGGTTAGTTGGCACCAATGAGTCCTAATAAGGTGTTTATATAACCAATAAATTATGTCTAGGACCAATGATGGCCCAATAAGGTGTGTTTAGTAGGGCAATGAGGGTCGGTTAGAACCAATAAGTCCTAGTAAGGTGTGTATATAACCAATAAGTTGTGTTTAGGACCAATGATGGCCCAATAATATGTGTTTAAGTGCAATGAGGGTCAGTTGGGACCAATGAGTCCCAATAATGTGTGTATATAACCAATAAGTTGTGTTTACGAACAATTATGGCCCAATAAGGTGTGTTTAGTTGGGACCAATGAGTCCCAATAATGTGTGCATATAACCAATACGTTGTGTTTAGGACCAATGATGGCACAATAAAGTGGGTTTAGGGACAATGAGGGTTATTTGGCACCAATGAGTCCTAATAAGGTGTTTATATAACCAATAAGTTGTGTTTATGACCAATTATGGCCCAATATGGTGTGTTTAGTTGGGACTAATGAGTCCCACTAAGGTGTGTATATAACCAATAAATTATATTTAGGACCAATGATGGCCCAATAAGGTGTGTTTAGTAGGGCAATGAGGGTCGGTTAGAACCAATAAGTCCTAGTAAGGTGTGTATATAACCAATAAGTTGTGTTTAGGACCAATGATGGCCCAATAATGTGTGTTTAGGGCATGTGGGACTAATGAGTCCCACTAAGGTGTGTATATAACAAATAAGTTGTGTTGAGGACCAATAATTGCCCAATAAGGTGTGTTTAGTAGGGCATTGAGGGTCCGTTATGTGTGCATATAACCAATAAGTTGTGTTTAGGACCAATGATGGCCCAATAATGTGTGTTTAAGGGCAATGAGGGTCCGTTGGGACCAATGAGTCCCAATAAAGTGTGTATATAACCAATAAGTTGTGTTTACGACCAATTATGGCCCAATAAGGTGTGTTTAGTTGGGACCAATGAGTCCCACTAATGTGTGCATATAACCAATACGTTATGTTTAGGACCAATGATGGCACAATAAAGTGGGTTTAGGGACAATGAGGGTTAGTTGGCACCAATGAGTCCTAATAAGGTGTTTATATAACCAATAAGTTGTGTTTATGACCAATTATGGCCCAATATGGTGTGTTTAGTTGGGACTAATGAGTCCCACTAAGGTGTGTATATAACCAATAAATTATGTTTAGGACCAATGATGGCCCAATAAGGTGTGTTTAGTAGGGCAATGAGGGTCGGTTAGAACCAATAAGTCCTAGTAAGGTGTGTATATAACCAATAAGTTGTGTTTAGGACCAATGATGGCCGAATAATGTGTGTTTAGTTGGGACTAATGAGTCCCACTAAGGTATGTATATAACCAATAAGTTGTGTTTAGGACCAATGATGGCCCATATAAGGTAGGTGTTTAGGTAGAGGCAATGAGGGTCGAGTTGGGCACCAATGAGTCCTAATAAAGTGTGTATATAACCAATAAGTTGTGTTTACGACCAATTATGGCCCAATATGGTGTGTTTAGTTGGGACTAATGAGTCCCACTAAGGTGTGTATATAACCAATAAATTATGTTTAGGACCAATGATGGCCCAATAAGGTGTGTTTAGTAGGGCAATGAGGGTCGAGTTAAAACCAATAAGTCCTAGTAAGGTGTGTATATAACCAATAAGTTGTGTTTAGGACCAATGATGGCCCAATAATGTGTGTTTAGTTGGGACTAATGAGTCCCACTAAGGTTTGTATATAACCAATAAGTTGTGTTTAGGACCAATGATGGCACTATAAGGAGTGTTTAGTAGGGCAATGAGGGTCGGTTGGGACCAATAAGTCCTAGTAAGGTGTGTCTTATATAACCAATAAGTTGTGTTTAGGACCAATGATGGCCCAATAATATGTGTTTAAGGGTAATGAGGGTCAGTTGGGACCAATGAGTCCCAATAATGTGTGTATATAACCAATAAGTTGTGTTTATGAACAATTATGGCCCAATAAGGTGTGTTTAGTTGGGACCAATGAGTCCCACTAATGTGTGCATAAAACCAATACGTTGTGTTTAGGACCAATGATGGCACAATAAAGTGGGTTTAGGGACAATGAGGGTTAGTTGGCACCAATGAGTCCTAATAAGGTGTTTATATAACCAATAAGTTGTGTTTATGACCAATTATGGCCCAATATGGTGTGTTTAGTTGGGACTAATGAGTCCCACTAAGGTGTGTATATAACCAATAAATTATGTTTAGGACCAATGATGGCCCAATAAGGTGTGTTTAGTAGGGCAATGAGGGTCGGTTAGAACCAATAAGTCCTAGTAAGGTGTGTATATAACCAATAAGTTGTGTTTAGGACCAATGATGGCCCAATAATGTGTGTTTAGTTGGGACTAATGAGTCCCACTAAGGTTTGTATATAACCAATAAGTTGTGTTTAGGACCAACGATGGCACTATATGGAGTGTTTAGTAGGGCAATGAGGGTCGGTTGGGACCCATAAGTCCTAGTAAGGTGTGCCTTATATAACCAATAAGTTGTGTTTAGGACCAATGATGGCCCAATAATGTGTGTTTAAGGGCAATGAGGGTCCGTTAGGACCAATGAGTCCCAATAAAGTGTGTATATAACCAATAAGTTGTGTTTACGACCAATTATGGCCCAATAAGGTATGTTTAGTTGGGACCAATGAGTCCCACTAATGTGTGCATATAACCAATACGTTGTATTTAGGACCAATGATGGCACAATAAAGTGGGTTTAGGGACAATGAGGGTTAGTTGGCAACAATGAGTCCCACTAATGTGTGCATGTAACCAATACGTTGTGTTTAGGACCAATGATGGCACAATAAAGTGGGTTTAGGGACAATGAGGGTCAGTTAGCGCCAATGAGTCCTAATAAGGTGTTTATATAACCAATAAGTTGTGTTTATGAGCAATTATGGCCCAATATGGTGTGTTTAGTTGGGACTAATGAATCCCACTAAGGTGTGTATATAACCAATAAATTATGTTTAGGACCAATGATGGCCCAATAAGGTGTGTTTAGTAGGGCAATGAGGGTCGGTTAGAACCAATAAGTCCTAGTAAGGTGTGTATATAACCAATAAGTTGTGTTTAGGACCAATGATGGCCCAATAATGTGTGTTTAGTTGGGACTAATGAGTCCCACTAATGTGTGTATATAACCAATAAGTTGTGTTTAGGACCAATGATTGCCCAATAAGGTGTGTTTAGTAGGGCAATGAGGGTCGATAAGTCTAGTAAGGTGTGTCTATATAACCAATAAGTTGTGTTTAGGACCAATGATGGCCCAATAATGTGTGTTTAAGGGCAATGAGGGTCCGTTGGGACCAATGAGTCCCAATAAAGTGTTTATATAACCAATAAGTTGTGTTTACGACCAATTATGGCCCAATAAGGTGTGTTTAGTTGGGACCAATGAGTCCCACTAATGTGTGCATGTAACCAATACGTTGTGTTTAGGACCAATGATGGCACAATAAAGTGGGTTTAGGGACAAGGAGGGTCAGTTGGCACCAATGAGTCCTAATAAGGTGTTTATATAACCAATAAGTTGTGTTTACGACCAATTATGGCCCAATATGGTGTGTTTAGTTGGGACTAATGAGTCCCACTAAGGTGTGTATATAACCAATAAATTATGTTTAGGACCAATGATGGCCCAATAAGGTGTGTTTAGTAGGGCAATGAGGGTCGGTTAGAACCAATAAGTCCTAGTAAGGTTTGTATATAACCAATAAGTTGTGTTTAGGACCAATGATGGCCCAATAATGTGTGTTTAGTTGGGACGAATGAGTCCCACTAAGGTTTGTATATAACCAATAAGTTGTGTTTAGGACCAACGATGGCACTATATGGAGTGTTTAGTAGGGCAATGAGGGTCGGTTGGGACCAATAAGTCCTAGTAAGGTGTGTCTTATATAACCAATAAGTTGTGGTTAGGACCAATGATGGCCCAATAATGTGTGTTTAAGGGCAATGAGGGTCCGTTGGGACCAATGAGTCCCAATAAAGTGTGTATATAACCAATAAGTTGTGTTTACGACCAATTATGGCCCAATAAGGTGTGTTTAGTTGGGACAAATGAGTCCCACTAATGTGTGCATATAACCAATACGTTGTGTTTAGGACCAATGATGGCACAATAAAGTGGGTTTAGGGACAATGAGGGTTAGTTGGCACCAATGAGTCCTAATAAGGTGTTTATATAACCAATAAGTTGTGTTTACGACCAATTATGGCCCAATATGGTGTGTTTAGTTGGGACTAATGAGTCCCACTAAGGTGTGTATATAACCAATAAATTATGTTTAGGACCAATGATGGCCCAATAAGGTGTGTTTAGTAGGGCAATGAGGGTCAGTTAGAACCAATAAGTCCTAGTAAGGTGTGTATATAACCAATAAGTTGTGTTTAGGACCAATGATGGCCCAATAATGTGTGTTTAGTTGGGACTAATGAGTCCCACTAAGGTATGTATATAACCAATAAGTTGTGTTTAGGACCAAAGATGGCCCTATAAGGAGTGTTTAGTAGGGCAATGAGGGTCGGTTGGGACCAATGAGTCCCAATAAAGTGGTGTATATAACCAATAAGTTGTGTTTACGACCAATTATGGCCCAATAATGTGTGTAGGGTATTAGTTGGGACTAATGAGTCCCACTAAGGTGTGTATATAACCAATAAATTATGTCTAGGACCAATGATGGCCCAATAAGGTGTGTTTAGTAGGGCAATGAGGGTCGGTTAGAACCAATAAGTCCTAGTAAGGTGTGTATATAACCAATAAGTTGTGTTTAGGACCAATGATGGCCCAATAATGTGTGTTTAGTTGGGACTAATGAGTCCCACTAAGGTTTGTATATAACCAATAAGTTGTGTTTAGGACCAATGATGGCCCTATAAGGAGTGTTTAGTAGGGTAATGAGGGTCGGTTGGGACCAATGAGTCCCAATAAAGTGTGTATATAACCAATAAGTTGTGTTTACGACCAATTATGGCCCAATAAGGTGTGTTTAGTTGGTGACCAATGAGTCCCACTAAGGTGTGTATATAACCAATAAGTTGTGTTTAGGACCAATGATGGCCCAATAAGGTGTGTTTAGTAGGGCAATGAGGGTTAGTTGGAACCAATAAGTCCTAGTAAGGTGTGTATATAACCAATAAGTTGTGTTTAGGACCAATGATGGCCCAATAATGTGTGTTTAGTAGGGCAATGGGGTCGGTTGAACTAATGAGTCCCACTAAGGTGTGTATATAACCAATAAGTTGTGTTTAGGACCAATGATGGCCCAATAATATGTGTTTAGTAGGGCAATGGGGGTCAGTTGGGACCAATGAGTCCCCAACCAACCTGATTACCCTACTAAACACTCCTTATAGGGCCATCATTAGTATAAACACAACTTATTGGTTATATACAAACCTTAGTGGGACTCATTAGTCCCAACTAAACACACCATATTGGGCCATAATTGGTCGTAAACACAACTTATTGGTTATATAAACACCTTATTAGGAACCATTGGTGCCAACTAACCCCTCCTTGTCACCATATAAACATCATAGACACAAAGCAGCTAAGCATTTGGCTAATCCAACACCTCATGTGTGGGATGGGCCAAATTCCAGCCAGAACACCTCAAAGCTACTACATCAGAGATTAGCACCTAAACCACAAATGGTTAAGTATATGCGACGGACATCAGAGATCAAAGCAACATTAGATCATTGTAAAGGAACATGTGTAATGATTAGGCATGAAAACGACATAAGAAAGCAAAGCTACATCAAATGCCAACCAAAATATCGGCAGAGCCAAGATAGTGGAAAGAACGTATGTGAAACTTGGAAAATGATTAGAGATAGTTTATGCTAACAATTATACCAGCCCATAGGAAAATTTAAAACACAAAACAACCAAGTATGTGGCTGATTTAACACTTCACACGTGGGCTGTGCCAAAACAGGTGTCTAAAAGAAATTAAAAGCTAATGAACTACATGGCTAAATAGAGAAAATACATACAAACTTAACAATGAACGTGGAAACAAATTAGTGGAAGAAAATAAGTTGTGTAAATAAGTAATTGGTCAAAACCAAACAGTAATACACCTCACAAAATACTTTGCCAATTGTAATATATATATAATATATATAAACTAATTGTAATTATTATTATTATAAAATTTTCGTTTATCTTATTCTATTCAATGAGTGTAATATATGGTTTCAAACCTGTTATTACAAAACCCTAAATTTTAAAAAATTATCAGTTTTTCTTCAAAAATATGGGATGAACAATATTTTTTGTTCTCTTCTCCACTACAAGCACACCTTAAATTTTGAGGAATATACTCACAAACTTTTAGAGAATGTGCTCTGAATGCTCTAATTTATATTTTTATTACTATATTTTTTCTCTCTTTCACTCAACACAATTAAATAATATTTTTATATACTCTTATTATTACTTTTTCTCAGTTTGTATTTATATTTTTTATATCCTTATAATTACTTTTTCTCAATTTTTATTTATATTTTTTTATACAACCACAATTAAATAATATTTTTTTTACAATATTTAACAAAAATTACCTTCTTGTATTTTATAAACATTTTAAGTTTGTAAAAAATATATATTATCTTTTATAATGTAAACCTTTAATTTTATTATTCCTTTATAAATATCTACACATCACAACCCTTTGTTTTTAAACTGATTATAACTGTTTTAACTAACTATTTTGTTAATTACACTTTGAGTAAATAACAAAAAATAGTCTCTATGGTTTGGGAAAGTAACACTTTTGAGTGAAAATTTATAAAATCAACACAATTTTGTTTTTAATAATTCATGTTATTATGTTAACATTTTGTGAATTCGTAACCAAAGACGAAAAATTCGTTAGTGAACAACCAAAAACGTTACTAGTATTTAAAACCTTTTTTAAAACGATGAAACAGAAAAATTTAATGTCTTAAACATTTGAAACTTTATATAAAAAACGTAAACGTAGCAAAACCTGTTAAAAAGTAATCCGTTAGAAACTTTGATAAATGAAACCATCGCAAAAACGTTAAAAAATTCATGTAAAAAAATAAAGTATCAAAACTCACGTGTTGTGGCGCATTAAAATCCCCCAAAAAAAAACTCATTTTCAAATATGTATACAACTTTAATGACGTCTATAAAAGTGCTTAGATAACTTATAGATTATCACGTACAACTCCGTTTTAAAACAAACCAAACGTCGAAACACACATATATATAAATAAGAACATCGCAAACGTATATTTAAAATTTCATATATTAAACATCAAATTTTAAAAGTTAAAAAAAAAAAAAAAGTTAAGGTGTGAGACACTTGTCTACATATAGTTTAGCCAAAAAGAATTAGAAACGTCATAGAATTTAAACTCTAAGTTTAGTTAAAATACAAAGACATATTTTTAAAAAATTTCAAGATTATTATGTAATAATTCCAAACCATTGCATTATATGATGATGTACCCTGTGGTAGTGATGGAGGCGACACTGAATGGCAAGTGACGAAAGGTTCATCGATGCAAACATCAATATTGGAGAACAATTGTGTGATGATGGTGGCGTCAACGTTGATGGTACATGATGTTGTAGCCCATGGTGGTGATGGAGGTGATATGTCGGTGTGGATAGTACAAATCAAAGAATAAACAAGAAGAAGCTAGTGTGATGGCGGTAACAATGTCAATCTGACTTGTATGAGGCGACATAAATGGCAAATGTGTCGATTGAAAGGTAACACTGAAAGCAAACAGTAGGTGATGAAAGCTTCATTAATGCCAACATCAACGTTGGGGAACAATTATGTGATGATGATCGTTTCAACGATAATGGTACATGATGTTATAGCCCGTGGTGGCTATGGAGATGATACTTTGGTGTGAAGTGCGCTAGAGATGACAATAATGATCGGTACGTTGTGGTAAAAAAAAAGTGTACAATTTTGATATTTATATTAACCAATATAACCTGTAAAAAGCATATGACTTATTTGACACAAATAATTATATTATACACCCAAACTAGCCCAATTTTATATATTTAAATCTATTTTCTGGTGTAACCTCGTATAAGAAATTCTTCCATCACTGACTTTCACAAAATACATAGACATAACATAAGAAACCCTGTAAAATCTCACTCATATAGTAGGATCCGATGAGGGTTTGGTGAGGACAAACATTATCCGTATCCCATGGGATAGAGAGGTCACACCCAGAAGAGACCCCGACTTAAAAAAAAAATAGCCAAAACAAACATCCAAAACACATGACAAACAATACATCAGGAAGTAAGAGCAAAGGCAAGCAATAATCACGAAACACAATAGAGTATAGTAGAAGCAGACGCGATAGGGGACCGTAAGCCACACATGCCTACGGAAAAAGGAAAAAACCACTCCTAAAACCAGACACACTAAAACAATGCAACCCACCCCCCCCCCCCCCCGGCGCGGCTAAGCCAAAGCACTAGGCCCAAATAGAGAACCAAAGCATAAACAACTAACCCCGAAACACTCTAAAATCCTTAACACCAATTTACGGCTACAAGAACTCATGTCATCGAAGGTGTAAGTCTAACAAATGTTGTCGAATCTTCTCCTCCCACGTCAATTTTGGTCTACCCTTGTTCCTCTTCCCCTCCACTTGCCTAACGGGTGCTGACGGGCGTCTCCTTTGAACCATCCCAATCTTCCATCCCTACTTTTATCCGAGATGTGAGCAACCCCTAATCTATCTCTGAAGACAACATTCCTAATTCGATCAAGCCACATGCACCCACACATCCATCTCAGCATCCTCATCTTTAGTGTCTCCAACTTTTGTGCATGTGCTTTTTTAACTAGACAACAATCAGATCTGTATAACACAACATGTCTCACTTCAACCCGATACAACTTCCCTTTTAATTTCTTCAGAAACCTCTTATCAAACAGAACTTCTATGGATGTCGTCCGCTTAGACCTACCAGCTTGAATGCAATGAGACACATTACAATCAAAGTCCATGTCACTATGAACGAAAGAACCATACTTGAACTTGGTGATTTGTGAAACCGCTTAGCCAACAATAGACATCTAAATCTCCACCTCATTACTGGTCCTACTGAAGTTGCAGTAGAGATACTCGGGTTTAGACCGACTTAATTATAAGCCCTTACGCTCTCTAGGGCCACACACCACTCCTCTAGTCTCACATTCAAGTCATGCTTCTTTTCCTACACCAATCTAGATGCGTATATGTGAAAAGCATGCACGTTTTGGATCGACTTTAACAATTTTTTTCAAGAACAATCATCACAAAAAGGAATAGGCTCAACGCAGATCCTTGTTGGTGTCTCACCCCCATGAGAAAAATTCAATGTCCCATAACGAAGACCGAACACAAATCTTAACACCACAATACATTTATCTAATTAACTCAATGTACTGTAGGTATCTCTACTCCAATATGAGGACTAAAAAGCGACTAGACATGTGACGAGCGCTAGTTGAAGATGCTCTTTGTAACATACGGCCACTCATACCACTAATATTGTCCGCTTTGTCCATGAGAAGCTTATTGAATTTGTTGTTGGTTGCTCGGGTGAAAATTTCTTAGGGAGGTCACACATCCTTAGATTGTTGTCACTTGAGCATCCTTAATTGGAAGTTCTCCCCTCATCAACAACCAAAGCGTCCAAAACACATTTATGATATTTGAGGCAGGGCGATTTTTATGAACCAGGAATCTCTTCTGTTCATCGTCAATTTAGGATTTTTCTAGAATATTACACTTTTTCAGCCAATTAGAATAGAACATGAAAGTAACGTGACCTCTTAAAAAATATTAAAGTATCCTAAACTTATACTATTCATCATAATAACATCATTATAAAGTAATAATTGACTTAATTTATAAGTGCTATACTCATTTATACATTAAAGATTCAACATGAAGCATACAAATGATTGTACGAAACCTATAATTACACGATAAAAAAATAATTAAATATAAATTCTTAATTACCCTTGATGAATCTAATCTCATTTTTATAATAAAAAGGTAGGGTGGGGTGAGGGTGACTAGGTAGCAATGTAATCGCATAGGAAGGCCGTTTATACGGCAACAAAAGTGGCTTTTAATTTAGGTTTCTTCAACCAGGATTAATCTTTATGATACTCGTCGTTAACCCATGTGACACTTTCTTGCATTTCTCGTTCTCATTGCTTCCCCCCCAACCCCACCCCCTTTCTTATATATATAACCAAAGTTTTTTATATCTTTTACCACAATTTCTTCCTCTTCCTCTTCCTCTTCCTCTTCCTCTTCCTCTTCCTCGTCCATCATCGACATATTTAGGATTCGGGTACGTGAAACTAGCTAGCATCTAATCGGTTTCGAAAATGGGGTTAGCCCGGAATCCGAGAAGCTCGGATTACCTAGACGGTGACTCGGGTAAATCGGGCAAATGGAGGCCGCAAAAGAGCACATCGGGACGACTCGTGACACTCCTCACTTGCTTGCAATTCGCATTCGCGGTTTACGCGACTTTCTTGCTCTACTACATGAGCCCTTCCATCGATTTACGAACTCCGAAACCCGACTTCACCTGGGCGTCGAGAATCGCTCAGCAATGGAAGCACTACATAATCCCGCCCCATGTTATCAGCCGGTACCAAGAGTCCACGAACAACCTCGTTCTCGAACCGCTACCTCTCGTGATCCCGACCACTCCTTCCGAAGTGTGCGAGCACGAGAAGATAGAGTTCGAGCAGAAGAAGTCGAACGACGCGCTTATGGTCAAGATCAAACGGGAGCTTTACGACCAAGTGCTCGATTTCCAAAGCAAGAACTTGGGGACCGAGTCGTTAACCGAGCTAATGTCGATGAAGTCGAAATGGGACATGAGTAGCCCCCGAAACACCCCGAAAGTTACGGTGATCTTGAACCATTTCAAGCGTAAAACGCTCTGCTCGCAGCTCGACTCGTTGCTCCACCAAACGCTCCCGTTTCACCATGTTTGGGTGCTCTCGTTCGGAAGCCCGAACGAGGCCGGTCTGAAACGAATCGTCGAGAGTTACAACGATTCGAGAATAAGCTTCATTAGCTCGACTTACGATTTCAAATACTACGGGAGGTTTCAAATGGCGTTACAGACTGAAGCGGATCTGGTTTATATTCTTGATGACGATATGATTCCGGGGACCAAAATGTTGCAGATTCTGTCGCACGTGGCCGGAACGGAGAAGTATAAGAACTCGGTGCTGGGGAGTATCGGGAGGGTTTTGCCGTTCCGGCAGAAGGATTTCACGTTTCCGAGTTACCGGAAGTTTAGATCGAAAGAAGCAGGGCTTTATTTGCCTGATCCTGCATATGACATCACGGTTGATAAAATCGTTCAGGTTCGTTTATTTCCCGGAATTTTACAAGCTTACTTGATTTTTAAATTTAAGTTTATTTATTTATTTTTTTCAAATTATAGTAAAGATTAAAGTAGTTTATCTGAGTAAAATTCTGGAAATCTAAATAAAACATAACTATCTCTTGTTTGGATTAGTAAAATTATGTGATAATTGAGAGAATTTATGTAACAGCTGTATTTTATGATAAACGAAAAATGGATCCAAAGAAGAAAAGATTAAAAAAAAAAAAAAGAAACAGAAATTATGTAAATTTGTGAATACTAAAAATTGAAGTTGAAAATTTAGTCTTCTTTTAACTACATCATTTATATAAAAGTTGTTTTCCTCCTAATTTTATTAGTTCCTTAATAAACTCATTTTATTAATTTTATTAATTTTATTATGTTCAGGTCGATTTTCTTTCTAGTTCTTGGTTCCTTTCAGCCGAACTCGTCAAGACTCTTTTTATCGAGACTCCTTTCACGTTTATGACGGGCGAAGATTTGCATCTAAGGTAATGATTTTTAATAGAATTTAAAGTATAAATTTTTAATATTATACTTTATATGTATACAATCATTTTTCTTATACAGATTCATTTTCCAAAATGGAAAACCATACCTTTAAATTGATATTTTTGTAATAATTTAACATAGTACCTTAATTATTAGGTTACCCTTTATATTTATTTTAAAAAATATATATATGTTCATGAATAAGTGAACATCTCATATTTGACTTGCTGTCCACAATGCATTGGGTGCAAGTCCAATAAGTTGTAGTGCTACGGTACCTTATTTAACTAACTTCATGCAAATCGACGTCATCTTAATTTACAAATAATTTGGGTCAACACTTTTCTTTATTTAATTTTATATATAATAAAGCTTGTTTAATTGTACCTTATTATTAATTTGTTCGATCGACTTAATAATATTGCAGCTATCAGCTTCAGAAGTATAGAGGTGCAGGTTCGTTTGTGCTCCCTGTCGACCCAAAAGATAAAGAGACTTGGGGCGACAGTGAGCACAGACTAGCTTATGTGTCCGAAACCACCGTCATATTCAAAGACGTGGTTCAAGTCCGAGACGACCAATGGTGGCGAGCCTTATCAACCGGCTACATCACGCAATGGGCTGCAATGAACCCTCAAAAGATCGACGCCCTCTTCTACGCTCACTCGATAGGCGAAGTCAAAGCCCTAGCTCCACTCCTCGAGAAATTCCGATCAACCGTGGGGAAAAAGGCTTACATTGTGGTTCCCGGAAGCGGGTTTTGCTCGTGCGAGGAGGCCACTTCAGCCTTACATTGGCCAAAGACAGTTTGTAGGGAAAGAAGGTTTAAGATTTTCGACTTGGGCGTGGGTGCGGTTTCGGGAATTTCGAGCTCCGAGGTGCCCGTTGTGCAAGCGGTTTACGCTAGTATGAAAGGGTTGATCAAGTTACATAACCCGAGCGTTGTGATCACGGTCGATGATATCGATTCGAACGTTAGGAAAGCGTTGAAAATGGCGACCGAAAGTAACTCAAACAGCTCGACTTTGGTTCATTTGCCTAGACCTTCGATTACTAAGGTTCTTTGGATGGCTGATCTGAGATCTACTGCTTTACCAAGTAAGAATTACATTTCTTTCTCATTAGCCAAATTTTAATTAGGGGAATTACATATATCCTCTTATTTGGAATAAAATTATATATTTTTATAAAAAATAAAATTTTTAATGCATAATATACAATAACTTTTAAACATCATTTAGGGATATATGCAATTTCTCATACCTTTTAAACATCATTTAGGGATATATGCAATTTCTCAAGTTTAGAGGAGGAAATATTGTTTACTTACAAAAATCACTTGCAGATTGGAACCGCATGAGGATATCCGTAAACATCATAACTCAAAACCGAGTCAACTCGCTAACGAGGCTACTCAACTCGCTAAAGAACGCTTTTTACGTAGGAGACGAGGTCTCGATAAGCTTCAACATGGATAGTCGAGTCGACGAGTCGACTCTGAAGCTCGTAAAGACCTTCGACTGGCCACACGGTCCGAAAACCCTAAGGAGAAGAATCATCCAAGGCGGTTTGATACGAGCCGTGAGCGAGAGTTGGTACCCCGCGTCCGATGACGACTTCGGTCTCCTTTTAGAAGACGATATCGAGGTGTCGCCTTACTACTACTTATGGATCAAATACGTACTCTTATCGTATCATTACGACCCTCAAGTTTCGATGCCCGAGCTCTCGTCGATCTCGTTATACACCCCGCGGTTAGTCGAGGTCGTGAAAGAGCGGCCGAAATGGAACGCGACCGACTATTTCAAACACATCCATCCAAACACGCCGTATCTTCACCAACTACCGTGCAGTTGGGGCGCGGTTTTCTTCCCGAAGCACTGGCGAGAGTTTTATGTCTACATGAACATGAGGTTCACCGAAGACGCGAAACAAAACCCCGTACAAATCCCGAAATCGAGAACCAACGGGTGGCAGGCTTCGTGGAAGAAGTATCTGATCGACATGATGTATCTTCGCGGGTACGTAAGTTTGTACCCGAACTTCCCGAACCAAATGAGCTTCTCGACTAACCATATGGAGCCGGGAGCTCATATTAGCGCGAAAGATAACGTGGTTCGCCATAACAAGACCGATTTCGAGGTCCCGTTGTTGAAGGATGATTTCAAAACTTATTTGCCAAATGGGAAGATGCCATCGGCTTCAAAGTTACCATCTTTGAACCTTTTTAATCAAGCTGTTTCGTTGAAGGGGTTGAAGTCAGCGGGGTCAAAATTGAGGCAAGATGTGCTTAACTGTACGGTTGCTCAGGTGGTTATGGTGGATCATTTAACGGGTCTTCCTTCTCATTGTGCAACGTTCTGATCAACTGTTATGAGGATCTAACTGATTGAATTTTATGCGTTATTTAATTTTCTTTAAATGTAGTATATGATGGTGTGACAGTTTAATGTTGGAATGACTGGTTCCTGTGTCGAATGGAATGGGAATTGGAGGGTGAAAAGGGATGAGGGTTGTTAAGGAAGGACTAAACTTGTTGAAATTTAATTGTATACTTTATTTTGCTCTATTACATCATTTTCATGTTAATATGTCTGCAATTTAGTGTTTTTTTTTTTTTTATCATTGATCACTGTCGTCAAATGATGTAAAAAATTAATTAACTTAGATAACTAGTGTAAGTATAAAATATAATCTCTTATCCATAAGAAACATATGGTTAGTAAGATACGTCTTGTTTAATTATAAAAATAAAATCACTGATTTTGATCACGAAACTAAACTAAAGCTAAACTAAATTGGAGATCAAATTAAGAACCAACACATAAAGACACAAAAGCAAAAGATAAGACAGAACAATCGCTTCCGGTTTTAGATTAGTTATTTAACTGCAAAACTTCATGTGTGATTACATGTTCAATTAGTTATATAGACATAACATAGCACACATTGATTTTATGTTAATCTTAGCTTCATTACAAACTACACTAAAAGGCCATGGTTCCTAATTACATTAACTAGGGTGAGATTGCACCATATATCAGAAAATGTATAATAATAATCTACCACGAGTCATAACAAATTACACAAACGGACGCATCTCCGAACTACATTAACCCGAGTGAAATGACACCATCAGAAAATTATGTACAAGTTGCATTTCAAATAAACATAAAATGCAATGGCACATGTATAATCATACCGGTTTGAATTTCAGCCGACAAAATAAAAAGATTCAGCCATGATTTTGTGCCACCGAGAGATATTCTTTCTCATTCTGTATGCCGGCCACAACAGCAAGCCTCTCAGGCTGATGTTCCTTTCGTGAACGGCCCCGAAATTCTTGTGGAATGGAACTCCCAATAAAAAAAGTAACCCTCCTTCAAAACTGTCGCCTCCTTTTCTTTTTAATTTGTTTCTGGGCCAGTCCTTTCTTTTTTCTTTCCTGGACAGCCCAACACCTTAGCCCAACTCAAAAGTCAACCCTCAAATTTTTTTTATTTTTTTTTGAACGGCAAATGTGGATCATTAACGGGGACATTACACCACCCACCCGATCATCTTCAATCCCTGATCCAACCCTCAATTAACATGTTATTTTACACTTTAAGGTTTAAGCCATATGATTTTTTTTAACAGCTAAACGACTACATATACTCTTTACTCTTTCTATAATTTATACTTTTAGTAGAATATAAATCCAGTCTTATAAGTAAAACACTACAGCTTTACCACAACGCCATATGTAATCTTGGATTAGCAACTCTAGCTATAACGATGTCTGGTCTCCTCGTTAGATAATTTTTTGAACGGTCAACAAATGCTCCGGAAAGCCAGGGAGTATTTACATCGGTTGAGCTCATTCCATGAAAAATCCACATCCACGAGCGGCCGGGTGGTAAAACCTGGGAGCTCAGAGATCGAACTTGTGACCTCTCAATCCCAAGTCTTCCCTCATCGTCAAAAACCACTCGGACAAATCCTCGTGGTTTGTCTCCTCGTTTAGATGATATTTATTACTTTGTTTCTTGGAACCTACAAAATACAAAAATCGATCATGATAAATTATTAACATGCAAAAACGAGTATAGAAAATGAACCGATCATCCTTCATAGTATCTAATCTCTTGATAATTATACAAAGGCTAGACATTAACATCTATTATACTTGTTTTCAACATATCAAATCAACAACAACATACAACAAGCTCGGAACTTTTAAAATTTTTATGGATCCGATCTTTTTAAATTGTATTATCTCTTTATTCCTTACGATATAGGCATGATTTGGTCTCATCTCATTCGTTCTAGACCCTCCTACTTTTCGGTCGGATTTTTATGGGTTTGTTAGTTTAAAGTTTCTTATTTTTTTTTTTTGAAATTAATTGGGTTTCTTAAAAAAATAAAAAAAACATAGTTTTTAATTCTACCCTTGGTATTTAAAAGTAAGAGTTTTTTTTTAAAGAGGGTTATTG
This sequence comes from Deinandra increscens subsp. villosa, assembly GCA_039602395.1. Classification (NCBI taxonomy): domain Eukaryota; kingdom Viridiplantae; phylum Streptophyta; class Magnoliopsida; order Asterales; family Asteraceae; genus Deinandra; species Deinandra increscens. The sequence goes on along the minus strand of JBCNJP010000019.1, from coordinate 11,796,895 downwards.
AAAATTTTATTTACTAAATAGGTGTAATTTAAACTTAATTTTTTTAATCAACTCATTATAATTTTTCTTTTAAATAACTTGTTATAATTTCCTTGTTATTTTCTTTGATTAAACTCTATAGTTGATTACAACTAGATTATTTTATTTTTGTACTTGAAATAACAACTAGATTATTTTATTTTTAAATAATTAAACACCCCATTAGGGGGAAAAAGAGTAGGTAAGAATGGACGGCATAAACAATCATATATACCATTGTTCTTTGAGTTCCATATGGCATTATATTGTTGGTTTGTCGCTTTCGGATCGGGTGATCAATTTTTGTGACTCCAAGAGATCGGTAAATCAAATTTAGTGTTAACAAGTTGGTGACCCGCCCTCGCTTCACGGTGGGCCACCATTTACCAGTCAATTTAAGTAAAAAATGTTTTAGTGTGTTCAAAGTATAAAACTATAAATAAGTCGTGGCTAAAGTCGAAAACTTTAAAAGTATAATAATAAAAGAAAGTAGAAAAATTAAGAAGTTTAAAACGTAAAAGTCTAAAAGTTTCATGGTGAAAGTATAAAACTATAAAAGTATACTAAAAAACGAAAGTAGAAACGTTAAGGGTATAAACGTAAAAGTATAATAAATCTATAAAAAAAGTCGTGGTTAAAGTCAAAAACTCTAACTTAAAACAAAAATAAAATAAAAAACAAAAGTGGAAAACTTAAGGGTATAAAACGTAACTAAAGTAGAAACTATAAAAAAAAGTAGTGTTCAAAACCAAGGGACATAAAACGTAAAGGTCTAAAAGTTTCGTGGTCAAAGTATAAAACTATAAAAGGTTGTGGCCAAACTCGAAAATTCTAAAAGTATAATAAAAACGAATGTACAAATGTTAAAAGGGTTTAAAACATAAAAATCTAAAAGTTTCGTGGTCAAAGTAAAAAAACTATAAAAAGTATATTAAAAACGAAAGTATAAAAGTTAAGGACTATAAAACGTAAAACTCTAAAAGTCACGTAGTCAAACTATTAAATTAAAAAGTAAAAAGTTAAGGGTAGAAAACGTAAAAGTATAAAAACATATGTGGGCAAACTATGAAACCTAAAGTTTACTATTCGCCTTAAAAAAACAAAATATTAAAGTTTAGAGTAAAAAATGTCAAAATAGCAAACTTACGTGACCAATATATGAAAACGAAAAAGATTACTATTTCTTTTGAATTCCCATTGTAATATATATAATGGTGGGTAAGATATATATAACATTCATTATGAATGATAACGTCCACAATTTTCTAAAATAGCAAACTCATATAATTTTTTAATGTGTTTCTAAATTTATTTATACTAATGTTTGTTATAAGACTACGATGACTACTCTATATCAAACAGGTTGTAACTAAAATAAATATAATTGATAATTTATTTATACTCTTCTTATTATTAAAATTATATATTTTATTATATTAAACAATTAGATAAGTTTTGTTGTTTGTAATGTTTTTTATTATTAATAAACAATGTATAGACGAGGGAAATTAAATTTTCAAAATGTTGGTATTTAAAATAAAAATATTTGGAGTAACAATTAAATTATTTGAGGTAAGAGTGTTTGCGCGAAAAAAAATTGTATGAGGTGAAATATGGTCTTGACACGTGTCCAACCTTGTAATATGATTCTCCGAGCACCTATGTCATACATAAACTTATAAGTTATAACCATAATTCGACACGTCTATTATGAATGATAACCACATTCAAACGACTTTTTTTTAACATCATGAGCATCTCAATGGCCATTTATAAGGCATCACACAACCCGTATGACACGTTAGTGATGTCTAAATAAGATAGAATAGTTTATGTTTAGTTTGGCTATTAAAAAAGAGGGACAAGGTTGGTGAAATTTGCATATTAAGACTATTCGTAGCAGTAATGGTGTGATGGGAAAAAGTGATGTCATGTAAAAAAACGTATTGATAGTAATAAAGGTATATAATGATGGTTATATGAATGTAATTTAGAAAAGTAAAACGACTTGTAATTGTTTGGTTGAAGGAAAGAAAAAAGAAAAAAAAACATTACAAAGTCGCTAAAACGAAAACCAAAAACGCCCTTTGATAATGCCCTCAGGCGGTGTGCTTGTAGTTGTTTCCGTGATAGACAATCACGACGCTATAACGGAACGATTAGTGATAGTGAAATGGTAACATGTCATGTTAATTATTTTCATTTTTTCTTTTGAACTATAAAAAAAAAGGAAAATAATAAGAAATTTTGGCCGCAATAAAAAAAGGCTTCTCCGGAGAATTCATACCGATGTCTCAGGAGCAGGAAAACGGCGTTTTTTCTCTCACCATCTTCAACTAAAACTGTAAGCATCTGCGAAACCCTAATTTCTCTGTGAATGTTAAATTCTCGTCATTATCTCACACATAGCTGCATCGATTTGTGTTTAATTGCGTTGCTTACATGTCTTCCTGCCACACCTTATATGATACGATCGATCTCTCTCACCTTCAAAACGATGTGTTCAGTGTTTATCTAGATGCGTATTTTGCTTGTAGTTACGATTTACTTGTTTACTTCATTTGACACTTTGTTTTAGATTTCCTGCAAGTTCGGATCATCCCGATTTGAGAGTGGATCTTAAATTTTCACTTCATGATTCTCTATTTTTCATCTGGATGTAGTTGAGGTAATTCTCTATGCGGATCAAACGTTGAATAGCATAATCGATTGGAGTTTTTTTTGAATCCGAATAAATACCGTTGATAGAAGTGATTTTAGACGTACACGATTGAATTTATACTTGATTGCTAATATGTTTTGGAACTTCTGCTAGAAATTTGTGACCACTTTTAAGTGTTAAACTATAACAGGCAACACCTCGTGTAACATCGTGGGAGTTAAATCGGCTTTGTATATTGTTGTCAAGTACCGAAGTGGAGTTCTATTAGTAGCTACAGAGTACTTGTTCATGGAGTAGGTATCTAGATCTTTAGGCTTTGAATAAATCTTAACATAGGGATGACTTTCCCGGGAGTACTGATTAGAGATTGAAAGAATGGATTGTGCCTATGGTTTTTGATATCCCTCTTGTACAGTCTTGACTTTGTTGGTATCATTTATGAATTATGATGTCTAGTGAACCAAAACTTCTAATGTGGACTGATTTTCCACAACTTCCTAGGGTAAAATAGGCACAAGGGGATTAAAAATAAAATTGACTAGATGTCCTTTCTGTGAAGTCGATAACTTCAAAATAGTCATCTTTCGGAAACCAGATAATAACTGAAGTTGAAAGGGGATTGAATATGGAATTGATTAGAAATGCCTTCTGTATATATGATCTATTAAATAGTTATATACGTGACCTGTTCTATTGTTGCCTTTTTTGGAGAATTTAGAGCAAACTAATTGAGAAAATTGAGACAAATACTCCACCAAGAATAGAATATCTAACTGATTTGACAATTTGATGAATTTATTAGAATTTACCATATCACCAAATTTATATTGATGCAATTAAACTGTTACATATCTGTTATAATAAGTTATGTGATTCAGAAAAGTATTAAACATTCAACTCATAATTTCATTTTAATTCCTAATGCATATACCTATAAAAAATAATAATACACTTTTAATTGATTTAAGATTTAGCAATGATAGTATCATGGACTCGTAGGTGTGATTTATCTCATTTTTTTAAAGAGTGATTGGAACTTATCTTCGTAGTTTGTGATTTATCTCATCATTTTAAAGAGCGATTGAAACTTATCTTCTTAATTTAAGAAAGTGCGTATGACGCGAGCCTAGGGGGGAGGCGCACTCTGAGGCGTGATGCATCGATTCTGATGGCTTGAGGCGATAAGCGTACATGAGGTGCATAGGCTGATTTTGTGCATCGGGAGGCTGTATAGTTTTTAGGTTGTACATAGAGGTTATTTATTTATTAAATCACATATAGAGACTATTTATATCTAAATTTTGGGTATGTGATGGTAGAAAACTGTCAGTCTCACAGATACAAAAAATATTATATAAATACCTTTTGCTTACTTGATGTTTCCGCCTCTCAGATCGTACCTCGCATCTGGGGACCCTAACGCCTCGGTGTGCCTCGTCCTTTTTAAAACAAGTTTATCTTGAAGTATTTGAACTAAACAAAACGGTTCATGAAAGGAAATGTGTTAACAGACAGCCAAGGTTTGTACAGACCGCATTTGATCTTAAATGCTTGCATGTATGTGCAATTAGAATGTAACCTTTGCATGAAGCCTTATAAATACGGACCAGTCACTTTTTGTATAAGTTATTCTATAATATTAACACTGGCATCTCAAATCATTTAAGTGGTCTATGTTATTATCCTTTTTCTTATAAGTTGCTTTGTGACAGAACTATTTCATTGATTTTCATTGTCCCTGATTTTCTCATAGAAACGTAAAAATCTATAGTTTATGTTATCAATTTATAATTTATGTACCCATTTTCATCCTAAATGTTTGCGTGTATGTGCTATTAGCACTTTAACCTTTCTTCGCGGCCTTATAAATACGGTCATACGGACCAGTCACTTGTATAAATTATTCTATAATATTAACACAGTGGTATCTCAAATCATTTAAGTGGTGTGTGCTATGTTATCCTTTTTTAAGTTATTTTGTGACACTAATCAGTACATGATATTATTGGTACCAACTTGGAATTCATTTTTTTTGTTCTTATGCTGCAGGCTATTTTTTTAACAAGACACTTTTTCATGGTTCTCCTTTTTCAGGCTCTCTAGTCCTGGTAAAAAGAACCGTACTATAGTATTCTAATCTCTGGAGAATGTTCTGAGTCTGTTAGGAATTGCTCGTATTTGCTCGTATTTGCTCGTATAATTACCTAGATATTGACGTATAATATTGGACACTACTCTTAAAACAATGAGAGGCATGTATCGCAGGTTAGTTGAGATGTTTTTTGAGTCACAGACACTTCTTGATTTGTTTTTATTAAAGTGACTTCTGTTTGTTTGAGTCTTTGAGCGATGTTAACAAATCAATTTTGCTCTTCTTGATCCAGTGGTGGTTTAAAGAAGTCGAATGGTACTGCAAAACTAATTGTGACTACAATTATGGGAGTTGTTGTTGGATATTTCATAGGTGTTTCTTTTCCATCTGTTTCTCTTACCAAGGTAACTTCTGATTCTTGGATATACTTTTTCTGCAAAAACCATCTATATGAATTTTGCTTTACTGTAATATCTTGCAGGTTATTTTACCTTCTAGCATTTATTCACCTTTTGATGTAACAATGCATGAGGATCAATCCAAAGCTCTGGAACGCAGTTTCCCTGAAAATCTTGGTTCGGGTAATACACCTGAAACACCTAAGGTATATTTTCTTAGGCTATTTCTTGACTTGATTACTTGTTGAAATCAACATTTCTAGTTTTTATCCATTAACAGTTTTTATTTTATTATGCTTATTGAGCTGCTATCTCATTGCTCTTCTGACCAGATCTTTGTTCCAACAAATCCTCGTGGTGCTGAGTCATTGCCTCCAGGAATTGTGGTCCCAGAGACCGACTTATATTTGAGAAGATTATGGGGCGAACCTAGCGAAGTATGCTTTCAGATTTTTACTTTTTGCATGTTCAAGATGCTGCAATCTACATATTTATTTAACTGCTGTTGCCTTATATAAAGTGTTGAATTTTCAGGATTTGAAGAAAAAGCCCAAGTACTTGCTAACTTTCACTGTCGGTTGGGGTCAGAGGAATAATATTGACGCATCAATAAAAAAGGTTCCACCCATATATTCATTCTTTTGTGTCTATTAAATGTGATGCTTATTTGAAGATACCGTCGTGCAACTTTTGTAGTTTTCTGGGGATTTCCAAATCTTGCTTTTTCATTATGACGGCCTAGTTACCGAGTGGGATCAATATGAGTGGTCAAAGCAGGCAATACATATCAGTGTAAAGAAACAAACAAAATGGTATGTTTTAGGTTTTGTGCTATTGCAAACTCACTCGTGTTTACAAATCGGTTATTCCTATTTGTTTTTATGGTTTTTAACTTCTTTAATAGGTGGTATGCAAAGAGGTTTCTTCATCCAGATATTGTAGCAGCATACGATTATATTTTCATTTGGGATGAAGATCTTGGTGCTGAACATTTCAATGCAGACAAGTATTTCTATATGCTCATGAATTCTTTTCTTAATTCTAAATTGTAGGTGTGTATATTTGTAAAACTAATTTCTTATGCATTGTGTTCCAGGTATATCCAGTTGGTTAAGAAACATGGGTTGGAGATTTCTCAGCCTGGTCTTGAACCTAATAATGGATTAACTTGGCAAATGACAAAGAGGAGAGGTGATAAAGAAGTTCACAAGTATGTTGCGACTGTTGGTTATTTATATCCGTATAATGTTTCCTGAAACAGCTTCTAGATGTTTGCCATACTAAAGCCATATGTGTCTTTATTGGTCGACAGGGATACTGAAGAGAAACCAGGATGGTGCAGTGATCCTCATTTGCCTCCCTGTGCAGCGTACTCTCTTTCTCTCTCTCTCTCTCTCTCTCTCTCTCTGTGTCAGTTTGACATTGTGCAGTGCATTTATGCATTTCACTTTAGTTTAATCATAAGTTTTGCCACTTGTATCCAGATTTGTAGAAATTATGGCTCCTGTATTTTCTCGGTCAGCTTGGCGATGTGTGTGGCATATGATTCAGGTAGATATATAAATATTACACTTGTGCAAATTGTATACATCAGAATCTCATAAGAGTTTCATGTATTTTCAGCCTAGTGCCAAGCATTCTGCACTTCAGATGTTACCATCTACAGTAATGCTAATATTCAGTTTCTTTGTATTTTACAGAATGATCTGGTGCATGGATGGGGTTTGGATTTTGCACTTAGAAGATGTGTAAAAGTCAGTTAATCATTTTATTTTCTTATCATATATCTTGCTTTTATGCTAATATCGCCTTTTTATTCTTCACAGCCTGCACATGAGAAAATCGGTGTTGTCGATTCACAATGGATCATTCATCAAGTCGTTCCTTCTCTGGGTAGCCAGGTGAGTTGTCATTTTGTTTGAAATAGTAAAACGGCTTTCTTTTGATTTTTTTTCTTTTACTTCTGACATTAATGTTTTTCACTAATTCAGGGCAAGTCTGAGAATGGTGAAGCTCCATGGAAAGGGGTATGCAATACTTTTACATATTATTAATTATATACTACTCTATTTAATAATAGATTACAAAAAATGAGTTTTTTTTTTTGTGACAGGTAAGAGATAGATGCAGAAGCGAGTGGGCATTGTTCCAAGATCGACTTGCAAACGCAGATAAAGCCTATTTCAAGCAGATTGGAAAGGAGGACTGAAGTGTTGCATTCATGCAGGCAGATATGTACATTGTTTTGTTTTGTTTCTTTGACCCCTTAGGCCTTTCATCCATCTCATGGAAGGTGGTTACCAAAGCTCGGTCCGTGGCTTTTGTGTTCACCACAGGGGTCCATAGCCCAACATACCTTGTACTGTAGCCTATAGCCTCACTATATTATCAGCCAAGCAGAAATGTTAGTTTTTTGTGCATAGGTTATGATGTGATACCAATTTTAAGATTAGCAGAGTGGTTTCCTTTATGTTCGGATGTGTTAGACGGACCCACGTTATGTTTTTTTTTTTTTTGTAATGTGTAATGTTTGTAACGATGATGCGTATTCACCTCTAGTGATACTTTTTGTATAATCTTAAATGACTTTTAAGTTCTGTTCATCTCTAGGTCAGTGTGATAAGATGCAACAAATTGGATTAATTAGCTAAAGTCGTCTCAGCATTTTCCCAAAAAAATATGTTCGAATCGCCTTCACAGTTGACGATCAGACCCAAAACTCATTGATATTAATACGGGAATCCACTTTAGCCCAACAACTGGTATTATTTTTAATAATCGTGTCAAAAAGAAGAAAAAAATGCTCAGACGATATTGAAGTTGATTTGGGGCTTTTGAGTATTGATTTTCTACTTCTGAGGAAAACGAACATTAACCGTTTAAAGCTACTACTTGCTTGCTGTTTTGACAGTTATCGTTTATATTTCATTAAATAGGATTATGTATATATGTTGAAGACCGTTTGCAGTAGTCTTGCGAGACTTCTGTGGCCGGCGTGGATCAACTTGATAAAGGGAAGGCGACAAACGACACTTTACTCCACAGGAAATGTCTGTAAGAACAGGTGCCTATGGTACGTGAAGTCGTGAATGTGAAAGGGAGGGAAGAGAGAAAGAAGAGCGTGAAAAAGAAAAGTGTGGGAGACGTCATGAAGCGAGACAAGAAGAGGGAGAAAGTATCCGTGAGTGAGTGCAACGCAGATGCTCTTGACAAAAGAAATACACTAATGATGAGCCATGCCCTGTCTGTCGCAAGGCTTCTTTAGACACCTTCGGCGAGCATGCGGTTCATTGTAAGGAATTACCGGGGTTTAAATACAGACATGATTGGGTCAGGGATGTGTTGTTTGATGTTTTGAAGCGTGCGGGTATCTCTGCTAAAAAAGAGGCTCCTGTGAACTTCTTGACGGACCCGCTGGAAGGGAGGTCCACTTTGCGACCGACCGATGTGCTTGTGTTTGGCTTGGCTGGGGGGAAACACGCTTGTGTTGACCTCACTGGTGTGTCTCCTCTTGTTGGGCTTAGGGGCAATGGTCTCGTTGCGGGGCAAGCTGCGTTGAAGGCAGAATCTGGCAAAGTTGCTAAACACGAGAGATCCTGCCTTGAAAATCAACACGTGTTTATCCCTTTTGCCTTTGACACATTTGGGTTCCTTGCCCCGGGGGCGGTTGAATTCCTAAGTCGGGTTCAACGTATTGTGCATAGTAATTTGTCGTCCCTCAGGGCTCATAACTTTGTCTTTAGTAGGATTGGGTTCGCGATTCAAAAGGGGGTTGCGGCGCAACTTGTTGCCCGTTTACCCGCCACTTCTTTGTAATTTGCTTGAATAGTAATTAAATCAAAGTTCCACTTTAAAAAAATACACTAAAAGCTGACATGTTGATGTCTCCCGGGTTTGAGCTCCAAGAGAGATATGACATATATGTTATAGCTATACTTTAACTAAAAAGACTGTGAGACTGGGTGCACGTATTCAATTGTGGGCAAAATGCTACGGTCTAGTTTGGGTTCTTTTTACCAGTCTTGAGAATAAACCGTAAAACAGATTTGTTCGATAGGGTTTGAAAGTTTCTAAACCGTCCGATAGATAAAAGTTTGTAAAACCAACCGAGAAACTAAACCAATGTCTGGTTTAGACAGTTTCACACTTTAAAATCAAATACGAAACACCATTTACAAAATTAAAAGAAACTCGTATTTTTTATGGGTCTTAAGCTATTTCGTAATAGAATCATTACTACCACGACATAAAACTTTATTAATTTGTTTACGGGAAAATTATATATAGTTTGAAAGATCCTATTTGTTATGCTAATAATTATTATAAACATGTGAAGACCATTTTTGTTTGTTAGAATTGCCCCAGAATATGAAAACATCAGTTATTATTGTTTTATGATCGCATCAACAAACAATGTAATTATTTCGATTATTTATGTGAATATGAATAGAAAGTCGTATGATTCTGTTGAGGGGTTACTTCAACGTCAAAATGCAAAGTTGTTGAGTCCCACTCCAAGCTGTTTGGAGGTACATTATATTATTCATCAAGATGCGTTCATTCCATCTAACAAATTAATGCAGACTATTTTAATACAACTCTTGTTTTCCTTTCTTCTTTATAATCGATTATACGATTCTTATGGTTCTAAGATGAAAATCCTCACGTGTATATATATAACATGTAAACTAGTTTATATAAAATTTAAGACGTATGAAAGGTCATAGATTAAGCGTAATCTATGATTTACATGATCTCAGTTTTTGGGAGTATTAGTGAGGTCATGTAAGTTTTTCGGTAACAACACGACATGATAATGACTTGTGGTTTCTCAAATAGAAAATATCTTGTTGAAATGTTGGCCTTTTGTCACATGTTGCATTTTGTTACAAAAATATTATAAATGTACTACTTGTATGATTTGAACTTAAGACCTAAGGAGTTTTACCAAATGCATTTTTTCAACACACTACATTTTCACACATATATACACATACGCGATGCAACATATATAAAAAAAAAAAACTTAAAAGTTTCAGACGTCATGAACCCACCCCCACCCCCCACCCGCGGGAATGTTAGTGTTTTTGTTTGGTTTAGTTGTTGCTCTGTTTCTCTTAGTCACATATTATATTAGCCTTTATTAATGTATTGTATACTGTATAATTAAAAGTAAAGGTTTTCGAAACGGAATGTCTTAGGGTGGGAGGTATGCTTGCCTAAGGCATGGGTTAGGCATGAAATTGGACCAATAGGATGATGCCAACAGGAGAGAGAAAATTGATGTAGAATTGATGTAGAATGATGATTTTGTAGGGGGTATGCTCATTTAGTCATGGTTTAGGCATAAATTAAATATTTTTTTTTTCATTTTCTTTTTAATCTAAAACAAATAAAATTAAACTAACACATTTAATATAAAAATAAAAACATAAAACAATTCATTAAAAAAATTACAAAGTCCTAAAAATAATTTTTTTTTACCAAATTCCTAAAAAAAAACCAACATTTATTCTTCAATTTTTTTTAAAAAAAAAATACAAATCTAGGCTGGTGGGGGATTTGCATTCAGCTCTTCTTCAGTTAGCACGACTTCCAAGTTGTTGGCGATATGCTCAGTGATGTCGAATCGTAGCTGAAAGTGTGTCTCGGTGTTGCGTATCTCCATATAAACATCCTCAGTGTCGGTCGGGGGGACTGGAGGATCGCGAATGTGTACCGGTGAAATAGTCGCGCCCTCGTCTTTCAATGTCATGTTGTGAAGTATCATGCACGCGTACATGATATTCTCCATCAAAGCTGTGTCTGTTGGTCGTGCTTTTCGATCTACTATCGCCCACTTAGATTTCAACCTCCGAAACACTCTTTCGACGTCTTTTCTTGCACCCTCTTGCACCTTCTTCATTTTCTTCTCCTTGATTGCGTATGGATGTGTATACGCTTTTACAAAAGTAGACCAAGTGGGATATATACCATCGGCAAGGTAGTAGCCCCGTTTGTATTCCCGACCGTTAACAACAAATGGAGCTTTCGGAGCAATACCTTTCAACTCGTCTGTGAACAATGTTGATTGATTTAGCACATTTATGTCATTGTTTGAACCTGCGACACCAAAGAAAGCATGCCAAAACCACATTTCTTGAGACGCAACTGCCTCGAGTATTACCGTTGGTTTCGGATGATCACCACGATGATACTGTCCTCTATATTTTGTTGGACAACTTCTCCATTCCCAATGCATACAATCGATGCTACCGATCATGCCAGGGAGGCCATGTCTTTCTAAATGGGCCTCATATAAACGAGCAAGATCATGGCTAGTCGGTGAACGTAAAAATTCATCTCTATAAAGTCTAATTATAGCATCACAAAAGTAGTGTAAGCATTCACGTGATGTTCTTTCGGACATTTCTAAAAACTCATCGTATTCGTCAGGCACGTTACCGGTTGCCAATTGACGAATAGCTACCGTACATTTCTGTAAAGCAGTGAAACTTGGACGCCCCCTCCCGTCGAAACGAGTCGTAAACCACTCGAAGTTACTCTCAATATCATGCAAGATACGATTAAACAATCTCTTAGACATTCGAAATCTATCACTAAAAATACCTTCGTGGAAACGTGGCTCGTCGGCCAAATATAGCTCAATCAAACGATCATGGCTTGCTCTACGATCTCGATAAATACTCGTCCTTGTGCTCTTCTCTCGAGATTCTTCGTCTAAAACAGCACGATAACACAGATTCATGAAATTATCGCGTCATTGTCCGAATCGCTCGAACTACTAGAAGAAGTCATAAGCTCGGGTGGGATTTTATAGCGTGGGCGAGGGCGATTCATGATTTTTGAGAAAGAAACTAAAGGTTTTTGTTTGTGTAGGAGAAATGGTGTATAAAATTTATTGGTTTTGAAGGGATTTATATAGTGGAGGAGTTGATAAAAAAAAAAAATTGTTCAAACGGTCGAAAATATGACCGTTGAACGGTCACAAAATGCTCGGCGTCACTCGGCAAAAACTTGCCGCAAATCAAACCCAAACATGCCGATGCCGAGAGAAGGGGGGGGGGGGTATACATACCAAATTCGGCATGGTTGGTGCCGAAGTGACGCCGAGGGTGGCGGCATGTATACCGCCCACCCTTAGTGGAAACACCCTAATGTTCACTTTCACCACATTTTTCAAACTTTATCAAATAGTTTGTTATAATTGCGACTTTGTTAAACGTGTTTGTTTGTTCAAAAGTAAAAAATTACCAAAATGACTTTCCTTTTACAATTGATAGCGGCTACTTGGAAATAAAACTATATATAAAAAAAAAAAAAAAACATTCTTTTCGCTTATTAGTTTTGCCGTCAAATCGAAGCAAACAAAGAAGAATTTGTGAAATATAATTTTAGGTACCAACCGCTGATGCAGATGGCAGGTCACAAATTATAAACCCCCTCCATTCCATTCCATTCCATTCCATATGCATTCAATCGCACACTGTTCGTTGATCTTAACTACTCATCAACTGCCGCCGGCCGGTCACATTCAACCGCCGGAACTCGTAATCCACGATCACATGCCGCTTTAACCGCCTCTTCATTCCTAATTCCAATTGCTACCTAGGTATTCCAATCTCTACTTCAGTTTTTAACGATCGATTCTATACTTATATGATGATATTGTGTGCTTCTCTGTTGATTTCGTGTTGATTTCGAAGTTGTTTTGATTTTATTCTGTTTCAACGCTTTCTCAGGTGCTCTTAAATCTCTCGAATTGCATACGATTCGATCGTCAATTAAGGTAAATTCTAAGCTGTGGATTTAAGTTAGATTTCAATTTTCAAGTCAGTATCGTTGAATTAATTTTCTAAATATATTTGTTTTTTTTTTATGGAAGGGAAAAGGAGATGGGAGAATTGACAGGTTACCAGCTGGGGGTTATTGGTGCCCTGTTTCTATCTGTAGCGTCATCAGTGTCTATTGTTATCTGCAACAAAGCCCTAATGAGCAATCTTGGTTTTCCTTTTGGTATATATTTTATATATATCTCATTTTTCTTTTAACTTGCGTGTCAAGTAACCATTAGTATATTTGCACAATTGGATTGTACTTTATGCATGAATGATGGTAGATTTTGGATGAATGAACAAGAACAAGCTTTAGCTTAATCGCTAGGCAAATCCCTCGGTAGTGTTAAGGAAGGAAATTAGAAACACAAACTAAGGAAATCTGTAATGAAAACTAATGGTGTAGAAGATGGTTTATAACTTATGTATACACATGATTTTTTCAACCAATATTGCATACTAAAATAAGGTGATTTATATCCATGTGAAGCTACTACATTGACCAGTTGGCATCTGATGGTAACTTATTGCACCCTTCATGTGGCACATCGGTTGAATTTCTTTGAAAACAAGAGAATTGATATGAAGACTGTGATCCTATTTGGCATCCTAAATGGTATTTCAATTGGTTTTCTGAACTTGAGCCTTGGTTTTAACTCCATTGGCTTTTATCAGGTTAGTCCTTTTTCATTATTCATAGCTAAACAAGTGCATATGCTTAAAAAGATGCCTCAAATTATAATGGTAACATATTGTATGGTTTTATGTTGACAGATGACCAAACTTGCAATAATACCTTTCACCGTTCTATTAGAAACTGTTTTCTTGAAAAAACAGTTCAGGTAAACACATATTTTTTGGGTTATTAGTATCTTTTTAACTAGCTTTTCAGGATGTCAAGTAAAAACTTGTTCTGGTTCTTGATAATTTGCAGCCAGAAGATAAAGTTATCACTTTCCCTCCTGCTTGTTGGAGTTGGCATAGCATCAGTGACAGATATTCAGCTCAATTTTGTTGGCACGATTCTCTCACTTCTAGCTATCGCCACCACCTGTGTTGGTCAAATTGTATCCTTACAAATTCTAACTGTCTACAGTTTCTTGATACATAGTTACATTGGATTAACTGGTCTATCCCACAAAAATTGCTACAAAATTGAAGTAATTTAAAATGATACGAAAGTTATTCTTAACGGAATGTTGAAATTTTCAGCTGACAAACACAATTCAGAAGAGACTGAATGTGTCATCAACTCAGTTGCTCTATCAATCAGCCCCATTTCAAGCAGCTATTCTCTTTGTCACAGGCCCTTTGGTAGATCAGTACCTCACTAAGCGAAGTGTCTTTGCTTTCAAATATTCACCTCTCGTTTTGGTATTCATCTATTACCCTACTTTGCTTTACTCTAGAAGAGTACACTTTCAAAAATCTATTGAAATCATTTTTAACCATATATAACACACTAATAGCTGTAGTTTTTTTTGTTAATATTTTTGGATAACTAACTCAACTCGTTTATGACATGTTACCCAACCCGTTCGGGCTCCCATTTTACCCCCTCTGTAGAAAATTGCTTTTCATGGGTTGTTTTTGAAGTATTAGTGATGAGACGTGTTCATAATGTTGCAGGGATTCATAATACTATCATGTGTGATTGCTGTTTCTGTGAATTTTAGTACATTTTTGGTGATTGGCAAAACATCCCCAGTTACATATCAAGTATTAGGGCATCTGAAGACATGTCTTGTTCTTGGATTTGGGTATACTTTGTTACATGACCCTTTTACAGAAAAGAACATTATTGGAATACTTGTTGCCATTGTTGGAATGGGGCTGTATTCTTACTTTTGTACCCATGAAAATCAAAAGAAACAGATGATTGATCTCTCTCCAGGTTCTCAGGTACCTCCTCTCTCATTCATATATATAGTCAGAGGTTTGTTCTAGACCCCCAAAAAATGTAGACCCGTGACCCATATTTCACATGCGAAATTACTCTATTTCGCATGTGAGGTTCGTTGAAGAGGAAAAAAATTTAGGTAATGAAATATAATAAAAAGGTGAAATAAAATGAAAACATCTAAAGGCAATTTTAAACAAAATCAAATAAAAATTAAATTAAGAGTTAATTACATGAATTGTTCTTGTGATTTATCCCTTTTACATTTCCGGTCCATAAGTATCGAAAAGTACATGCTACCCATTGTTCACTAAAACATAATAAGGATGTGTAGTAAGACATTAAAGCTACCCAACGTTTAAAAACTTGGTTAATTTGAAGAAAAAAATACGTTTACGAAAAAATCATGCGATGTACTTGTCACGTTCATTGAATACCCATCAACCCAAATAAACACTTGTTATAATTGGCTCATAACGCCTATACAAAGTCTTGGAGGTTTAGCCTAGTTCATGTCAATATTTATAAAAGTTCTGAATGGTTTTGGTGCATGATTGGAACCATGGTGCTTGCATCTATTTGAGGTCTCTAGGCACATCTTGCTTGAGCGTCTAGACATACCAACGAGCTCATAGCTTAATGGTATTTGAGGGAATTTGAGACCCTAAGGTCTTTGGTTCAAAACCGGGTGTGAGCAAAAAATAATTTTCGGGCTAGAGACAGGGGTTGTCGCAAAAATAACCGGGTTTCCTTTGGAATTGGAGATGAGTATATGAAAAGGCAATGCCGCTAAGCTCAAACGTATTTTTTTTAAAGTGATATCCACACACATTTGATATGGTTGTTTGAGGCAAAACAGCGATCGACGAGAAGCCCATAAAATTCAGGGAAATAAAATATATATTTTTCTTACACTCTATACGGTTGTATTGCCCCCAAACGACCGTATAGAATGTATAGAATATGTGAATGTATCAAAAATGTGTGTGAGTATCTCTAGCATAAAAAAAATAGACATAGGTAGTCTTAACAACTCTTTATGATGAAACTTGTAAGATAATTTGTGGGTCCACTTACGCCTCATTAGTACAATTTCGTTTGATGAGTGGTATATCTACACCTAATATATAATCTACATTCAAATTATTTGAATTTTTAATTTCCTTTTTCTCAGATTAAAGATAAAGATAGTAACACGCCTCTATTGGGACATGAAGATAATGAAAATCATTTTGAAGTGAAAAAAGATAGCAAAGACTCCCTTGTATAAGCTAAGCGACTGCTAGGCATTTTAAATGTGTTTATTTCCTTGTGTCATGTAAGTCAGTTGGTTATAATGAAGTTTTGATCCTTTATCGACGGGTTTATTCATTGGACTGAAACGCTTATAGAATGTAAACTACAGTGACTGATTTGTTAATAGAACTTGTATTTTGAACCGAAAGTGTTGAACATTTCAAACCATAGTGACCAAAATGGTAAATTATTCTAAGTTATACGTAATTGGATATTAAGATTTATAATTTACAAGTTAATCAGACAAAAAACAAAGTGTTATACATATCAAAACAGGTATTAAAAATTGATATGCTAAATATGATTACAATAAATAAGAGTACTGTCGTAGTGACAGTCTAAACTTTTTAGAATAAAATTTGATATGCTATATATGATTCAATGCATTCGATATGTTTAGTGAGTATCTTGTTGAATAAATATTTTGATATTATGAAGAGATCGGGAATTTGTTTCATTGAATGTAATAGAATTGAAATCATAAAAATTTTTCTTTAAAGTTGTGCTATTTGAGTAACGAAAGAATTTGAAATGCAATTAAATCTTTTAATCAATGGAATTTAGTACTATTTTAACATTCCTGATAAATCTCGCTTTAACGAAGGAAGGTTACATAGCCTCAAATTTCATTGATTAAAGGAATTCATTTCAATTTAAATTTGTCCATAACTCTACTAAGCACTATTTTAAAGGTTTATTGGATTTTATTAATCCAAGTTATTACCAATTGACCAATATTAATCCCAATTTCAAAATTGGCCCACATTAATCCCAATTATTAAGGTGTTGGATTTCATTGGACCCCGAAGGGAATTTTTTTGACTAAAATCCCTAACGGAGTTAAGGAAAATGTAAAGGGGTCCATTGAAATCCAACACCTTAATAATCATTGGACCCCGAAGGGAATTTTTTTAGTAAAATCCCTAACAAAGTGAAGAAAAATGTAAAGGGGGTCCAATGAAATCCAACATCTTAATAACTGGGATTAATGTGGGGCAATTTTGAAATTGGAATTAATATTGGCCAATTGGTAATAACTTGGATTAATAAAATCCAATAACCCTATTTTGAAAGATAATTTTGCAATTTCAATTTCATTACATTTTACGAACAAACGTCCCCTAGAAATTACGGATTCCTTTTGTATTTGGAACTAATAATATATATATGAGAGAATGATAAATCTAATAAAGTTAAGAAAGATATGAAGCCATTAGATTATCTAATCAATGATTGAGATTAAATTTATGGAGAAAAAGAATAATGGATGGGCATTTTTGTATTACTCATTTTTGTTAACTTTTTATATAGTTTCCTCGTTGAAGAAAAAAAAAACTTTATAACTTTTACATACGATATTATTAAAAAAAAAATACATCATAAAAACGAGCATTTTTTTTATCTTTAATACGTGTACAGTTTTTCTATATATAATTTTTTTTTAAAAATGCTTTTTGATTTCCTAGTGCGCCAATGTGTCATTGTGTCTTTATACTATTATTGTGATAAATTTATGTAATACATAAAAAACAATAACAAAATACAATGAAATGATTTAAAACATAAAACACAATGTTAAATACATATTACACAGTGACCTGAAACATAAGACACAATAACGAATATTATAAAAAATAATAAATAAATGCATATTACACAGTGACCTGAAACATAATGATGATTATAAACTTATAATACCTCCACCGCACTATTTCAACCCAACACTTTCTTTGCCACCTCATCGTCACATTATCACTTCACACTTTCACACTTTATCTCCGTAATATTCACACCACACCACACCACACTTCACTTTCTATTATTAAAAAATAAGAAATAAGAGAGAGAGAGAGAGAGAGAGAGAGAGAGAGAGAGAGAGAGAGAGAGAGGCCAAAAAGGAGAGAAAGAGAGAGCTCGTCGCGCGGTGCGCGTTTGTCGCACCCCCCTCAAAACCACGGCGACACATTATATGTTTAGTGTTCCTGGATGTTCCCACAGTCCACATCACCATCACTGCATAGTGTGGTGGTGCTATTACAATTACCTTAAGACATAATGATCTAAAGGTTAAGACACAATGTCTCTTTTTATTATTTAAAAAAAAGACACAATAACCAACACAAAAACACAAACGACAAGAAAAATACACAATGACGTATTACGAAATCGAATGAGTAATTTTATTTATGTAATATATAGCAACACTGTGCACATTTTATATATAAAAATGTTCGTTTTTATGGTGTGACTTTTTTTCTAAATAATATCGTATGTAAAAGTTATAATGGTTAAAAAATAGAGAAACCTAATAAAAGGTCATTAAAAATGACTAAGACTGAAATAACCCTCATTTGAAAATAATAAAAAGACACGTGTAATCTAACGAGGCTTTCGTAGCCTTCTTAGAAAACTATAACTTTTTATTTGGACATTTCTCATATATGAACTTAAACAGAATAAAGAAAATTAAAAAGATGTAATCATTTTAAAACATTGTTTATATATTGTGATCCCATAAATTTAACAACTTATTAGGTAAAATGTAAATCGTCAATTAAACGCGTCTTTTTGCTAAATGTGATGTATAGCCAAACACTAATTAAAAATATTAGCATGTAGTGTTATTTTGATGAAAGCAACCTCTTATTATTTAAATGGAAGTAGGTGCAGCGGCCGCACTTTACAACATTAGCATTGTTAAGTGTATAAACAGAAAGTATAAGGTTAGGACGGTTTAGTTTTAAATATCAAAATATCGATAGAAAAATACGGCAAGGCCTTATATTCACAAATCACGAAAAATTACATCTTTTTTTTTAACGGCGTTTGGAACTACTCCCCAAATCTCCAATACTCGAGTGAGCCTTCCTGAGACGGGATTGCAACCGTCCATACTGATTTTGACACTGCAGGCTTGGCTCGCTCAGGAACACCATCAAGGAGGAAACTCACCACTTGAGAAAAACCCCTGATTCAGGTTTGAACTTGAGACCTCAAGGTCCCCAAGCTCTAACCTTCATCCCTATACCATTGGGACAAATACCCATTGGTACGAAAAATTACATCTATATGTCTAGACAGGAACAATTTGGTTTAAATAAAATTTATATTAAAGTGTTAATAAAATAAGTACGTTGTAATGACATATTTTAAATGTAACAATTAAAAAAAACACCACATTTTTTTAAAAACACCACTAAATGCACTTTAAACCTATGTTACTTGGATGAAAAGGTGTAGGGGTGTCGGGGCTACCGTTGAACCCAAGCTTTTATTTGATGATTTAGAGTTTGGCTCAGGCTATTCACACACATTTTTTATATCTACACACACTCAATACGGTCGTATGGGTCTCCACGGCCGTACAAATCTTTAAAAAAAAGTAATTTGATATATATAAATGACCCCTCTTCTGAATTTTATGTGGTTATCGACGTCCTGTTTTGCTCTGTACGGTTGTGAAGACCCATACAACCCTTTAGTTTTGTAAGCTATTTAACGTAAAAAAGAGATATCGTTTAAACAGACGTAAAGTTTAACGACATGTGTTTTTATTTTATATTTTCTTTTTTCTAAGTATTTGTTGTAATTATTGATAGACATCGTGGATGATAAGTTGTGAGTGATATTTTTATAGTGTAAATGCATAACGACTCGAATTCCCAAAAACTTATAAATTAATCCTTTATTTTGTATATGTATTATTTGAGCAAATTTAAAAAATTTGTGACTTTATGATGGATATGTTAAGTATGGTGATATACTGATATGGTATGTTATTATGTATATTATTCTTCTTATGATGAAATTTTTTTTTTTTTGCAATTATTTAGATGCAATTGAGGAACTACAATTGCCGAATGTTAATATATATATATATATATATATATATATATATATATATATATATATATATATATATAATTGGGAGAAAGGGTGATCGACATTACTCAGGAGAAGAGGAGGAGAAACCATGCATTGTGGTGGAAATCAAGCGATTTATCTAGAATTCGAGGTGGATTTCGAGTCTATGGGTGGAAACTCCATCTTTGGGTGACAATCATCGTGTTGATAACTCATGATTCCTACTTGTCTTTGTCAATTGCATGTTAATGGTTTTTGATGGATTGTTCTTAAATATGAAAATGAGGGTTGGTTTGTGTTACTACTTGGTTTAAATAGTTGCATTTTGTTTATATGATCTTACCAAACTCATATGTTGATGGATTGAGTAAGGATTTTCCTCAAATTGGTGATATGAAGCATATGTGAACCATTTAAGCAAGTGGAAGTTGAATGGGAGTATCTGTGAAAGTGAATGTTAGTTTTCTGAAATCTGCTTTCAACGGCGAAGCTTGAAAATATCAAGTGGGGGGTGGGGTGGGGGGGGGGTCGGGATCTAATTTTTTTTCCTAACGCCAATTTTTGGGTAAATGAGGGGTCGAAACTGGACTATATCGAAACTTTCTACACGAAAATTATATACTCCTACATCGTAAAAAAAAATCCGAGGGGTCGGACGCCCCCTCCCGCCCATTAAAAGCTACGCCAATGTCTGCTTTGAAATTGAATGGTTTGGGATGAGGTGGCAATTAGGACATAAACTATGAAGTGTAGTTTATATGGTGAAGGCATAAATTTGATGGTTGCTATAAAAGTGGAGTTGGATAGTCACAATTATAGTGTATTTAACTTCTCCGATGATGTTCGTTTGAGTCACACGTTTGTGACCAAATGGTGGGGATTAGAAGCGTCACGATGATGTACATGACACTTCTGGTGAATCATAAGTCATGTGAATGGTGGCTAACTTGAATGAAATTTAGGGTTAATCGTGCTCAAAAATGTGAATTATAACGAATTTGATAATTGTTAAATTATATACTAGTGACAACTCGTAACAGTTCAAACCACAAAGACAATACCACACGGGTATAGATGTACCCTTATAAACAAAATTAGACCAACTTGTTGATTAAATTAATAGCAAGTGTTACGGTTATTTGGACCTTACGTAGTCATAGTAGGGCATCGTCTCTTGGGCTTTTGAATGGCTACCGCCTAATGTGCCATTTGACCTCAGTCATTCCAGGCAAAAGGATCCGTTCCTGGACTTAGGTTAGGGCAAGAAGGCTACGGTTAAAAACCACCGACATGTCAAGATCAAAATTCGAAAGGTAGATCATTTTCGTAACGCTTTTGCAGAAAGGTTCGGTCTTTAATCTATATCAATAGCAAACCAACCGAATCGCTGCCTTTAAGGGGGAGTACTGCTTATGGCTTTGTACAGGTAAAAGGCAGTATTCCACAATGTCATGGGGGCTAAGCTTGTCATAATGTACCGGAATTGAGTATTTCAGGGGATGGTGAGTCATCTAAGGGATTTGGCATTTGAACAAGAACCTTTGAGCATTTCCCAATCAATAGGAGTTTTATTTATGTACCTTAGTATATATATTTAATAATCTCTTGACTCGCGAAATGCATTAATTGCAGCAGAGGTGGGAAATGAAGCATATTGGTTTTACATGGGAAAGTCATGTTCTTTCATTAAACTCTAAAGTCTATAGTGACAGTTATAAAAAAATAATTTGTTTACATTTTTTATCATAATAATAAGAAATTCATTTTTTATAATGATAAGAATTAAATATTTATAATATTAGAAAAATACATATTTAAGTCTAAAACAATTGAAACTTTTTGTTAAAAAAAACGAAACCGTTGCAAACCTTTTAAAAAGGTTAAAAAAAAATCGAAACCGATTGGTAGCAAACCCTTTAAAGAAAGTGAAATCAAAATTCATGTGATGTGGCGTGTTAAACCCGGGAAAAAAAACTTGAATGACGTTGAATATGTATACATCCTTAATGATGTGTATACGGGTGTTTATACGACTTCTACATTATCACACGCTCCATTTTCGCTAAATGAAAGGTTCCAAGCTGAAATTTTAAACTGTGAAACATGAAGCTACAGGAGTAGTTTAATAAAGCTCCATTAACCCTAATAAGGGGTAATCGACCAAAAGGTTGATTTGAATAAGAAGGTTCTCGGGTTCTGCTTGCAATCAAATGGGAGCAAGGAAGCAATCACCATCATGGCATCATCACCCGAAAGATTTTGTGTGGGTTTTTAATTGACTCTAGAAATAATGTAAGATCAAGTCTACGTTTATTAATCATTGTTTGATGTCTTAGTGTATTAGTTGTTTCTAGAGTGGTTGAGTTCAATCAAAGGTTGACAAGGCAGGAGATAGGGTTCATTTACAGTTAGTCAGTTACTTTTAAGTTTCATAGTGGTTTCCATATGAAGATAATGTTCAAGTTTTATGATTCCATAATGTTATAAAGTATATTGCTACTTTGGCCAATGTGAAGTCTAAAGAGTGGTAAGTAGCATATGTCATATGATTAAGTCACAGAAGTACCCATTGACTTTGTATTAATCGCAAGCCAAAGAAGTCCATTAACTTTGTGTTGATGGCAAGTCATAGAAGTCCGTTGACTTGAAGTTGATGGCAACTTATATAAGTCCATTGACTTTGTGTTGATAGCAAGATATAGAAGTTATGCTTGTGTTGATGGCAACATGATACATGATATGTTATAAAGTATAAAATATGTATGAAAGAGCATGTCAATGATGGTTACATATTAACTAAAATTTTATATGACATCCCTATCATGAAATTTGATGTTTAGACATTCGATTCAGATTAATGTTAAAGTTTATTCGTACTTGATTTAAAGATTTAATAATTTCTAAAGTTTATGTTTTTTGAAATTCAGTTCAAGAATTATGTATGTTTATTTATTCAACAATTATAAGGCCTTCCGGATTTACGATCTTACATAAAAGTTATACATGAAAACCATAAAGAAAAAAATGGTTACGAATGAGATATTTATCAACATGTGGTCTGACAAAATAAAGTAAAAAAAATAATAACTTAAAAACAATCTGGTGTTTAATAGTAATTTAGTTAATGTGAAATACTGTAAGTTTTTTAATGACTACTAGACCATTCATAATAGGACGTGATGGAGGCTTGTGGTGGTAAAAATGTCTTGGAACACCGCCTCTTGGGTGTGATAAAAGGTTTCGTGGTGGTGGTCATGGACGCTTTGCAAGATCACCTTTTTGTTTTGTTTTTCCCCCTCTAATCAAAATATTATGCTTCATCTTCTTTTTCTAAATAAAATTTCATATTCACAAAGCTATCATTTTCATTATCACTAACACATACTCAGTACATACATTTTTTTTCATTATTACATCACTCTCTATGTGACATTTGACACTACTTTTCCATTAACACACCCAAACTACTATGGATGGCGTTATGTACCATTTCAAAATTCAAAGCACTACATTACAATTTACATACTTCATGTTGTATGAATTTATATTTATAAAATATAACAAATGAACAATGAAAAGTGTATGGCCCACGACATAGCATTTTGTTAAGCAAATATAATATCTCTATGCAAATATTAATGTTATTCAATCTCGTATAATATCAAATGTAATATTGGCACATGCTCAAGCATGTGATTTATGATCCTGTCTAACCGTATTTTGATATGTATATAATGTATAATCTTTTAAATACTAAGGGTTGGTGTTTTGTAAATTGTAGCTATAGAGTAAATATTAATATTGAGTTATGTTTAACTAAAAAGTTATCTAAATTTCAAAAGTATAAGTATAATATTGGGCTTTACACTTGTTTTCGTATTATTTTTATTATTTTTAAAGGACTATTTTAGTTATTGTATTTATGTTTCCGCTCATTGTGTTTTATATAATTATAGCTTATTTCGTTTTATAACACAATTAACGGAGTTATTTTCTCCAAAATGATAAGTTCCGAAGAGAACAATAGGACAAAATGAAAAAGTCAAAACAAATAATTTTAGACTCCTGTTTAAAGATTAAAAATGTAATTTTTTTTAAATATTTTATAATGACGAACAAAAAGATACAATCAAAATAACATAAGGAGCTAAAAATGTAATTTTTTTAAATATTTTATATACTCCTGTTTTAAGATTAAAAAAACTGGTGTATTAAAAAAATGTTGTACATAAAAGCTATGAACATCGAACAAAGTAGACGGATATCAACAAAAGTGATCAAGACTAAAATTGGTCTTCTTTAATTTGATCTAAACAACTAATTAAAGACTAGTAACAAATATAATAATCTCAAACTTTTGTTAGACATTTTAAAATAATTATAAATTTTAAATACAAATACATTTGTATTGGACTAGATTTTCCTACCCATGAGTTACCGCGAGATAGTGCGGTCACAAAATACAGTTGGATTGCTATAATATTACGTAAAAAAATGAAATAAAAAATGCATAATGACCTAAATGCTTAAAGTATCGAGCCCACAAACTTCCTTGCTAAATTTGGTTAAGGTTGACAATAGAAAAACGAGTTAATTACACAATTGTTCTTTGTGGTTTATCGGAAGTAACAATATAGGGTCCTAACTTTTTATTGTAACAACATTGAGTCCTAACTTTTCAATTTGTCCCAAAGTCGAGTATTAACGTTAATTTCCGTCCAACTTTTTGTTAAGTTCAAGGGTATTTCTGACATTTCACATTAAAATAACTAATTAGTACCATATCAAGTTACTTCTGATATACCACATGGAGTAATTATACCTAATTAGTCATTTTAATGTAAAATGACTGAAATGACCTTGAACTTAACAAAATATTGGACGGAAATTAACGTTAATACCCGACATTTGAACAAATTAAAAAGTCAGGACTCATTGTTATTACAAAAAAAATTATGACCATATCTTGTTACTTTGGATAAAACACAGGGACCAATTTTATAATTAACTCTAGAAAAATAAAATAGCTATATGCCAAACGACTATACATATTACACTAATAATTTATGTGTTAAATTGGTCGCGTTCGAATGCAAAAAAAAAAAAAAACCAATTAAAAATAGATCAAATAATTAAAAAAACTATAGCACTGTCCTGTAGCATTTGTAAAAAAATAATAAAAAATAATTTACTGTTTATCCTAATTAAGTAATATTATTATTATTTATCTATGTTGAAAAATTATGTATAGGTAATAGGTGAGTTATTTATTTTTAAAAAGTTAGAGAAAAATAAAATTATTTGAGAAAATTATGGTGCATTAATAATTGGGGGAAATGTGGGCTGTCGGTGAATGGGCGGGCAACGCGGGACCCGATCCATGAAGTGGGGCGTTGCATGTGACGGTGGAGCCCAGTTTTTGTTTTGATGTTATTCATCGCTTCACATTTACTCTCTATTCCACTTTAATCACCTGCACCGCCCCTACCACATGGTCCCATGCACCATCACCCCATATTAACTCCACATCTGTTTTCCCCCTTTCCTCTTTCATTTATTTGCCCTAAAATTTAATACCTTCGATTATCCCCAGGAGGCGCAAACCCTTTCACTTTTCAATTGATTCCTATTTCTTTGACCAAGCAGTCTCTGAAATCTCAATGGTAAAGAGATTCTCCATGGAATCACAGGTCAGTGCTCTTCTTCTTTCGCCATTCGTCGTCTATTAGATTTAGATTTAGGTTTTCGTTTTATCGATTTCCGTGCCATTCGTCGTCAATTGTTAAAGTAGGTGTTGTTCCGATCTGTTTCTAGGGTTTTGGTTTTCTCCGACGCCAAACGGCGGCCGGAGATATCGTGCTTTTTAGGGCAAGTCCGATGAGCGGCATGCTTGCCGTCCATCGTCATTTTAGCTATTTTAAGATGAAAGTTGAAATTGTTCGGTTACTGAAACACACTTTTTTTTGTGTATTTCCTTTTTAATGTTTATTTTGAATGGAAATCCTTTTTATATAATCAATAATCTTAAAATGGTAACGAAGAAAATAAAATAAACACTTATTTTATTTTATTTTTTTACTTTGGATTTTACTGTCACAATGGTTCAAGTTTCTATTTTCGTTGAAGATTTGTTGGTGCTGTTATTATTTTACTTAATTTAATTGTGAAAAAATCTCGGAGCTTTTACTTTCAAATAAAAAACCATTTGAAATTAATCTTGTTATTATTCATTAAATTAATACGTTATCCTTAGATAGTTTGATTTGATTTCTTAAGTTTTGACCACTCTTTCCCAATGTTGACTTGTCATGTGGTTCAATTTTGTAACTGTGAATAACTTTGATTCATAACTATAGAAAAAAAAAGTGTTAATTTGAGTCTATAAATCACAGTTGAATTTTGAAAATAAACGGAGACACTTTGATGGAATAGTTCTTGGATAACGTAGTTCGCTTGTCCAACAACACATTGTGCTTGCACGAACTTACGAAAATGGTCCAAGATTTTTGAAAGTCTAAATCTTGATATTGATTTTTTTTACTTTTTTTTTTAAATATTGAGTGCCGTGCCACCACTGTGCTGGTGGGTATTATGTGGTCATGTTTCAAAGGTAGGTCCATAACTTTTAGATGTTTTGCGCACAAATAAAACCATCCGTTAGAAATAGGAATTTATATGTAAAAACCAAATTACCTATAAACAAAAGATAAGTCATAATGAATAGTTCTCCTGCAAGATTAGGCCACATGGCTGTAGTGGTTGGATGCCACATGGCATCTTTCAGTAATTAAAAGAACTAAATCAAATGATTTTAATTTTAAAACAAGCAATTTTGATTGTCAAATCAACCGATTGAACCAAGAAATTTACAAATTTGATTTATGGAAATCGTAAATTGATTGTTAGATGGAATTTATGCGATATAAAATTTGATTTTGGCAATTTGCAAAATGTAAGATCTTTAATTGATATTAAATTGTTGTGATAGTAAATTGCAATAATTAAAATAAGTCTATATGTTATATTTTAATGTTTCTCTTTCAATATTTTTTTCCTTTGTGGTATTAAATTGTATTCTAATATAATTGCACTCATAACCCATTCTTCATATTCATCTATGACCATTAAATTTTTTAGATTTCTTATATTTTCCTTCGCCATCTCAATTACAAAATATAAGTGTTTTAATTTAGTGATTTTCTATATATAAGGTTCACCATTCACATCTTCAAATTTTAGACAATGTATCTCAAGCATTAATGTATCTACCTTAAGAATTACAGTTTGTACCTCAAGCATTAAAATTAATTTAAAAAAAAAAGAATTTTGAGATGGAGAATGAGATGTGGAAGATTGACTAAAATATTAATATAAATTTAGAGAATGATAGCTTTTAGAGATGGAGAATGAGTTGTGAATGCTTCAAATTTTTCAAGGATCTCACTAAGCCCCATGGCTTGGTGTATGATGGATTGAATTTGGGTCACCTTTCTTTAGTCTCGATATGGGTATGGCACTTTAGGTCGAGATATATGAGTATTTTTTAGGCCATATCTCCTCATTTAGCAAAACGATAACCTTTTGACCGCTAAATTATGACTATACAAAAGAATAAGTATAATTTGAAAGAATAATAGAGTTGCTTGCATATGAAAGTTCATTGCTTGAAATGGGAATTGGCTTAAAAATAAGGATAATGCAAGCACACATAACATTTGTGTTACTATAATGCTACGTAATGAAAACAAAAATAAAAAAGCATGTGACGATCCCAACGCTTAAAGTATTGGGCCTACGACCTAAAAGTTATGTTACACGACAACAGTACCTATTATACCATAAACTCTTATGCTAAATTCGTTGACATCAGAAATAAAGATAATTTGTGGTACACAACTGTACCTATTATACCATGAACTTAACAACCCCCCTTTGCTAAACTTACACAACTATACCTATTAATCAAATCATGTGTTAAAATGTGTTGTGTTTGGATAAGAAAAAGATATTATTTTATTCATGTCATGTGACAACACCATACGTCGCCGCATGGACTACAAAATTTTTGTTTGAAATCGTAATCGTGTGATATATGATTCTAGGCCAACATTAGGCGTTAGATCTAATGAAACAATAATTTGCAAAGACACACAAAGTTGGTTTCTCGGAGAAAATCGTAAGGCAACAACTTTGTTTTTTTTGCTAGCCGACACAAAGAAAAAGAACAACATATCGATGTTGTGTATTGTTGTCCAACTAAAGAATTGAAGCAAATCTTGTTTGATGCGGTGACCGTGTAGAAAGGAAAAAAACATTAGATTGCAAGAAAAATGTTAGTAACATTGTAGGCGAAAAGTGCAATTGTGCCGGTTAAACAACCAAGTCATGTACAATTGTGTTGTTTCAATGCCCAATTATGTCTTCAATGAATTACCCAATATGAACAGTAAAGACCATCTCTATAATGTAATTCATGGGTTGTGGGAAGCCATCAAACCTGTAGTCGGAGCCTAAGTGGACGCAAGGAAGAGCAAGATTACTAGAGCGTATCTCTGTTTCAAGCAATACTAGAAGATATTGTCATGCAAGTTGCAAAACATGAAGAAGCTAAAGGAGTAGGGGAAGCTCTCAAGGTAAGGTATTTAGGTGTTGATCGGGTATAGAAGACTAGCCTCTAATGTTTGAGGTGGAAGTTTTAGGGACTTCATATGAATGATGAAGACACAGTTGATTAGTTTGCTAGAAGACTACTAGAAGCCTATTGAGCATTCTCATTAGAAACGCAAGAGGCCTTTGTTCAATTTTTGAAGAGGAATCCATGGTAAGAGTGCTGCTTGATTCTATGCTATAATACCTTGTCCAAATTGTGGCGTCAATCGAGCAGTACTCCGACTTGGACATCATGCCTTTTGATGATACAAATGAAAGGTTAAAGGCTTACAAAGAGAGAATTCGAGCATCAGGAAAATCAAGGGAAGATCTATGAAGACTGATGTTTGTTCAATCAAATGAACAAAATCTCAAACAAGGGCATGGTTTGCAAACTCAAACGACAGTGGGACCCAATCAAGGACGATGGCCAAGCTAGGGTTTGTCGAAACAATACAGTCAATGATCACATGGAACCATTTTAAAACAAAGACAAGTCACATGTTATATGTTTCTGATGTGAAGAATATGGACGCCACGTTAACTACTTGCGACTAATAAAAGTGAGAAGGCCCATATTTAGTTCAAAGTGAAGATGATGAACTAACTCAAATGTTAACTATATGCAAACAAGAAGAGTTTTCAGGTAGGAAACAAGGTTCACCATGTAGGGTTGTTCCCGAACGATTCACAAAACACATAACTGAAAAAAGGAGTAGCCATAATGTTTGAAGGAGTAGCCGTAATGTTTGACCATTTTTCTTTTTCTTTTTTTGGGTATGATTTCTTCTTTTTGGTTAGGATTTCTTCTTTTTGGTTAGGATTTAGGTTTTCTTATTATTAGAGTTTTATTATTGATGGTAGCTTAGTTGTCGAGTGTTTCTATTATAAATAGTTGTTAGGTTTATTGCAAGTTTTGTTGGTTTTAATATTAAAAGGAGACCAAACTGGTTCCTTCAAAAAACCCCAATTTTTTCATTTATTTTTCTTATTTGTTGCTCCATACCCAATATTATTTTGATGGTATTTTCGACATTGAATTCTCCTTCCAGGATATGAGAATGTGCAAGACTGAAGCTGTTTTCTCTGGCGTGACCGTTGATTATAATAATACTCACCGTTTGTATGATGAGGATTGTTTCGGTGACATTCTGAACATGCTTGATTTCCCAATGGAGAGTCTGGAAGTGGATGGTTTTGCTGAAGATTGGGAATCAAAACTAGGGCCTATACCATCTGAGGTCTTCAAGGAGGTTATGCCGCCACAAGGTTCTCAAGTGAGTGGTGGCAATAACTATGGCTCCTATGTGGATATACCCTTGGAGTACCCTGTGCCTGTAAGTATCTTTCTTTTCTCCAAAATTGGTTGGAAGTTATTTCCTGTTGCTCTTTTGCTTTTAGTCTGTGTTTGGGGTCTGTGCAAATTGCAATGGTTTTCTTTCATTTTGATTGAGTTGTTGTATTGTAACTAATGTCAGCAAGATGACATGCTATGATAACTGTAGCAATTCATTTACATATGTATATCTTCGTGTTATCACCATTCTGTTGGTTTATACTAACAAGTTATTTTCTGTCTATCTTTTCATGTTATTATTTACGATTCCATTTGGTTGTCCTTTTGCAGAATAATGTGAAGATTTCTCAATTTAAGCAACATACAACTTCTGTTGATGACAAAAAACCCTATCCTTCTTCACAAGCGGCTTTTGAGGCGCCAAGTCCAAACTCGGTCCTTGAAAGCCGTACGTCAAGCTCAAATAATAAAGGTGTCTCATTTGGAACCGAAATCTCAATTCCTGTTAGAACTCGAAGCAAACGTTTGAGACCGATCACCAATACATGGTTGATGTCTCCGTTCGTAGTACTTCCAAACCAAGGCAAAAAGAGGAAAGAACCATCTCAGATTCCTGTTACCGTTGAAAGAACAGGATCCCGTAATGCAATGGGTATCAAGAAATGCGCCCATTGTGAAATTACCAAAACCCCACAATGGAGGGAAGGGCCATCAGGCCCTAAAACGCTTTGTAATGCGTGTGGGGTTCGGTACCGGTCTGGACGGCTTTACCCTGAGTACCGACCAGCTGCTAGCCCGACCTTTGTTCCAGCTCTGCACTCGAATTCTCACAGGAAGGTGATAGAGATGAGGCAAAAGGGGGTTTGAGTAAGCTGCATCTAAAAGGAAGCAGGTATGAAGGTTTCCTTGTTTGTTTGAAAGTTTTGAATGATGATATAATGTTTGTGTACAAAGATGAAAGGAAAAGGACCCATTTGGGGCAGTTAGTATTTAGGGTTTAAATCTAGCATATGTTTGGAGGTTGACAGTTTTGATTTGGTAGGAGTAGTTCATGTGAGATGTAAATTATTGGTTTAATTTGTTTTGACTTGATATTTGTGTTATTTTAGTTCTAGAAGACATTTTTCAAACATCACAATCTCTTCATTCTTGAGCTGATTAGATCTTGATTGTATGTTTGCTGCTAGTTTTTTTTTTAGAATAATATTGTGAAACTTTTTGGATTCAATAGACATCTTTTGCTTGCTTCTCTATTTTGAGTCGGTGATGATGCGTTTATGCGTATCTGAGAACCATTGCATGATAGACACGAGACCTCTGAGGCTGTGATGGACCGGGGCTTTGCTGGTTTCGAATCCGGATGTTCTGCTGCTTTTTTTCCCGGTTGTCGGTGGTCGGGTTCCTGTGACTCGTGGCGAATGGCAAGACGGGTTTCATCTCGTAATCTGCTTCGCTGGGTTTTTTAATTTCACGCTTCAGGTTTTCAGTTGTTTGGGGATTTATTATGCCTCTGTCATGAATCGTTCTCGGGTTTGCCTCTTTTACACTTGCAGACGGCTTTATTGATGGGTGCTTGACAATCTTTAAATCTTGAGGTTGTGATGACGTTGTTGGGCTCGTCTAAGTCATCTTTTGTGGCCACTGTTTCAGGGACGAGGGTTTTGATGATCGACCCGTATGCTTTTAAGCTCCTTCCTTGACATATGTTGCATACGATAGTTGATAGATTGTGTCCCGCTTGAAATGACTCTCGCTTGTATCCAAAGGATTCTTGTGTTATGATGATAATCATCATCATATTCAGTAAATCCCACTAATAGCAAAGCTAAGATAGGGTTCATTAATCATTATAATGTTCCTGATAATTTAAACATGATCCTTGGTAATAAAGTTTGAATCTTTATTTGAAAACCCATTAATCCTAATTTTTCTTAAAGTAAATCTATATTAATATCTACTTTGACTACTCTCATACACAAAACTGATCTTGACGTTTGTTTAAACATGTGTATGTGTCATGTGGTTAGGTTTCTAACGACATGTGCATACATATATGTAAAATTATCATGAAGTTAGGACTAGTTTTGTAATTATTACTAGTTTAGGGTAGTTATTATCCGATTACAAACTTACAATATTTACAGTTTGGACCTTAAAATTAGATGACATTTACATTTTTTAACTTAAACTTAAGTAGTCATATATGAGCGGTTTAGGTTCTCTCTAAAATATAATAAGTCAGACTTATTTGAACAACTTTTGTGATGATACTTAAACGTGATGGACATGTGTTAACTGTAAGGGTGAAAAACACCGATAGTTAAACTTTTGTATAGGATTAACATTGCATATAAATCCAAAGCAACTAGTGGATCTAGATGCCTACCTGGGAAGTCTTAGCAAAAGTGTTGTAACCTATTATGCCAAAACATGTCTATAATGTCTAAAGTGTTGTTACACTCAACATTATTTATTTTAAAATGTTATGACACTTAAACAAGATACCTCTCCAATTACTTATGAACATAGAAGTCTTTAGTCACAATATCCTTTTATTCATTTAGCATGCATATTCCTTTAGGGTGATTGTCGGGTTTCATCTTCACCACTCTAGGTTGCTTTCCTCTTGGACTTTGAACGCTTATCTTGTGAGTATCCATAACCCATCTTTCTTTTATTATTTTGGGGTGTAACATGTACACTATATCCAAACTCAAACTCTTTATTTCCCCGAAACTTTGTGTGAATCTATGCTTGTCTATGCGTATCTCTTGGTATGTTAAACTTGTGTGAACTTATTTGAATGCTTTGCTCATGCGTAATCTTTAACAACACCAAACCGTGGTAACATTAATATATCTATTGGTTGACAACCCACCCAATTTGATCGGTTTTGACATTGGGTGATTGAAACCTGAATTTGTCAAAGTTTGATTTACGCATTACTCCATCTCAATTACATGTTTGTCATATTTTATAAAACTATCACTCACACACTGATCGCATACTTTATCTATATATTATACGTATAACCTATGTTTATTCACCAACTATTCGTAGTTGACCTTTTATCTTATAGATGTTTCATGGTTGCTAGTTGACAAACAATATGCTATCACATAGGATGTTGTACATAGTTTATGAACTTTAATTAGTTTATAGGTTGTACTCCTTTTTGCTATGTTTTAAGTTTGACCATCATTGAAATTTTGTTCATCTTAATATTGTCACGTTAAATTATTGTCATGAGTCTCTGGACAATCTCATCATGCCTCGACGTTTTCGCCGTTGGTTAAGATGTAACAAAAGTCAAATTTAATGACTTTATCATTGTAATGAAACAAATTAATTATAAAAAATGGAACTTGAAATTAAATAAATATATCAAACATAATTTCAGTTCTACATAATGAAACCTGATTAAAATTAAACATAAACATAATTATACCTAATAAATAAAGTAATTAAACAAAAAAGAATAC
Source organism: Deinandra increscens subsp. villosa (assembly GCA_039602395.1). NCBI lineage: Eukaryota > Viridiplantae > Streptophyta > Magnoliopsida > Asterales > Asteraceae > Deinandra > Deinandra increscens. The sequence continues at coordinate 11,763,402 of JBCNJP010000019.1, read as the reverse complement.
AATTAATTATAATAATCTCAGTAATCGGAATTAGAGTCGTGTTCGTCATCCCATGAGCCCCACAGGGGTGATCCTGGTTCATCCTCTCATGGATTTCGAGGCACGTACTCCTCATCCAGTTTTCCTTTTCAAGCTCGTCTTCATCGTCTAGTTCATAAAAATATTCAAGTGATACTTCTGGTGGGTTTTCGGTCAAGAATAATCAAACACCTAATTCCAGAAGGCTTCAGCCTCTTAAAGGTCATCCACATGGGGGTTTACAGGAGGTTGAACATTAGCCAAATGCTCAACCGGAATAGGAGGTTGAACATCTAGTGGATGATTTTAATGTTCCTTCCGTGGTGCATAATTTTCCAGGACATCCTCTGCAAGTGTTGAAATCAAATTGTGAAGTGTTCGAGTATATCTTGTATGTTTATCATAGTTATATGTTGTGAAGTGAATACCGAGAAATGAACTGTGATGAACTGAGTCTCAAAAATTGATATCTATAAGGTTTTTAAATATGACCATTAAACATATAGCTGTTGGAACAATAGCCATTATGTAATTACTTATATTATTTATTTAATTGTTAATTAAAATATCTAATTATTTCGTTTGATTAATTATTCAACTGTTTATTTTAATTATGTTGATTTTGATTTAATATATATTATTATATAAATAAAAATAATTAATATACTGTATAAAATAAATTTAAAAGAAATGGTGATGTGGAAATAAGGAAGTATTTGTGAGAAGGTTGTGTTAGAGTAAAAAATGTTTGTAAAAATGACTGTAGAAAAGCTGATGTAATATGTTGACTAGGCAGTTTGTGGGAATGACAAGTCTCAGCGTTTGCAGATGGTCTTATAAAGAAAAATAAGAATTATTAACTATTACAAACTAGCTTTACAAATGTAGTAAAAATGATTCCATCAATTAAGGAAAGATCTAAAAAACAAACACGCACTACACTACTAGTTCAACATAGGTGTTTGATGACACATTTTCTTATAACCTCGTGAAAGAATAGGAACATCAAAACACAAGTTTAAGAGCACCAAACTAAAAACACAAACACAAGATTACTAAATAAATTTATGACAAACTTGATAATAACGATGTAAAAGCCTAGTAACCCTCACGTCTAAATCTATATTTACACCGAATCTCGTTATTTTATTGATAATCTTGTTGAGAGGGCTTATTATTTGGTAACTTGGTATAAAGAAAATAAATCGTGACTTCCTAATTAAAAGTTTATGGGTCAAAGTTTTATAAAATAGAAGCCATTAAGAAAAAGAAAAGAGTAAACTTCGCTTTTAGTCCCCAACCGTTTGCATATTTTAACAATTTTAGTCCCAACTTTTTGAAAATTCCAATTTGGTGTCTCACATTTCATTTTCTTTTCAATTTTGGTTACAACGTTAACAAACGTTTAAAGAGCCGTTAGACTGCCCTCACATGGTCCAAACGTGAGAGGTATTTTTGTTATTTCCGTTTGTTTTAAAGTATGAGTTAAAACAAACGGAATTGACAAAAGTACACCTCATATGGGGACCACATGAGGTGAGTCTAACGTCTCTTTAAACCACTGTTAACGTTGAGATCAAAATTGAAGAAAAAAATGAAATGTGAGACACTAAATTGAGATTTTTAAAAAGTTGGGACTAAAATTGTTAAAATGTGCAAACGTTGGGGACTAAAACCGAAGTTTACTCAAAAGAAAAAAAAAGGATTGTTTTTAGCAAGTCTTTGTAATGAAGGGGTGTAAATGTAATATTAGTAAAACACCTGTTCGCGCTCACAAAATCAGAATCTTTCGATTTCCCTCTCTTTATTTCACTTTTAGGGTTTTAAAACCCCAAATCCACCCACTCCAATCACGCTTCTTCCGATCAAAATCATGGCTGTAAATCTTACCGCGGGCGCAATACAGATGCTATGTAGTGGAGAATGGCAAAAGATGAATCTGAAACCGGTGTTACAGGTGACGGAAGTTCGGATTGTTCAGACGCAAACACAGGCCGACGGTGGAGGAGACAAAAACAAGCCGGATAGATACGGACTTTTCTTATCCGATGGTTCGTTTTGCCTGCAAGGAATGCTTGCTACTCAACTTAATGAAATGGTTACATCTCATCAGCTGCAAAAGGGCTCCATTGTTCAATTGACCGAATTTGTTTGTAATAGCATCAAAGATCGCATGTAAGTGCTAGCTATCTTGATTCTTTTTTGTTTCTTTTTGGTGTGCGAAGAAGTATTTGTAATTAAAAGGTGCTTTAACGGATCAAAGAAAAATGTTTTTTTTCTTCTTTCTTTTTCTCATTTACTTTTTGATGATAAAACTTATTGTAAACTATATCATATAAAGAGGCTTGATGTTGTCAACAAGTTGTGTGTCCTTTAGAAATGAGTGTGTTAACCAAATTTGTGCTCTAGTTCTTTTGTTCATATCCAAATTTGTTGTATACCCATCTAGATTTAATAGTTCCTTTTTTAGGGTTCTGCAGGTAGCCATCCTTTTCATCAAGGAGAAATCTGTAAAAGATACATATAGCAAATAATAATATAACCTGGCAGCCACAATAGTCTGGGTTCTTTTAGGAACACCTCAAGTAGATTGCTGAAAATAAGATTGGCTTTAGGGAAGTTCTTGCAGCTATTCAATATTTGGTGATTAAAACCTTGATGATTATTACTCTGTCTTAGTAGACCTGAAAACTGAAAACCTAGTCAGACTTGGCCACTTGGGTGTCACTTACTGAATGATTAAATGGTTTAGATATCTTTATTTTGTCAGTTTCGCCTGACTATTCATTATACTAAAACAATAATGCACCAGTGTTTAATGGTTAGGTAGAGAAGTCACAAGTCTTGATACAGCTTCTTTTGTTTGCATTTAGCATAAAGCAACTCAAGTAGTTTATCCAAGGATTCGTCTAAGATGCCAGAATCATAGTTACCTAATTCGTGGTTCGCTCCGGTACGGGTACGTGGTACGGGTACGTAATTCGCCAATACTAACGTATTCGGTACGAAGAGGGGTAGGTTCATTTCGGTACGAACCGGTACGGTGTACCATGTAATTCGGTTCGATATACCAACATCAAAACCCCCAATCAACCAAAATTAATCTCCATTTAATTTAAAAAATTATATATAGATATAATTATATGATAGTAACACAATTATATATATAATATATATAGGTGCTATATAAGACAACACCATTTTTACAGATAAGACAAGAATTTATACACATTCCTAAGAGGGAAGTAGGGATCCCCACGTACACACAAACACAACACGTACCCACATACAGATGCGTGCTTGAAACCAGATCAGAGCATTCAATCGGAGGTCGGCGACTTCAATCGAAGGTCGGCGACGGCGACAGAGATGCTTCAATCGGCGATGGCAACCGAGTTCGCATCTTCAAATTCGAATTCGCTGAACCAGAACGACCAGATTTGAAATTGGAACTACTAATTAGTTAATTTGGAACGGCGAATTCGATTGACGGGTGCGATGAATTCAATTGTGCCGGAACGACGAATTCACCTGAATCGGAACGACGTACCGGAACGATTTGGTACGGCGTACCGGAACGATTGGGTCCATAGCGAATTTCGATTGGGTACAGCACGTACCAATACGGGGATCGCAGGGGGGTGAGCGATTTAGGTAACTATGTGCCAGATAATAAACATTCTTGAATGTCTTGCCGTTGTGGTCCTGTCAGTTCTCATAAGGTTACATACACATCCTTAAGGGCCCTCGTGAATTAATGGAGGTGTGTTTGTTGTTTCTATGATGTCCATCATGTCCTGTTCCAGTTAAGGTTTTTGATCCTTTGAGAAACATGCAACAAACTTGTCTACTTGTCAGAGTGTGCGATTGCAACATTTTCAATTAAGATATTTGATTTCTTCATGAAGGCTGAAGCTAATAATAGGTATTGCATTAGCAAACAGAATTTCACCCGAGTCCTGCTGTTGTATACTTGTATTATAGTACGGATATGCTAATTATATTAACAATCCTGAAATTTTCTTCTACATATATTATCCCATGTAATATGCATACTGTTTGATTAAATACCCTTCTTGTGATCAATAGAAGTACATATTTTATGCACCGCCAGAAGCCTGTTCTGTTTTATATTTATAATGTTTGTTTGATCTTTACATTTATCATCTATTAACTAACAGTTTCATGTTATCTTTGACAATCATTGTATAAATATTGAATGACATCTCTTCTAATTTTTCTATGCAGCATTGTTATAATCATCAACCTCAATGTAATTATTGATACGTGTGATATTATTGGTGATCCAAAGCAATTCCCAGTCAAACCCCCTGGTAATGAAAATTTTCCAGCGGAAAGATCTTCAGTGCCAATGCAATCTTCTCTGAATCAGCCAGCAGCAACAGTTACACGACCATATAACAATGTGGGCCCACCAGTTCACACTCTCAATACGGAACATAATGCAGGCTTACATTCTTATGAGAACCAAAGGTCTGGTGTGCCAATGCAGTCATCTATGAATCGGCCGACAGTTATAAGACCACATACTAATGTGGGACCACCGGTTCACACTCCCATGAGTTCACGTGATGCAGGCGTACATTCTTATAATAGTCCTTTCAATAACAATTCTGCAAATAACCGTATGCAAACGATCCGACCGTCGTTCAATCAAATACCTCAAATGTATGGTAACAGGGGCCCCACTGCTAAAAATGAAACTCCTGCAAGAGTTATACCAATTGCTGCTTTGAATCCATATCAAGGTAGATGGACAATTAAAGCTCGAGTGACTGCGAAAGGTGTACTTAGACATTACAGCAATGCAAAAGGTGATGGTAAAGTTTTCTCTTTTGATCTTCTTGATTCTGATGGTGGAGAAATACGAGCAACTTGCTTTAATGCGGTTGCTGACCAATTTTTCGACCAAATTGAAGTGGGCAAGGTTTATTATATGTCAAGAGGATCCGTAAAACCTGCTCAAAAAGCTTTTAACCACCTAAAAAATGACCATGAAATCACACTCGACCAGACGTCAACAATTCAACCTTGTTTTGATGATGACAACTCAATTCCAAGCCAGCAATTCCATTTCCGGCCGATTGCTGAGATTGAAGGCATGGAGAGCAACACTATTTTGGATGTTATTGGTGTGGTTTATGGTATCACTCCTATTTCGTCAATAATGACCAAAAACCAAACTGAAGCTCAAAAACGGAGTCTTTCTTTAAGGGACAACTCTGGAAGAAGCATCGATTTGACTTTATGGGGCAACCTTTGCAATGTAGATGGTCAAACAATTCAAACCAGGTTGGATTCTGGTCAGTTCCCGGTTCTAGCTGTGAAGTCTGCTAGAGTGTACGAGTATAACGGGAAGTCAATCGGGACCATATCCTCTAGCCAGCTATCCATAGAACCTGATATTCCTGATGCCCGTAAACTTAGAGACTGGTTTGATAATGTTGGGAGGAATACACCTTCGGTTTCTATGTCACGGGAATCTGTGCCTCAGACCAATAAGAAGACTTTGTCCCAGATTAAAGATGAAAAATTGGGAACTGGTGAGAAACCTGATTGGATTACAGTCAATGCCACCATCTGGCATATGAAACTTGATAATTTTTACTACACAGCATGCCCCCTCATGATTGGTGATAGAAACTGCAACAAAAAGGTTGTGAACAATGGAGATGGAAAATGGCGATGTGACAAGTGTGATCAGACTGTTGATGAATGTGAGTATAGATATATGCTTCAGGTACAATTGCAAGACCATACTGGTCTGATATGGGCAACTGCATTCCAAGAAACTGGTGAGGATATAATCGGTATTCCTGCTAAGGATTTGCATATCATTAAATATGAAAAACAAGATGAAGATAAGTTTTCAGAAATTGTTCGCAATGCCCTTTTTAAAGAGTTCAGTTTTAAACTAAAAGTGAAGGAAGAGAGCTACAATGATGATCAAAGAGTAAAATCCAATATTGTTAAAGTAGAGCAGACAAATTTCTCATCAAATACCAAAGTTCTACTTCAAGATCTAGAGAGAACTCTTAAAAAGGAGGACCCAAGTTCCATAGCCGTAAATCTTGGTCTCAGTCCCCAAATAGGTACTGTGGGTCGACAAACTGTTTTGCCTGCGAGTAATGTTGGTCAGTATGGTGGTTCTGGTGGAAAAATGAACAGTGGTGTGCCTTCAGGTGGTGGAAATAGTGCTGCATCTGGTTTTAATCCCCAAATAGGTACTGTGGGTCGACAAACTGTTTTGCCTGCGAGTCATGCTGGTCAGTACGGTGGTTCTGGTGGAAGAATGAGCAGTGGTGTGCCTTCAGGTGGTGGAAACAGTGGTGCATCTGGTGAGTGCTTTAAGTGCCATAAAATCGGGCATTGGGCAAGGGACTGCCCTGGTGTCAGCAACGTACCTTCATATAGTGGCTATTGACAAGAAAGGTATGCATTTTTTTTTGTTTCCTTTGAAGCTTACGCAGTTCACAGTAAACCATGGTCTCTAAATAGCTTGATTTTTTTTAAAGTGTAGAAAAGGCTGAAATTTAAAGAGATAGAGCATTCACAGTCCATTTCCCTATCATCATCTCTAATATTTAACTAAAAATTTATCTCTCATTTTCTATAAATCTCCTCACATTCTCGATGTATTTCACTATTATACTCTATATAAAAGATTAACTAGGGGAAAACTTTACTTTTGATTTTTCTAACTTTAGCCACCAAGCTTTTGGTTTTTGTTTTATATTTATTATTTTTTTGTTTTTTTTTGGTAGTTTGCCCACCAACATTAGAGTAACAGTATATTCTGACTTTGGCCACCAACATTAGAGTAATATTATATTCTGACTTAGGCCACCAACATTAGAGTAGTTAGCTTTTGGTTTTTTTTTTTTTTTAGTTTCTAGAAATTTGTCCACTAAACTTCTGCTTTTATTAGACACCAATTTTTAAGTTTCTATATATTATAAAGTTTAAGCACGAAAGTTTTTAGTTTCTAGATATTAGACACATGAAGTAGAATAATTAATTTTTATTATTTTGAAGTTTGGCCACTAATCTTTTAACTTTTAGAGAGTAGACACCAATTTACAACTATCCGAGTTCTAATAATTTCAAGTTTGGCTATGGAACTTTTATTTTGAAGAGTGGACACCCTAAACCTTTTAATTTTAATTATGATAAACCATGTTAGTGTATTTCATTACAAATGTCAAAGATGAAGGTACAAATTTGCCTCTACTTTACAATATAATTTGCGTCTAAGATGTAGTCGTGTTGACTCTAATTTGGTTATAAATTTTTGCTTCATGTTGTATTGATTCAACTCAGGTTCGAATTTCGGGGCTCCCCTTTTTTTTAAACGAAATGTGATTTTTTTCTTTCTTTTTAGATATCATTTCTTTATTTTTTATAACTTTTGTAGTGTATGCTTGCTGCAATATAGAGTACGTTTAAGACATGTATGTATCGGTTTAACATTAACACGTGACGCGCGGGAATCATACCCACTAAATCAACCTATGTAATTTGTGTTTTATTTTATGGATAGTTAAGAATAAACACTTGGTATGTATTATTTTATGGGCCAGTTGTCCTAGTGGTTACCCCCTTGGCTCTTAGGGCTTTGGCCACTACGTGACCCATGTTCTAATCCAAGGGGAGGCAGTTTTACCCCATGTGGTCCCAGGAGGGGTTTCTGCTAGGAGAAAACTTCAGGAGGGGGTGTCTTGGTTCTCACGGAGGTCCGAGTAATCGACCTTGGACATAGCCCCTCAAGGGTAGGTTTACACGTGAGACCAATGTCGCCTGATCGATGCCGTTCCAAAAAAAAATCCCCGTCAGGATTTCAAGAAAAGGTCATAAATTGTGTCATGTGTGATTTGTTTAACTATGAACTTAAAAAATCTTAAAAGAAAAACAGCCCACTGCAATCCGTGGCGGGCACTATAACTAGTTTAGTTAAACAATTAATTTTTATTCCTTTTTAAAATTATTTTTTCCCTTTCCACTCACAATCCACTCACAACAAATATAAAATAATGGATATATGGATGAATAGTAATCATTAAATATTGGTAACCATTCAGCTTAATATCAAATTATAGGGATAAGGTATAGGAAAGAGGATTGGGATGGAGTGGGGTTTTAGAGATTTTTATTTTTTCTTAAAATTTAAGGATGGGGTAAAGATGAGGAGTGCTCTTAGAGTATAGAATACTGCTAGTAGAAATGAGATATTCAATACTTTATGATTTTAGTTTGAATTTCCTGTCATCTATGGAGATTAACGGCAACCTTTTTTATATATGCAGCAGATGTTTTTTGTGGAATGCTTGCTCCAGTGTTGCAGTTACTAAAACACAAGTTCGCTCCCTTTTGTTCTCTTAGGTTTTGGTACATTTTGTCTTCGAGACATGTTTGATCGTTGCAGGCATGGACTCATGGATCCTAATTCCTAACTAGTTTGTTTCTTGAAGAAGTGATGTCTTTTTGTATTGGTTCCATTTTGGAATCCCCACAGTCTGTCTTTATGTTTGCATCTTATATATATGTGCTGTAAGTCTAAGCTTCTTCAAATTTGTGTTTGCATCTGTAATATAAGCCAAGCAAATCTGTGGTTTTGATCAATGAAGTTAAAATTAGAATATGTTCAAACTTGGCTGTAGTTGGTGCATGTTTACTCTTCCGTGAAATGGAAGGTTTTTTCAATCAATAGCCGAACCCACCGGTTGGACCAAGACCAGCATTATGATCAAACAGACATATGTAATATGCTCTCAAGATGGCCTGAGCTTGGAGAAGGGCTGGAATCCTGGAGACATCAAGGAGCTCAATAAAACGATTAGAAATCCAGGATCAGCCTTAAAGGAGTATGTCTGTAAACTATGGAACTGAATATTTTCATCATTACTTCACCTATGGTGTCGTAAACGACCTCAATAAAACGATTAGAAATCCAGGATCAGCCTTAAAGGAGTATGTCTGTAAACTAACCGGATGAATATAGACATGAACATTAGTTTGTTCATTTAATTTTTAACCGAACACGAACATCAGTCAAATGATTTTTATGTTCATTCTCGTATATTAAAAAAATAAACATGCTTATGTTCGAACGTTAAAAATTTAAATGAGCAGTTCGTGAACATAAATGAACATAAATGCACACAATTACATAAATAAACATTAAGATACAAACAAAAAGTCTAACACATTAAGTAGTCAACAATATTAACGATCAACAAAATAAAAACATTTGCATTGGTAATTCAAATGTTTATAATCTAAATGTGAAAGTAAAACAATATATTAACTTAAAAGATAATATATATCATAAAATATAATGAAACTTTAGCTATATATGTTAGGAGACTAGAAAATGTATCTATTTTATTTATTGAGAAAAGTTTTATATTTTAAAAGATTATAAATTATAAAATATAAAAACTATATATTAAAAAGTATTGTGTTAACTTCCTTTTTGATTCTTGAGGTTTATCAATTTTCTCAATTTTAGTTTAATTAAAAGAATCGATTTAAGGGTCACACATTTGTTTTTTTTTCCTCAATTTTAGCCACCTTTAAAACCCGTCCAAATTAATCGTTTAAAATGAAGGACATTCATGCCAAAGTTAAACTCTAATTCACCAACTTTAAAAGGACGTTGATCCATCTAAAGGTAAATATAGTTTAATTTGGACATAAATGCCCTTTTTTTTAACGATTAATTTGGATAGATATTTAAAGGCGATCAAAATTAAGAAAAAAATTGAAGGTGAAGCTCTTAAATCGATTTTTTTTTAAAATTAGATTAAAAATAAGAAACATGATAAATCTCAAAGACAGAAAAGAAAGTTAACTCAAAAGTATTTAACATTTAAACATAAACAAACAAACTAATCATGTGTCCCTCGTTAACAAAATAAATAAATAAGTTATATTCCCACTAAACATTTCACGAATGTAGATGCCTATGTAGCCACGTAGGGTCTCTGGGCTTTGACGCAAAGTGGATATAGAGAGGTGATAGGGTTGTGACCGCGAGGTTATGAGTTCGATCTTTCTAGAAATTTTTTGACAAAGCTAGTTTCTCATAAATTAATGACTCGGTTGAGTGTATAACTGATATATCAGCTTCTTATTTGATAAGTGTCAGTTACTATCACCACTAATTGAATTTTTAGATGATTGGGTGGGACTTGGGAGGTCCTTCCGTCCCCGTTAATGATCCAAGCCACCGTTAGTAAAAAAATTTAAAAAAAAAAGGATCAATGTTTGACTCGGGTAATTGGGCTTGTCATAACTCGGTGGTTGTGTCCATATCATCATCATATATCTTCCCCACGCCACATATAGATACACCCACCCACGTGTATCTATCTATCAATGAATTCATACGCATAAAATGCTGCCGATCTTTGACGACCATAATTAGGTGTTGTTCGCCAACAACCATAACAATTGCTAATTTAGGTCGATCGCTGGGTGGGGGGTCTCTTCTCATCTCTCCTCTCCTCTCCTCTCTCGCATTTCACCCGCTCTGGAGTTAGCCCTCCCTTTGCGCGCCCTATGCGCTGTAACTTACAGGTATCTTCCATCGATTTACCCTTTTTGATTCATTCTACCTTTTAAATCACATGCAATCGTTTTCTTCTATTTTTTATTTGTTGAAACCAGATCTGGATTGTTTTCGTTTGCGTTTCGATCGGATTTAGTAGATCTGGTTTTAGATTTCAATTGTTTGTTCAATCTATGCCTTTTGGAATTGATGTCTGGGATTTGTTATCAGTTGTTTAAGATGATATATGCGTTCAGAATCAGATAGAGATTAATAATGTTTTCGAGTGGAATGTGTATTGATGGATTTCCTCATTATAGCGATATAAGATAATTTACTAATTTGTGATTTGAGACATGATTATGATGAAGTTACGGAGGATGAATAACACCTTTATATTAAGAAAAAATGATAGTAACGTTAATATAGAAGAATGAGGAAATACAATTCGTTAGTAATGTTTGATAACTCTCACAATCTTATATTTGCAAGTCACAACTCAACAAACATCTTGCTATTAATTGCACTCTGCATTCAATGACCTGCAACAACCCTCATCTTACCACGAACCAGTTCGCAATCGCACTCTGCATCCTAAGTCTTCATAGATCTCTGGTAACCCTAAGTTCTTAACGGCTGTTAAGTTTGTAAACCCTAAATTTGGGTGAAATTGTCGGAATCATGTTATTAGCGGCTATTAGGGCATACTGCTTTAAATTTTGATTTAGAGTTTGTTCAATCTTGTCAAATTACAGTGTTATGTTGCTCATTTGAATTACCTATTTTGTGGTTTCATTTGCTAAGGTTCTCCTTTCCTTACTAATTCTAGATCCTAATTTATATGGTCTACAAAACAACAAACCGTCATATTTTATTTGCGTATCTGTCATTTCCTTACCATAGTTGCTTCATTTGTTATTTAATTCATATTGCCTGAAGAAATTCATAATCTCTTCATAATTCTGGGTGTGACATTATAACATTCGACCCCTCATATTGACTGACATTGTATATGTGTATGTATTGCTCACGAGAAGCTTAGATATATATTTTTTGTTGTCGGTGGGACATTCTAGGAGGTCACCCATCTTGAAAATACTCCCACCTAAACATGTCTAACTTTGGAGTTCTCCTATGACCTATCATACAAAGGCAAAGTGCTCAAAACGTGCTGGTGGTAGTTGAGGAGATACATTCCCTATGAACCCAATATTCATTGTGTCCAAGACCAATGTGAGATTTTCCTAGGGTGTTACGACATCTCAGATAAATCTCATATCTCATATGGAGGAGAAATACTGGTTTATAAGGAATGTCTGACCTCAAATACCGTGAACCGTCAATGGTTTTTGGGTGAATTGAGTGTGGATGAGAGGACTTTCAGGATGGTTGATGTCCTGGACAGTCTCCACACGAGTAACAAAAACAAAGCTATTAGCTCCTGCCAGGCAAATCAGATAATATAGATGGTATGAGAGATTGGTTGTTACACTAGGATTCAAATCTTATGTTGTTTCCATTGATTTTTTGTTTAAAAGGTCAGTCGGTTGAAAATGAATCATTTGTAAAAGCTTTAACAATGGGTGTGTGATAAGTAGGGGCAGTTAAGATAAAGAAACACGTAACGACATATGAGAGATGATATGACCGTTTTAATGAGTGTGTGATAAGTTAAGTTACAGTAGTTACAGTAATCAGTAGTTTTGCAATTTACAATCCTTAATTTCAGCATCTAAACATCCACCATTCATCATTGAAGTCTCATTTTTCTGCATATCCGTTTCCCTAGAGCATGCTCATCAAACCTGCAATTAGACGTGGCACTTTCAACCCCTTTTTCTAATTAGTGGGTTGAATTGGGTTACTAAATGGATCAATAGATAAATAATGCTAAAGGGAATCAAGTTAAATGAGAAGAATGGGTTGAAAGTTGTCCAAAATGTATTTTTTATACAACTTTCTAAATTAATCTATTAAAAAGTTATAATATAACTGTAACATTCTAGTTTTGTTATCATATCAATGCATTAATTACAAATGTGAAGAGTGAAAAATTGGAGGACAAAGTGCTTAGGGCGAACCCGATCAAGGCTACATTACTTGTTTTTGACTCGAACCCGTATTGTATCGGGAATTAACACATGCATGATTTATACTAGAAATTTTGATCACCAGGTGTCACATTAGGAAGCTCCAACATGCTAAGATCCTCAGCTGATGAGAAGATCTTGAGTTATAATGATGTTGTGCTGAGACAATCAGATTTAGGGATCCTAAACGGTCCATATTATCTTAACGATCGTATAATCGAATTTTATTTCAGTTATCTTTCTTCATCACTTCCTTCAGAAAACATCCTACTTGTCCCACCTTCAATTGCTTTCTGGATAATGAACTGTCCAGACATCAGCAGCCTCAAAGATTTCCTACAACCCCTAAACCTGCCATCAAAGAAACTTATACTCTTCCCTGTTAACAACAATGATGACTTTGCGGCGGCAGAAGGCGGCAGTCACTGGAGCTTACTTGCATTTGAGAAAACCACAAATGTATTTGTGCATCATGACAGTTATGGTGGTATTAATAAGAACTATGCGAAACGCCTTTATAAGCCAGTTGTTGCATACACGGGTGTTTCTGGAACGCGTTATATGGAATGTGACTGCAGCCCGCAACAAGTTACGGGTTATGATTGTGGCTTGTACGTTTTAGCCATTGCAAAGGAAATATGCTATTGGTTTGATAGCGAATTGCCAAAAAGCGAGAATTTATGGTTTGCACAAGTTGAGGAACATGTTACTCCTGAAACGATTTCAGGTTTTCGTGCTGAGATTTTGGAACTGATAACAAGTTTAAGAGGAACAAAGTGATGTTTTATGATGATTTATAGGTGTATCATGTATTTTGGAATTAACTTGTTTTGTATGTTGGAATGGAATCACCAGTGAATGTAACGTTTCATTCTCATTTTGGGTTAGGTTGATTTGTAGGAATGGTCGGATGGATGAGTATCTTTCGTTCTATTATGCATCCTTTTATTATTGATCTGATGGTAACAGTTAGGGTAGTAATGGTGTTGGGTTGAAGAGTTTCAGGCTGACGGTTGAATTGTTCAGCTTGGACAAAACCCATTTGCTAATGTCATAATTGTTCAGCTTGGACAAAACCCATTTGCTTGGACAAAACCCACTTGCTAGGACAAAACCCACTTGCTAGTGTCAATCCCAACTAGACACACTTAATATCGTCTAAATTCAAACATGATGCCTTTGATCCATTTATTTAAACATGTGAAACGGCTAGATATTCTTTATGTGCTATTTTGAGTTAACATTCATCTCCTATGCGTCTTGTTATCTAAGATTGTTACTCCATGCCATAGTCATAATTTGAAATCAAAAGAAAGAGTGGAAAAATAATTTGACATTTTTTCACTACACACTTTTCTTGTTTTTTTTTTTCTAGAGCTTTTTTCACAGAAGTTATCATTTATAAACTGTCTTCTTGTCAGGCACTGGTAGAAACTGAAAACATCATATCCTTGAATATAAACTTACTGTCCTTGTTAAGTCCATCAATTTTTTTGCTGCAAGATGAACATGAGTTTGTATGATTGTATAGTATTATGCCTTCCATCATATCTTTTAATTAACCTAATATTTTTTTTTTCCAGTTTGCCAAGGTTTTAATTCCCTGTGAGACATGGAGCAAGCACACCCCTGGTCAGATTATTTCCAGAATCAGGTTTTCTCATTCCAGAAAGTTCTCGATTGGCGTTCCCTCATTCCCAGATGTTTCCCTCTTTTTTCCTTTGTTAACTGCACCTAGTGAGCATCTTGTGTATACAAACAATTAAACAGTCATAATGCAAGTTTTGTAGAAGATAGGAGTTGGATATTTTGGTGAACATTGAGAAGTAAGTCTTTTTTTTTTCTTTTAACTTATAATGCAAGTTAGTTCTGCAGATAATAAAGTGTTCATCTTGTTTGTACTGATGTCCAGTCCAATGCTGATAGTCTGATACAATAGTCACTTCAAAAAATGTATGGACCATCTGCTGAGGTAACTGTTTTATTTGTCAACTATATGTTACCCCTGTCATCCTTTTTCCTTCATGGATATTCTAAGACTTATCTATGCTCTCCCAATGCAGGACTGAACTTTGCTTGTAAAGATGAATTTTCACACACCTTTAATTACTAGATGAGATTATGTTCTTTAAAACACTTGTTCTTTTTGACGGTGACTGGCCAGTCAGTTTTACAAAGAAAATACCTGCTAAAGATATTGCAACTGAGTCCTTACTCCAGAGAGGTTTTCTTTTTGGCAAAAGTTTTCCATTTGTCTAAGCACAATGATGCCCTGCAGTTCCCTGTTCTCTTTTCCGTATAAGATTTTTCAATGTCTGGGTGTCATTGATCTGGTGTTCCTCGTGAATAAGGCTATGAAGTCTGTCCATCAGAAGCATGCTTTTCTTTTCCTCACGAATCAAGCAACTTGAGATTGGATATTTTATATTATATAATTCAATAGCTGTCTAAAGGTTTAAGCCCGTTGTTTTTTTTTTCTACTTTTGGGTCTTTTTCGTAAATAAGTTCCTACAAGCAGTTTCATACGGAAAAATGGAAAGGTGAGCTCATTTTTATATGTGATTTAGGCCATAGACGACTTAAAGTTTTAACTAAACTGTAAGGTGTGTTCTTTTGCAGGTACAAGATAATCAAGGAAGTCGGTAATGGTAGCTTTGGGGTTGTATGGCGAGCATTAAATAAGCAAAATGGTGAAGTGGTAAATTCCCAGCCTTTTGGTAGCATCCTTGGAACATAAAAAACTTGTCAGACGTAAATGTGATTGTGTGTGTATTAACATTGAGTTATTTAATTTACAGGTTGCAATTAAGAAAATGAAGAGGAAGTATTATTCATGGGAAGAGTGCATAAACTTAAGAGAAGTCAAGGTAACAGCACTTTTCTAATCCACCTTTTAACACTGTCTTGTAAGTTAATTACTAAAAACCTTGTTAAATTGACAGTCACTGCGTAAGATGCATCATCCAAATATTGTAAAGCTTAAGGAAGTTGTCAGAGAAAATGACATCTTATACTTTGTGTTTGAGTACATGGAATGCAGTCTATACCAACTTATGAAGGATAGACTGAAGCGTTTTTTTGAAACTGAGATAAAAAACTGGTGCTTTCAAGTGTTTCAAGGTCTTGCATATATGCATCAGCGTGGTTACTTTCATCGTGACCTTAAACCAGGTGATTATTATGATCTTTCAACTCATAAATGGATTAATTGCTATTGTTGTGTAGTATCTCGTTAGGCTATTTGTAATACCCCCACCACACTTTTTTTACCCACACTTTTTTCTGCCACCTGAGCACCACATCACTTATCTTTCATTTTCATATTTTACCCCTTTAATACCCACCGCACACCACCAATTTTTTTTAATAATATTAAATTGTAAAAAGTTAGAGAGAGAGAGAGAGAGTAGTGGAAGAGAGAGATAGACACAAAGGGGGAGGTTGGATGCGTGGCCCTCTACCACTGTGTCAACCCAAAAAACCACGGACCTATCT
Organism: Deinandra increscens subsp. villosa; assembly: GCA_039602395.1. NCBI lineage: Eukaryota > Viridiplantae > Streptophyta > Magnoliopsida > Asterales > Asteraceae > Deinandra > Deinandra increscens. The sequence continues at coordinate 11,747,229 of JBCNJP010000019.1, read as the reverse complement.
TGACATTTCTGGTGTAGCCGACTAGCCGCACGTCTAGCTCCACGTGGGCAGGCCGCTCTTACATTGTTTTGGCTAAATTCTTGCTTTTTCTATATCATGCTGCAGAAAACTTTCTTGTTTCTAAGGATGTAATAAAAATAGCTGATTTTGGACTTGCACGTGAAATCATTTCTCAACCACCATACACTGAGTATGTTTCAACACGCTGGTGAGTATGCAACCGTTCTTATCTATAGTTTTACATGAAAACTTTGCTATATATATTTTTTTTGTAGTTACTTTTACATGAAAACTGTGCTAGATGTTTGGCTGTAGTTATTTTACAATACTAGCTTCCTACCTGTTACTTGCTGATTTTTTTTTTTGCAGGTATCGTGCTCCCGAGGTTCTTCTCCAGGCACCAATATATGGTTCTGCTGTTGGTGAGTGTGTAACTTTATATATGGGGCTAATATCTTCAGATTTATACAACTTCATGTGGAGTTAAGTTTTGTTGTATTTCTTCAAATCAACAGATATGTGGGCAATGGGAGCAATCATGGCTGAATTGTTTACCCTTCGACCACTTTTTCCTGGTTCAAGGTGCATGACATGTCTCCTAAAAATAAAATCTGCTTTATTATTTCATCAAATGTGTAGTATCAAATGTGTTAGAAATGGCCAATCATTTAATGTTTTTAGGAATGGCCATCATTTAATGTTTGCAGTTTAATAGTTAGTTATGATTGTTGTCTTCATCAGTGTCAGTTAGATTTTCCTTGAATGTTGTTTCTCTTGTATACGACCAAATATGTTAGAAATGGCCAATCGTTTAATGTTTGCTGTTTAATAGTTAGTTATGATTGTTGTCTTGAGCTGTTAAATCACATTTTATGGTTAACTAAAAAGAGCAATTTTTTCTATTCGTGTAGCTTCTATAAGTTCAGGATCACTACAGTCTAAGATAAAGAACACTAAAAACAATACAAACACATTTTAAACAACTCGGTCAAGTGTATTTGTTTTATTGTATGCTAATATTATGAAACTTCAATCAGGATTGTGTTCCTTTAGTGTGATTATATTTTGTGCTTATGAGTTGTAACTGACTAGGGAAGTTGATTACTGGAGTGTTTTTTACTTGAATAGATTGCAACTGAGCGCTTGCTTCCTTTTCTGTGTCTGCAGTGAAGCAGATGAAATATATAAAATTTGCAGTGTGATAGGCAGCCCAACAGAAAGCTCATGGGCCGAGGGACTGGAGCTTGCGAGTACCATCAATTATCTGCTTCCAAAGGTTAGTTTTTTGTATATGTATTTTTTACTCACTAAAAATTTGAACTTTGTTAGGCATATCTGTTTCAGTGATACTAATTGATAAGTCATTATATAAATGAAATAATGGAGCAAGTTTCTTTACCTTGTCATAGCAGCTTGGTGGCGTAAATCTTTCTGCACTGATACCGTCTGCAAGCAAGGATGCGGTCAATCTGATTGCAGTAAGCACGAGTTACTATGCTTTACTACCAAATAACCATTTAAACTACAGAAGGTAATTTTTCATTGTTTTGCTATGTAGTCACTTTGCTCTTGGGATCCATGCAAGAGGCCAACAGCTTCAGAAGCTCTTCAGCATCCTTTCTTTCAGGTTAAAAACACCCTGATTCCCCAAATTGTTCAGTAACACCTATGTTATATATGGATTAAATTGTCATGTAAATTGTTTTTTAACATGCAGAGCTGTTACTCTGTTCCACCTTCTCTTCGCCCTAAATCAGCTACAACTGCTAGGACGCCTCCTGGTTTGTTGATTCTATTGGACGTTCTTTCTTATATTGTCTGTTAAATAAGATGGTAATTACTTGCGGTTTTCTAGCAGGATTTGGTGGGAGGAGGGTTGTGGACCAGAAATGTGGCAAGAAATATCCTGCGTCTTTGCCCAATTCAAAGCCAGCTGGCAGTATTACTTCACCTGCCAAAGTACAGGCATCCCTAAATGCAGGTAATAAATATAAATAATATATTTGTATAGATATTGATAATTGTTATAAAGCGGGAACTCTGACCCATTTATGTATAATATGTTCAACTCAGTGTCTTATCTCTAACGTGTAAAAAGTAGCTAAAATGGGTCAACAGTGTCAGCAAGTGTATAATGCATAAAGGCCCTTGAATAATTGTTCTATAATCTTCGATTATTATTAGGCCTTAACATATTATAGTTATAGTCATATTCGACCTACTAATTCTTTACTAGAAAGAATATCTCTGGAATAAAAGTGTTTAATTATTTCTAGTAATTGTTCTCCAGATCTTTGATATTTTGTACTCATGTTCTTAAAATTTGTTACAGGAGTGCAGCGTAGATTAGAAATGAATCGTCAGGTATGAGGGAGTGACAAGTACTAGTGAAATATGTTTGCATATTCTATGTTGGTATTTTGTGGTTTTTTAATTTGTTTTTCTCTGTGCCAGAATGGAGTCGATGAAAAGACGAATAACAACCCCTCGAGGCTACAAAAATACCAACCACCCATAAAATACAGTCCGAGTAAGAATGTGTTCATTAGTTATGCACATTGATGAATTTATCTTCTTTATATAATTATGATTCAATTGCTGGAGCCTAATTCTGGAAAACTTTATTTGTGTCTTAATGGGTCGGTAGGAATGATTACGGGGAAGGGAAGAGGGAATGGCATTGGGGATACTGCTGCTAAGTTGGGAAATATGACAATTGGGAAAGGAGGGAGAGGTGGTGGAACCAGGCATCCACCACCAATGAAAGCAGGAGTGGTGGCCAAAGGTAGACCATCAGACTTGTTTACTGGAAGGTCTCAAGTTTATAGTAGTAAAGTGGCAGGATGACATCTTTACCCTCCTTGGATCGTGCCAAACTTGCTATAATTTGGTTCATTTTGCATCTCTGCTTGAAACTGTCTTGTGCTAGCTAGTCTAGTTAAGTGTGATACAACTTGTCGGTCTGCTGTCCTGGAGTGAAATAAGTGTTTATGCCTTTATGGTCTGCTCTATAATACTGTTTTCGTCTGTGTTTCTAATATCAGTAAGTTGAAAAGTGTTTATGCAATGCCACCTTTGTCTTCATTAATGCTTTTCTTTGATATGTGTAATTTTCCTGTGAGTTTTTGTGTCTTCTATTAAGCTTATTTTCAAGAAAAATCTATTGTCCCTGTGGGTTGGTTACGGATATTGTCCATGTGTTGTGATTTTGGCTGGTTAAAAAATGGTCTTTTGGTTTAAATTAGTTAAACTTGATCTGTTAATTTTAGGGAATTTTGGTCTTTTTTGAACTCGTAAATTAGGACAAAAACCAAGGATCTGTAGTATGTCTATGGATTTCACAGGATTCTTCCTTCAGGGTCTAAGGCAGAGGATTCTTCCTCTTTTCTGAGGAAAATAACTGGAACAACAGTAGTAAACTTCTTTTTTCCCTGGAGTAACTCCAATTCGTTGAACTTATTTACTGTCCATTCATGATTCATCCAACTTCATTCTTGTTGTGAACCATGTATATGGCAGCAACAATAACAATGGCTCTGATTCATAATAAGTTAGATGTATTCCATTAACAATTGGTGTAATTAAAATCTGAAATCACCATCAAAACCAGTGCATGATTCGGAATTGAATCTCTTTTTAAAAATCTCGAAAAGTGTTGAAATATAACTTCTAATGGGGAAAAATAATGTTTCACCCAACTTGTAGATTATATACATATCGTTGATCATGTTTAAAGAGAACAGACCCGTAAAATTATATACAGTTAAACACTGAATTATATTTGTAATTTGACTTTCACATAAAATGGTTTGTTTGAAAATGCTTTACTTGAACCTACTATTAACTAATCAACATCCAACAAACACCCCCTACTCTTTCTTCATCAAAACAACAAATACATACAACACAATCAATTCCCCAAAAAGGGAACACCAAGTCCTCCCCCATTATAATATAACTTCAAAGAGATGGACCATTACATATAACATAAAAGTTTTGAAACCTACAAACTGCGAATATATCACCCTCTAGAACGCCTTGATTAAGGACCCATGGTAGTATATGATCTTAGACTGTTAAAAGGTTCAAGTAGTTGGTTGTCGTATAACTAAAGGTATTGAGTTTGTATTCTCTCCCGGTTTTGTTCCCACCAAAGTTTTGCATGCCCTTCCCCAAACTTCTCACGGCTGCATAAACACAAGAAATCATCGAGCGATTCATAATGAATCGTATTAAAGAAAATTTAGATATAACTTACCTGAATCTAACACGTCTAAGCTCTCTAGTACCATCAGTTAACTGTCTAATGGTAATATAAACGCCAGGTTCATCTTGCTCTACCCACTCAGACTCCATATCACTTGCATTACTAACTGAAATCGAAGCTTCATCTCTAGATGAAGTTGTTGTTCTTGATGCCTCCATGGATGAGAGCCCACCAACCGCGTTAGCATTGGGCTCCACGCTGTAATGTTGGTTCCTAATTGACGGGGTCATCATTGGGCTTTCCCTTGATGATCCGAGCCTCGAGTAAGAAGAATCTCTCTGTATAATTTGTAACCGTTAAGTATACTTCTTAGGTTAGTCGTTATATAAATGGATGAAAGATTAGTTATTACCCCGTCTTCAGAACGAGAAGGTGTGTTCAAAGCTTGACAATTGAATCTTTGAACATTGTAAAGCTCCATTACCCGGTCATAGTTTTCACCCCACCACCTCTGAGCTTGCCATTTATTGAACATTTCTCGGCTTTCATATGTTGGATAGTTCAAGAAATATCAGCATTTGTTTTAGAACTAAGTGGACGTAAATCTAGGTATGCACTATGCATGCAGAATAAAAATTTTAAACAAGTTAAAGTTAATACAGTATGGAAGACTAGTTTCATGACTTTTGTATCTTTTTAGATGGGAATAATGGCTTACTTAAATCGAATCCGTTTAAGGTCATTTCCGCCATTGGGTAACGGAACGAAAGTGATTTGAACACCTGGTTCTACGTGAGCCATCCACTCTTTAGGTTCATCTTCTTCGTCCAAAACCAAATGACCAGATTGTCTAGGTGGCTCATAACCTCCACTTGTATGATGAGGATCATTGCTAATAAGGTCCCAAGCAGGAGCAGAACTCGAGCCACCCGGTCGCGTATACGGGTAGTGAGCCCTCTCAAAATCCGAGTAACCTCTTTTCTTGTTACTGCAAGGTGCTATTGGAGGTTTCCCCTTCGAAGGACCTGAAACTTTCAACGCATCTTTGATCTGCAAAGTGCCAACCATAAACAAAGTTTAAAGTTTAGGCCTAATAATAGTTTTACCAACTTTCTTTAAGTTTTAATTTGATGAATATTGGAGTTAGAAACAGACAAAAATTACAATGGTGGGTCCAATATGACACTCGTGTGTCTGTTTTCCCAGCATGGGTGTCTTGTCTTTTCCTTAAGAGTTAAGATACACTCCTATATATCCACTTTCTTTCTTTCTTTTTTTTTTTTTTTTTTTGCATGGTGTGACTGGAATACAAATCTGTCATACTGATCTTTATATTCTCATTTCTCCATTTTCCAAACCTTTTTGTGAAAGAGTCCTTGTCTACTATTACTCTACCCCTTCTAAATCTACTTCATGTTCGAAATAAGGTATGAACCCAACATCTTTAAAACTAGGAGTATATATTTTTGTGGCAAAAGCTAAACCAGAGGTTGTCTCCAATTTCCAAACCTATTTGTAGTAGACCAAACTACCACAATCAGTATAGCATGAATCTTGTCTCAGTCATTGGGGACTGAACTTTTTAACATTTTGGATTCTTTTCTTTTTGTTAAAAGAGAAAAAGAATCTCAAAACACAAACATAGTACATAAATTTTACTAACTAAAGGCTTTGTTATTTTAAGTAAAAACATGACAATGAGAAGCAAGTTAATCTGTTTGTCAGTTTGAAGTGGTAAAAAAACATGTTCTATATTTGTATATAATGCATGTCGGTTCCCCGAATGTAAACGAAAGAAGGCACATCTTAAAGTCTTGAATGTTACATTGTCTAGTAGCCTGCAGGGGTGGGTAAGTCTATAGGTTGACCCACTGTTAATGGACCTACCAGTAGTTAATAGTTAATACTGTTCTAAGTAACCATTTACCCCCATCTTTGTTAATTTTAAAGTCGCTTTTTCAGCAGTATTAACCGTTTTTAACGGACATGGTAGAAGGTAAATTATGTATTTCCTTCCCAAATTGATAAAAGTTCAAATCCTACCTCGTGTAAGTTTGGTGGTTTTAATTAATAGGAGCAGGTTAGGTAGTGGTCAAAAGACTAGAGACCGCCTAGGTTAAATGGAGTATTTTTGAGGTCCCAAAATATAGAGTATTGCTATTATAAAAAAGGTAGCGGTCAAAAAGGAAAAAATAAATCAAACAAATATATCTTTGTTTTAATTAGAAATTAATTTACTTTAATTTTGGAAAGGTCAGAAGGAAGAATCAAGGCTCCGCAAAACGGGTTGTCTTTGGAACCCCCCGGACACATACACAAGGAGGAAACCACCCCACAGGTGGAAAATCCCCTTAGCTCCGGGTCGACCCAAACCTCAAACCGGCTAGCCCTTGCCCAAATTACGTACATTCGGAGAGCCCGATCCATCATCGCCCTTAACAGAGATCGAACCCGGGTCTCCCCAAAGCTCAATCAATGCTACATGTTTTCGGATGCTAGCATCTTGCTAGTTATTTTCTGCTTTTAATAAATTATGTGATGTTTGTCGTTAATAAAAAAGGAACCTTCCCAACTTTCTCGGGTAGTTCAAACATATAAGAGAGTTTTGAATTGGACCTAAATATTCAAATGACCGGGGCAACGGATGAAGCCCCATTACAAAAACTAAGACAATTTTGGGAATTCAGATGAATAATTGCAGTTAAAAGGTTATTTCAAACTAAATATGGAAAGCCTAAAGTTAAAGTAGCTGAGTAGCAGTTTAGTTCCATTTGTGAACAGATCCCCAAATTTTACCCCGTCTTCCACATTGAGAAGGGAAAAAGCTTGTGGGCCTACTTCTAACTCTAAACTATATATGGCATTAACTACTTTATAGTAAGAAACAACTATTTAGTTTAATTAGAACCAGAATAGTCCCAAATAGTAACATGGTTTAAAGATGACCCGGGATCGGAGGTCCGTTGTCCTCGCATCTTTTGGTACTTCAAGTTATTAACCCTCAAATAGAGTCAAATTTGACTCGTCAACGGTCAATGGTCAAAAAATAGATCTTTTGTTTACGGGTTTGGTTATTGTTAGCATAGTCATGTTCCATTTATTATTATTACAACCACCTTTGGGCTTCATCTTCTGACTTCTATTCTATCATGTACTGGTCTTCATTTTTCTTTGAAGAGCAATATACACTCATCCTAAAATACCTCCAATACTATACTATTTTTTTATTTTTTTATGTTCAGGTTTAAACCTTAAATCTCCACCAAAGAAACATAAGTATTTTTAGTTATCACTGACCAGTGGGTTCTGTTTTTAGTCAGGGGCGGACCCACATAGAGCCCAGGGGTAGCGCCCGCTACCCCTGAACTTTTACCCCGACGTGCAATTTTTTTTTTTTATAGGTTTTCGGTTTTTCGCGACCCCTGAAACGAATTTTTCGCGACCCCTGGAAGAAATTTTATGGCTTTTACTTAAAATTATGATCAAAAGTCTCTTAAAAATATGATTAAAAGCCCGTTAACTACCTAAAAAATTTTTCGGGGGCGCTGCCCCCGAACCCCCGTTAGTCCCCGCTACCCCTGATATTCTTTCCTGGATCCGCCACTGTTTTTAGTTTTACATGTTAAAGAACATAGCAGCTATATACAATAATCAGTATCTTTACCCTTAATCTTTCTTTTAGTATAGTCATGATAAATGTAATAATATATAACTTTAGTATTGTTAAGAGAATTCATAGTTGAATCTTTATGTTGTTAATATGTATAATTTAACTAAATATCACACAATCATGCTTCTCTAAAATCGTCCACATAATATCTAATTCTTCATATCTAATTTTATCTTATTCATAAACACGTTTTTTTTTTCTAGATATACAAATTTTATAGAGGTCATGATTGTGGATCTTTATATTTAAATAATCACTATTCATATAAAAGAGGAAGAGGAAATGTGAGGGCTCTAATAATATCATTGGCGATATTGTCAAAATGGGTTCATGTTGACCCGTTGATATAATACGGGTCTTAATTTCTGTTTAGGTTTATGTTTACCCAGTTGAAATTAGCCATATAGGATGAGGACAATTTTTTATTCAAACTCTCTCTTTTTGCTGTTCAAAAAAAAAAAAAATCAAAACTCTCTCTCACACACACACACACACAGTGAATGTGTGTGAAGGAGGGATAGAGAGGATTGGGGAAGAGGGAACCGAACCTGTGTAGTCAGGCATTTTACGGTCTCTTTAGTGCTGGAGGTCCCACGCGCTCCCACATACTCTCCTCCCTCGTCTTCTATCTGTTGCTTCGAGCATGTTATACACGTCAGCATCTTCTTCTTTTTTTTTTTTCCTCCTTTAACCAAAATACAAAATGTCTTTTTTTCCGTAATTCCACTGCACACGAGAAAATAAGTTTAAAATAAAACTTTATTTATTTAACACCTTTGGAGGTAAATAAGCATGCATCTATCCCCGTTAAGATTTCAAAAATGGTAAAGTATCAATCTAAGTCATTACTATATATGATAATAAAAAACCTTTTTAATTAAGGACGATGGCCGGTCAGTTTCAGAAAACAAAATGAATTACATGTTTCGTATTTTATGTATGTAATATTGATAAAAAAAAAAAGTTGCTCTTTTTAATTGAGTAACTCACACATTAACAAAACTTAATTCTAGTCTGTACTATTAATGTTAATTGTAGGTTTAAAATCCTCAATCATTTAAAAATGAATACTTTAATATACTCGTTGATATTACTAGCTAGGCTACAATCCTTGTATCACATAAAGAAAATTTCTAAAATATTACAATGATGATACTCTATTATCCTATCCAAAACTGGACTAAGCATGATTTTGATTTGTTCAACTAAAGAAAACTTAAGTCAGCTTGTTTTTCTTTAATGTGTATACCTAAAGCTTAAGCTTTACTCCTTAGGGTGGGCGGTGTGGGGGATAAATTTTTTTGGATGAGTAAAATGAGATAAGTTTTTTGGCCAATAGGAGAGTGACACCAGGAGAGAGAAAAAAGTATATGTCTTTTGTGTTTTTTGAATGGTATGGGTGAGATAAGTTGGGTTGAAAAATAACGGGCAAAAAAAGCCCAACGTTCGAAAATCACTCTCGGCAATACTCGGCAAGTAGTTGCCGTTTTTTTATTTTTTTTTTGCCGAAATCCACCTTGCCGAATGCAAGGGTATGGTTGCCAAATTGTTGCCGAAAATCACCCTATGCCGTAAGCCCTTTGCCGAAAAAAAATATACCCCATACCACCCACCCTTAGGGAGGGGAGAGTGGTAGAATTTTTAGGATTTTGAAGAATGAGTTGTAACCAATAGGAGGGTGTTACGCAGAAAGAGAAAAAGAAAGAATTTTGAAGAATTTTAAGAGAAAGTGGTACAATTTTGTAGGTTTAGTTTAAAAAGGAATGGGGCCCACCAAATACACACACAACACTATGTTTGCGGCTAATCTACTTCTTGCCGAAAACCACAAATTTTTTTGCCACTGGAGATTTGCCGCGTGAGTGGCGGTGGTTTGCCTGCGGCGCCGTGAATATGCCGGCGGCAAAAAACCACCCACTTCGTCCTCCCTTAGTAGTTGTATTACGTAGCTTGATTATTTTAATGTGTATATAATTTATTTTTATATAGATTTATCATTATAATAATATGTATTATGTGTTTAGTTATCATAAGATGAGGAACCTAAAAAAACCTTCATATATAAAACTCGAACTCATTTAGAGGGGTGGCAGCGCAATGTGAGGAAAACACAACACGCTAACACAGACATTAATAACTGATAAGTGCTTGAACATTTTTGAGAATTATGTTAAAATAAAGTAAATAGAAATCTTAAAAATGAAAACAATTTTGAGAATTATATTAAACAGAAAAATAATTGCTTACACAATTATATTTCTTTTATTTAGTTACTTTTTGTATTTAAAGATAACTAAGCTAGTTAAATTCATCATAAAAGACAAATTTTCTTCCTTAAACTCTTAAAAGTTAATATAAAAATACAATCTCGTCATTTTGAAATGTATTGTAATATAATATAGATTTGTTCAATTTAATTTTAATTTAACTCTAATCTGTTAATTAAACTCAATTTTATTTATGTTTTTAACAATGAGAAGAGTCATTGAGTACTTTTACAATGCTAACAAAAAAGTAAACAAAAATGATATAGCAACCCCCTTGCCGATACCATATAGAACAAAAATGGTATATGCAATGAATGGTCTAGTTTTAGCTCTTCTGCAATGCTGTAATGTTGACTGTGTTTCCTTTTTCTTCTAGCAACTTGCTAGATTTTTAATAAAATTGCCTTTTGCTGTTCAAAAAAAAACCATATAGAACATTCATTGGCCCCCACATGATCCCCAAAATTGAGCAGTATAATGTAGCTTAAGAATAACACCACTAAAAGACGAGAAAAAGAAAAGAACAGCTCGATCTTACAATAATTTCAAGTCGGATTACACTTAATTAATTACGCATGTGCACAGTTTAAATGTACGTGTTTAATTATTTTATATAGGGACATACTATAAAAAATCGTACATAAGATTATATTAGTAGTATTATTAGTTTTTCGTAGTACAAATCGCAATAAATAAAAATGCCAGAATAACGTCAATCGGAAGCATAGAAATCATTCAATCAATCTTGTCCTCACAAAAATGTAGCATCATAAATACCATTTTCAAATGAAAAAACGTTTCATAGTAAATATAATAATATTTATGGAAATTTAAAAATAAAAGACGTCTCGTACTCGTGGGATAGATTCGTTACGTGATGATAAAAGAAAATAAAAGAAAATAAAATTCCGATTTCTTGGGGCAAATGAAAAGAAAGAACAAATAAAGAGAAAGCACACAGAGCTCACCGGGATCAGAAATATCGATTTGCTTTACCCGTTTTTTGATAAAAACTTAAAAGCTTTAATGGCCGATTGCAAGCTTCCATTGCGGTCTCATCTCGATCTCTCCGTCTTTCTACAGATCGATGGAAAGAGAGGCCGGTCTACGTTTTTTTTTTTTTTGCATATTGAATTAATTGATCGAATCGATCAGCAGGTAAGATTAATTTGCAACAGATTCAAATTTATGAAGTTGCAATAATGAATCCGCTATGGAGTTGTTGGAAGAAATCATTAAAATGCGAATCGTATGAATGTATGATCGATCGTGGAGAGCACTGTAGGTGTTTGATGAAATGACAAACAGACAAATCGAGAACAAATTCATGCATACAATTAATTAATACCTTGGCAGAGACTGCAGGCTAGCTGTAGTTGTGAGATATTCGTTCGTATCGATCGAGCCTGCTTCTCCTGCAAGTAAACAAAAATAACAACTGAAAATCGAAGACTCCAAATCTAGCGAAAAAAATGAAATAATCGATGATGTTGAGAAAATCAGCACAGAAAGCAAAAATTTACCAAAACAAGTATTATATATGTTTTTCAAAATTTTGCCAAGTTTCAATGGACCGATCGATATGAATCTTCAGGAAACTAATCCAGTGCGGTGATGTGATGGAAAACTAGGGCATTAGGAGTTGCTCTGGTGAGAGTGGGTGTACGTTAAGAATAAGTTCTTCCAGAGGCAAATACAAGATATATAGCGAAAGAGACAGGAACAGGATTCGTCGTATATGGTATTTATATGGGAAAAAGACGAAAATGCCCAGATTGAAAGAAAAGGTAACTGAAATGCCCATTTGAAAGTCAACAGCCACATTATGCCCAGAACAACAGTCGCCACGACTTCAATGGCGGGGTCGCCACGACCCACCAATAAAAACCCGACACGTGTTTCGGTGACAGTCGCCACGACCGTCATATACCCGACAACGACCGTTGAATCGCCGACAACGACCCTGCCACGTGTAAAAACAAAAGTCGTCCCGACATCCCTGACGGTCGCCTGACAAGTGTCGGGGGTCGAGACGACTTCAGCATTATATTTTTTTTTTTTTATAATTTGCGGGGGGTCGTTGACAAACTACGGGGGTCGTTGACCTTAACGGTCGCCACGACCGACATGTAGGGTCGAGACGACTTCAACATTATATATATATTTTTTTTTATCATTTACGGGGTCGTTGACCACTATGTGGGGTCGTTGACCTTAACGGTCGCCACGACCTACATGTAGGGTCGTTGACGATGACACGACCCCGTTTTAATTTTTCTGGAACCCATCATTAATTGGGGCTCTGTTAGTGATATCTAACACAACTCATCATCAATGTTCATCAATGTTTATAACAAAACACAACTCAGATTGAAAACTCACGACCATTTGCACTATATATATCACAAACACTTCAAAACCACCCGTCTTACTACTGAAAAAATGGAATTTCATAACATCGTTGTATGCGTTGGCGGGAAATGGGAAGAAAGGAATAACGTATCCGAGTACGTACCTCTTAATTGCGTTCGTCGTGCAACCAGTATGTACTCAAATTTAACTTTTCTTAATCTGAAGAGACTCATTTCTACTCGTTTTAATATCGTTAGTATTTCTCGAATATCTTATAAATTGTCGACATATTGTTTTCCTGTTGATATTATGGATGATACCGATATTTCAATTTTTTTTAAAGTTGTTGCGAGTAATCAAAAAGAGCCTATTTATTTGTATGTTGTTGACGACTCAAGCTCAGATTCGAGTCCTTTAAATATTCCTGATTTAAATATTCCCGATTTAAATATTCCCAACGATGATTATCTTCATGATAATATTCCTTCGAACGAGTATGCTTTCAATGAAAAATGTGGCTCTGATAACCAAACTCCTAACTTTTTCAAAAAAGAAGAATTTGTTTATTCTGAAAGTGTTCCTGATACGTTCCATAACAGTTGTGAAAATGACCGTTCAAACACTGATTCAAAGAGTAACTCTAACTCAAAGAGTTACTCTGCCTCGTCCTCTTCACATCCTATAATGGAAAAAGTTTTTAAGGACAAAAAGACACTTAAACTGGAAGTTGCGATGTTGGCAATAAAAGAGTGTTTTGAATTCAAAGTTGGAAAATCAGATAAAAATAGATATACAGCTACATGTGTTAATGAAGGATGTGAATGGAAATTAAGAGCGACCGCTTTTTCTGGTACTACCATGTTTCATGTTAACCATTTCTCGAGCCTTCACACCTGTTCTAGAACCCAACTTTTCCCGAATATTCGTAACGCCGATAAGCATGTGTTGGGTCACGTGATTAAAGAGCAGCTAAAGGATGGTCGTCGAGTCTATCGTGGGAAAGAAATTGTTAAGGATATAAACGAAAGGTATCATATAAACATATCTTACAAACAAGCAATGCGTGGTAAAAACGAGGCGCTTCATCTTATAGCCGGGTGTCCTGTTGAATCATTTGCTAAACTACCCCTGTATTTGCATAATTTAAAATTAAAAAATCCTGGGACTATTACTGATATCTTGCTTGATGATGATGGTCGCTTTGAGATGGCATTTGTAGCTGTTGGAGTTGCTGTAAGTGACTTCAAATTAACTTGTCTGATTTATATTTTTAATTTAATTTATCTAACGTTTTATATATATCTTTAGATAAAAAATTTTCTCCAATATTTGAGGCCGATAATAGTAATTGACGGTGCACATCTCAAAGGTCAATTTAAAGGAACGATGTTTATAGCGGTCGGAATGGATGGAAATAACCAGATCTTTCCAATTGCATATGGTTTTGGAAAAAGCGAAACTGGTGATTGTTGGACTTGGTTCTTATCCAAAATTAATGAGTTTGTTGAAGATAGGGAGGATCTAGCGTTTATATCAGATAGAGCCGCCTCGATCGCACTCGCGATAAGAAATGTTTTTCCACTATCTTTTCATGGTATCTGTGCTCATCACCTTTTAGGAAATTTACCAATAAGTGGTAAAGTGCATAAAACTTTGTACTGGAAGACCGTGAAGGCATGGACTTTATCGGAGTTTAATGATTGTTTCGAGGCACTGTGTAAGAAAAAGCCCGAGGTTCGTGAGACACTTGTCAATATTGGTTTCGATAAATGGGCAAGAGCGTACTCTCCGGTCAACAGATATAATATAATGACATCAAACAGCGCCGAGAGTATGAACTCATTATCAGTTCAAGCAAGAGAATTACCAATTATCAAACTTATTGATTTTTTTATAGTCAGTCTTCAAAGATGGTTTTATGAGAGACATGAACAAGCAGGTATTTAATCTAATTTTTGTTAACAATTAAAACTTCATTTTTGTTTCTATATTTAACATATTTTATTTTTGTTTAATTTTTTAGTGCAAAATCCTCATGCTCTTACTAGAGAAGCCGATCTCATAGTACATCGGAGAATTGTGAAAAGCCGAACCTTTACTGTCAGGGGCATAAATGCTAGTCAATACTATGTGGATGACAAAATCCAGAAATGTACAGTCGATATAAATCGACGTACATGTTGTTGTAGAAAATGGCAGCTTTCAGGTTTGCCATGCACGCACGCGATTGCAGTATCGCGATTCTTAAAACAAACTGATTGCGTGCAATGGTCACTAAATTATTTTAGAAAAGAAGTTCATATTGCTACTTATTCCGGTTCAATATATTCGGTTCCAGATGAGAACAACTGGGAGGTACCTGAAGAATACAACCCGGTGCAGACTCCGCACATGACAAAAAGACAGGCCGGAAGACCACGTCTGACGAAAAGAATACCCTCCCGAGGTGAAATATTAACACCGACAACGTGCTCAAGATGTCATATTAAAGGTCATACACGTGCTACGTGTAAAAGTCCGTTACCGTCGATGGAAGGTCAATCCAGTTCTAGATTCAAGAATGAAGCTCAACCGATGTATGTAAATGCCGACGGTTTTCGTGATTTTGTTCCCCCGCTGACGACTCAACCGACAAATGAATCGTTTGAAAGTTACGATTTAAATGAATTTTAGTAGAGTAGAAAATTTGTAGTTGTAAGGCTCATTTACTTTAGATGTTTTATGGGATGTTTTATTTGTAATCTCTTTAACGTTTAAACGTTTAAAATGCAATTTCTAACTTATTTACTTTATAATCTATGTTTAAAGATGATTTCCATTAGGTCGTGACGACCCTCACTAGGGCGTCACGACCTTTCACTATTTAATAAGAAAATATAATAAATTGTTGAAAATAAGGTCGTGCCGACCTCTAATAGGTCGTGACGACTCTACACTCTGTCTAAAGCAAATGTCACATCACAAACCCAGTTTGGTCGTCACGACCGTCTCGTGGTCGTGGCGACCTTACACTCTGCCCAAGGCATATGTCACATCACAAACCCAGAACAGTCGTCACGACTGTTTAGGCGTCGTGACGACTAATTTTTATATATTTTTTTTAAACGTGGTCTTCTGTTTTCGAACTATAAATAGAGGTTTCGCGACATATATTTTAACCCGACTTCCTTTTTTTCAAACAACCCTTTTCTCTCATACACCCCTTAAAAACTCATGATGTTAAAGTCTGATGTATCAAAACAACCCTTTCAAAACAAGTTTTCTCTCATATCGATTAAAGAAGTCTTATCTTATTCTATGTTTAGAATTATAAGTTAAATATTTCAGAGTCAATCGAAGTAATGCAGTTAGGAAATGCTCATCTTCCTCGATACACGTCAATTTTGATCTCTTGTACATTACAACTTATTTTAAGTTGTAATTCAGGATATTCAAGACGTTGGTGTCGGAAGGCATTTCCAGAAATACCATTATATCTTCAACAGTAAAAGAAGCGTTAGAGGTATCCTCCGAAACTGATGAAGATATCGATAACGGGCCATCTATGGTACCTTGGTCACCAAGAACTGAGTACCAAAAGAGGTTAAAATTGGGAGCTGTTGAAGCAAGAAATGGTGTTTCTAACTTTATTTTTATTATTATTGTTTTTTTTTAATCTTTAGTTTATAGTGACGTCTCATTGTATCATTAATCAATTTTTGGTGCATCTAGTGCAACGTCAATATAAACAAAAAATTAAAAAAAAATTACGACTTACAATTTTTTATTTATTTACGTTTATATTATTTTAAAATTTTAAATTACAAAGTCACCGAAATAACGCATTTAAACACATTTTTAAAGAAACACGGTGGAATTGCAACTCGATGGGTGTTCGAATCAAATTATGTGATCTCACTAATTTCAAAGAAAATTCAGTGATATCGCACAATTTGTTTCGAATATGCATCGAGCTGCATTTTCACCGTGTTTTTTTAAAAATGTTTTTTAATGCATTATTTCGGTTGACTTTGTAATTTATATAAAATGAAATAACATAAACGTACATTAATAAAAGATTAACTTTCTCTTCCTTTAATCATTTTTATATTGTATTCGTGTATTTATTTGTAATTTATCTGATTGTAACACATGTAATGTTATTATATAATTATTTGTGGGATTATGTGTGCCTAAACGTATTATTTCCAACCTTCAAGATAGTTAAAAAGCATTGGCCCAAAAAGCATACCTAATATTGTACGAAGTGTTCAAACCATAGAAAGTAAAAAAAAAAAAAAAACAGATAACTTGTTCACAAGTAATCATCAACCCTCATCCTCATCTTGTTCAACAACCGGGTAAATCTGCACAAACGGGGGATCAACACCATCAACCTTTGGTGGCCGCCTTTGCACAAGGAATGTTTCTTTATAACACAATGCTGCAAAGTTTTCGCGCCATTCAAGTGCAGTTTTCTTTGCATTTTCATTTTCCACATCCACCGGTTCATCAAAAATCAAACGAAACATGTTAATGCAGACCCACACACCACAATCACCGAGTGGCCCATCTTGCTGGGTAGACCAAACTGGATTTCGTGTGAAACCGTCTTTATGATAAATGGTATTACCAACGTTAGCTCCATTGTAATTCATCCAGATAGGAAAATAATGATCGAGTATATCTAAATTTTCCTTATGCTCCTTTGGGTAAATACCAAAACAACTATAAAAAAGTAAACAAATTAAATTAGCAACCAAAACAACTATAAAAAATACAAATTATAATAGCTACCTATCATAAATTGTCATCTTCCATTCCAACGGTTCAATCGCAACCAAAAACCAGTGTCTATCTTGGATAACAACTGGTATGTAATACTGAAAAAGAAGCGGAAAAGAGATATTAAAAAAATAAAAAAAAATAATACTGTTAAAGGCCGTCATAAGGGTCGTGACGACCATACACTAAAGGTCGTGACGACCCTACACTAATTATTATTAATAAAATTTGCAAGACAACTGATAAATAAACACTTACGATCTCAATGTCATGAATGTTTGGGTACGGGGGAGCGCTGCATTGTTCATTCATTGAACCGAAAACCACTGCATTATTAATAAAATTTGCACATAAAATTGTCCACTTACTCTGAGTCGGTCTGTTTCTCAGTAGACTGAAAATCCACGTATCTATATGCTGTAAAACATTAAATATCTCTAAATATTATGATAAATATATAAAAAATAACAATAATATAAAAAATATAAAAAAGAGTAGTAACAAGGTCGCGACGACCTCTACTAAGTCGTGACGACTCTACTCTCTGCCCAAGGCATATGTCACATCACAAACCCAGTTTGGTCGTCACGACCTTCCCGTGGTCGTGACGACCAATATGTAATACTTTTTTTTTTTAAACGTGGTCTTCTGATTTCGAATTATAAATATAAAAAATTAAATTAAAAAAAAAATACTTACCCAATTGTCCAGCCAACCACTTTTTTCTAGACCAAGAAGAAGTCTCCAGTATTCGGCTGTCAGAGCGGTCTCCGGATTAAGTGCACTGTAGTGAAACAGATCGTCGTCTTCAAGCAACTCACGTCTCACTCTTGGGGACCAATTAAATAACTCAACCCCGCTATCTGAAATTCGTGGTTGACCAAGAAAAGGACTCTTCATTACTCTTGCTGGTCTTTTTGATCGTTTTCCACGACCCATATCCGGTACTTTGACGATTACAACATCTGACCCCAGAGTGTCATGCTTTACCGGTGTTGGAGTTGTAATTTTAAAATCTACCGGTGTTGTGGTGAACTTTTTTGACACTGCAGGTGTAAATTGGGGCTCTGTTGGACTGTAGTGTTTAGTAATATTTTGATTATCATTTTCTATCATGTTAAACACCCTCGTTCCATGCTGCATGAACGGGTCCACTTTCCCTGTCAGATAATTCTGTTAAAAAAAAAGAAAAATATATATAAATGTGATTAGTATCTAAATATTTATATATACGTTGGATAATTCTTATTTAAATAAATTTAAATATTAACCTCGAAAAAAACCATCTTATTCATTAACTCAGACAAATCATCATGGGGGGCGCCAGTCTGAGTTTGCTTTTTGATTCTTCCTTAACATTATCGTCCCCCAAGTTCATAAACTGGTTAGCATATTTTTGCTGGATCTCTTTATTTGTAGCCCAATCAGCAGATTTTGGTGCTGATTGAATTTGTTTATTCCTATTTAACTCATAAATAGGATCAACATATTTAATAGTGGTCAAATACCAAGGCTCCTCCATCTCAATCGGCGTCGGTAATATCGCCTGCGGCCAATAATCTCGGTCCTGAGATAAAACATTTAAATTAGATTTGATATATTTAAGAGTTTATTAATTGACATTTGATGTCTCTTTTACCTCCCCAATAAAGAACACATTCTCAGCGGTGTGAGCATGCATTCTCTGAGTCTGACCCCAGCGCAGAAAACGGGGTGATAGGCTCGGGATATAACCCCTGGCATTTTCACGCAACCGGGGGAACGTCTCATGGATCCATAACTATAAAAATAAAAACAAACAATTAATAAGTCAATCAAAAGTTAAATAAATATTTATATTATTTTTTATACCTTCACAATCCAAGCAAACCCGGTGACACTGTATGATGATTGAAGACCGCTTTTTTTATGCTTGTCTAAAATTCCGGTTACTGTTCGGCCCCATATATAAGACCCCCAATGGTAACTATCCCATTCTTTCAAGTCTTCAACCAACAACCAATGTTGATCTTCTATTAGATGAGTATCCTCAACACCCATGAAAAGCGAATATAGCAAAATTAATAAACAAACTCGAAGGACAACTTTATTGCTTTCAATCCTCGAGTTGTTGACGTGTAAAAAATACACAAGATCCTTCAGAGTAACACGATCATCAAGTTCATATTCGGTCTGAAGATATTTTTTAAACGGAGGCACAAACGGCTTATCACTAGTTCTCGTCTTTTTTGTTTTCTTTTGCTTTGCCATCTTATGGAAATTACTGTTATCTCCGAATGTAAAACCAGTTAAAATACTAAATTCTCTAGGACCCAATCGAAATGATTGATCGTCCATCAACTGGTAATATATACCATCGAATTCTGGGTCAGGGTTTTCAGCAACTTGGCATCTAAATGCACGGTAAATAAGTTGCGTGTCAAGCGTGTCACATTCAACATCTAGCCATTGACTAAATAGTCCACGTTTCCTCCATAACCTATTTAATTCGTCGTTACCATATTGTGGGCAGGTTATAATTTCCTTTAGTAACGTGAGGTTTGCACAGTGGATCCTAAGTTTTAACTTAGGATCCTTAGCACCACGATCATCCTAAATAAAAAAGGGATTAAAAAAATAAAAAAACTACACAATTAACTTCTTATAATAAGAAAAGAAGGTTCAATTGCCAAATATTAAACAGAATATTAAACAGATTACATACAATAAGGTATTCCTGATGTGATTAAAACACAATTAACTCCATAACCCACTCTCATTCGTTGCATTCAGAATATTAAACAGATTAAAACACATTAACAAGTTTCAGCAACATTAAAAAAACGTTAACACGATGATCAAGATCAATATACAATGCGGGGTTCTTATACAATAAGAATGTAGAATCGTGAGGATTCTTATACAATACAAGTTACATACAATAAGGTATTCATGAGGTGAATACATAAAGGGAAGACATGAAAAGGTTAACATTAGAACAATAGAACATGAGTAGGATCGTAAAGAATTTAGGGTTACATACAATATCCATATGCTCCATGTGCCACGACATTCGTTGTAGGAGTGGTCGTTACTTGGTCGTCACGTTCGTCGACAGAGTCTTCCCCACGAGCGTCGTCACGTTCGTCCGTCTTGGTCCCCACTTTCAATTGAATAATGGTCTTAAGTGATAACGCCCTTATATATGTGGTTTATATTATTAAAAAATTCTTCAAAAGTAGAGTCGCCACGACCTTACTTTGTAGTCCCGAACCCTAATTAGTACGGAGTGACGTTGATTTGACTGGAGTCGCCACGCCCTTATCGTGGTCGTCGCGACCCCTATTTAATACTGAGTTGACGTTGATTTGACTGGAGTCGTCACGCCTCCTGCTAGGTCGTCCCGACTTTGTAGTAGGTTGTTGGAGGGTTGCATTTATAATGCATTTAAACGGTGGAGTATATTGCATTTAAACGGTGGAGTCGCCACGTCTTTAGTTAGGGGTCGTCTCGACCAGTATATCTCTTTAAAACTAAACGAAAATTTCAGGTGAAAGCAATTTTTTAGCATCATGAGTTCTTCTT
Source organism: Deinandra increscens subsp. villosa (assembly GCA_039602395.1). Taxonomy (NCBI): domain Eukaryota; kingdom Viridiplantae; phylum Streptophyta; class Magnoliopsida; order Asterales; family Asteraceae; genus Deinandra; species Deinandra increscens. The sequence goes on along the minus strand of JBCNJP010000019.1, from coordinate 11,726,405 downwards.
CGTCAAGCTCAGTTTCACGTAGGAAAGCAAGGTTAATCAAAGTTGGTGTAAATGGTGGAGTATATTGCAAGCATGGAATTTTAGCAATAAAAAAAGTTGCTGGAAGTGGAACTACAAGACCTGGAAGTGAATTCTACTCTTGCTCGTTTTGGCCTGTAAGTAATATACGGTATAATTCTTTAATTTTTTCTACTATATTTAATTTTATGTTATTAATATCTATTTTCCCTTAAATCTCTGTTAAAAGAATTCAGGATGTAATTTTTTCTTGTGGAAAGAAGATTTGGATAATTTACTTGCAGATGAAGATGTTGATTTCAATAATAACGCTCTAGAGATGAGAATCACAGATTTAGAATTGGAAAACAAAATGTTATTGGAAGAAAATAATAAGCTAAAAAAAATAAAGCTTGAGAAGGCAAATCGTAGGATCTGTTGTGATAGCATTGTAGTGTTTTTCATTGTCATTGTAATCATTTTGATCGTTTTTATCTCAATAATGTGATTCATCGTTTTTATCTTAATAATGTGATTCATTTTAAATCCGTTTAAAAATAATTAATAGGAATAAATAAATAAATAATGAAATAATTCATGGGATAAATAATTCAAAATTAAATAGGGAATATATATCGTATTTACCACATTCTAGTGGCCACACTGCTATAAATAAAGATTAAGCCTCATCAGAAAATTCACATCACCACCGATATCTACAACTAAAATGTCTTCTAGCTCTTCATCTTCGTCATCCAGAAGATCTTTTAGTTCATCACCGAGGAGGGTTCCTACGCCGTGGACACCAAGTGAGGAGCTTGCCTTAGCTCAGGCTTGGTCTACAGTTCGTAAAGACACAAGTCCGGGGTCAGGAGAATTCTGGCGCAGGGTAAGTCTTGAGTTTCATTGTTTAGTTGGAAAAGAAGTCGGTTACCGTACTACTGACATGCTGACTTCTAAATGGCGTGACATACGTATCAAAGTGCAAAACTTTAGAGCCGTCTACGACAGCATTCCCGTCACGATACCACAAGATGATAAAATACATTGGGCACTTAAAACGTATTCTTACCGCCACACTCCACCACGGTTCAATTACGTTGATTGTTGGTTCATTTTAAAGGATGATCGTGACCTCTCTTAATTTTTAGTAGTTAATATTATGATATTATGTAATGTTATGTTTTTTATTTTGTAGTGTATGTATAATAAGTCTGTTTAATATATGTTTGTGTTTATTTTATAATCTGTTAAACAATTAAAACGTGAAATATATAAAAAATCAGGGGGTCGCCACGACCAATGTAGGGTCGTTTCGACCGTTCACTCTGCCCAATGAACACTAATTAATGACATGTCAGAACAAATCACAAAGTGTCGCCACGACCATGGTAGCGTCGCCCCGACCCGATGCCGTTGACAAAGTACTAACTGCCGTTAAATGTATTTAAAAAAAAATTTGAAAATTGTTACTATATATTGAGAAACTCCCATTGAGAAAAAGTCTAACTAAAATTTTCAAATATACACTAAATGGATAACGATGAATATAGCTCACAGCCCGTTAAAAAAACCTCTGATTCTATTTTTTCAAAGTGGCGGCAACCAAAAAACAAAAGTACAGGTTCTACATCTTCTGCCGAGACTGCTGAAAAAGAGGTAGAGAAAATAAATCCTCGTGTGTATGCACAGCAAATGCTTCAACCAAAACGACGAATTGTAGAGGAAGAAGGTAAACGTCGTTGGGCAATTCCTGATGATGAGTCTGATCATTGGTCTAAAAATGTCATGGATTTTTATACAAAAGGAGATAAACCTTTCTGTTATTCTGCACTATTCGTTAATACGAATTTAAAGCTTGACACAAGATTTTGGGGTGCCCTTTTAGGATACGGTTCTTTAAAATCAGTGGTACGTTTTTTGTTATTATAATTATTTTTTATTGGTTATTTTATTAATAAATAACGAGGGATCCCAAATAATGATTCGTTAATTTTTTTTTCTTTTTTTTGCTACCAGCATATTGAAGGTTGGGTTGGAAGACTAATGCAAATGAGAAATCGACAACAAGTTGAGGTTAACTGGACTATTTTACCGCCCGATTTTTATGAAAACTTAATAGACTCTTGTAATAAAAATGCAGTTCAGTATGTATCAGGAAAGTTTAGCATATATCCGTCAATCTTAAATCTGAAAAATATATACTTTCCAGTTTGTTTAGAAAGTGAAAAATGGTCACTCGTAGGAGTTGATCTTGAAAATTATCAATTGGTGGTTTACTACTCTTATCCATTCGACGGTGATAAGTATAGACAGATTGTTTTACCTAAGCTTTGGCAATTAAATGTTTATTTAACTTGTTTGTTGGTGAAAGTTGGATACTGGAAAAAAACACCTCGTCAAGAGAGGGTATTTGTACATGAGGTAAACGATGATCACGTCCGGACCTTGAAAGACATGCTTGGAAACGAAGCCGTTTACGTTTGTATGCTAATGGAGCATCTAGTGACTGGTAAACCTCTCGACAAGACAAATGAGTTTAAATCAGTTTGTATGGATTATCGGCGTTTCATGGCTGATACATTTTATTTTTGGCGATGTTTGCCACGTCCATTTTAAAATAGATTAGAGGAGTGAATATTGTTCTCTTTTTTTTAGTGGCTATTGTCCCTTAATCTTTTCTTATATTACCGTGTTTCTTATTTTTATTTTTAATATTTCTAATCTTCCTCTTGAAATATAATATAAAAATAAAAAATACATTAAAACACAACTTGAAACAAAAAAATACAAATTACATTAAAAGAGCTTGCTAAATTAAAATTAAAATTTATAACTTGGATGATCTTTTAGCGTTACCCAAGATTCAAAATGCTCAAACTCGTTACCCTCACAAATCCGGTAACTATCTTTAGACAACTTCAAAATATCATCTTCGGTGTAGTGATGTGAGGCTTGGCTGGAAACTCTTCTAAAAATATCATTAAACCTTCTCATTTTGTATCGCATTTGATGCCAATGAGAGATAAGCTCATGAATTGTACGTCTAGACGGAGTTAGGTAACGAGAGTAAAAATAACGACTGACTTGGTGCCAAAACCTATTCCCATATCTTAACTGCGGCTCTCTTTCACGAACTATTAACCACGAAATTACAAGGTCTTCCTCCTCTCGTTGACACCAAATCGGTGAAGAGTTAAGCATTTTGAGAACAAAATGCATAAGGCAAAAGTGAGTTCCCATGTAAATATATAGGGATCCCAAATATATATAGGAGAATAAAACTAAATGATAAAAAAAAATATATATATAATGTTGAAGTCGTCTCGACCCTACATGTCGGTCGTGGCGACCGTTAAGGTCAACGACCCCCGTAGTTTGTCAACGACCCCCCGCAAATTATAAAAAAAAAATATATAATGCTGAAGTCGTCTCGACCCCCGACACTTGTCAGGCGACCGTCAGGGATGTCGGGACGACTTTTGTTTTTACACGTGGCAGGGTCGTTGTCGGCGATTCAACGGTCGTTGTCGGGTATATGACGGTCGTGGCGACTGTCACCGAAACACGTGTCGGGTTTTTATTGGTGGGTCGTGGCGACCCCGCCATTGAAGTCGTGGCGACTGTTGTTCTGGGCATAATGTGGCTGTTGACTTTCAAATGGGCATTTCAGTTACCTTTTCTTTCAATCTGGGCATTTTCG
>JBCNJP010000019.1:11592987-11722205 GCA_039602395.1 Deinandra increscens subsp. villosa | reverse complement strand
ATATACTGGAAAATTTTAACGCCGTCTTTTCCTTTAACGGAGGCCGTTAGTTATTTTTTTTCTTTTTTATTTGGAGAGATACCTCTCTTTACCATTAAGGAGTTACTTTGATGGTTAATTAAAAACTAATAAATTTTTAAAGGTTATTAGGGTATATATGATATGATAAAAGTTTATGAAGGTATATAAGAAATTCTTTATATTATTAAAAAGAGATTTTTCCTTTCTAAATAGTAAATACCATATCACCATATATTTATACGGATTTGAATACTTATCTCTTTTGAGAGTAATCACTTTGTCACTATGAATTTGTTTGGTATCAGATAATAAAATATACGAAGAAATGAAATAGACGGGTGAATTACATAATGGAGGGAATGAAATGGATCATTACAATTTCATTGTCTTGTTTGGTTATCATATCGGAATGAAATGAGTTATTACTTCGTATTGAACTATTGTAATGAATTGAATCATTATAATTTCATTGTTTTGTTTAGTTATCGTATCGGAATATAGTTGTACCGGTATTTTGTTTTCGTAATAACTATATACATTTTTATTTTTTATAGTTTTTTTATTTTATTTTATTTTTAATTGTTTATTGTTTAATAATATTTTTTATTTAGTATTTTATTTTTATCCTATATTTTATTTTTATTTTATATTTCTTTTATAATTAGTTTTTATTTGTACTCAAACTTTTAATTTTTTTTATTTATATTTGTTTTTTTATTGACCACTACAATTCATGGGAGGGGGATACATGTAATAAACTTGTGGCTCAAATTAGTTCTTTTTAGTTCTCAAACCAAATTGGTTCTCAAATGATCATCTCCCTATATATATATATATATATATATATATATATATATATATATATATATATAGGGTTAGGTTCAAATGAGAACTTTTTCTTTTGAGAACTTTTGAGAACCAATTTGGGCCACTAATTTTCAAGGGGGAGCATTCAAATTCATGGGGGGGTTTTCCATATATATAAACTAGTGGCTAAGATTAGTTCTTTTTAGTTCTCAAACCCAATTAGTTCTCAAATGATCCTCTCCCTATATATATATATATCTTGTTTTTATTTTTCCCTTTTAGTTTTTTATTCTTAATTTTTCATACATTTTTTTGAAAAAATCAAAGTAAACAAAAAAATATTCATTGCATTCCTTACGAAATTAAAAAAAAAATCAAGCATCCATAAGGAATAAAAATATTAGAAAATGAATGACTCACATTCCTTATGTAAGAGTCCATTCTATTTATATGTGATACCAAACATGTTATCTTTTCATTAAGAGTTAATGAAGGCATGAAAAACATTTCATTTTCACTTGCATTTATGTGTACCAAACACTACCTGGGTTACAAAGCCATGGATATATGTCAAATTATTTAAAAAGCCTATTGTTGTTTTACTTTTACTTCTTTTAATGACAACCTACATTATTTAATTGTTATATTTTAAATAGTAAAACCTAAAAGGTTTATTAACTGATAATTTTTACTATATCGGATAATAGAAATGTATTAAGAAGAAGCAATAAAACTATGGCGGATAATTTCTGACACAATGCAAACCTTGTTAATATGACATGACTTGACATCAAATTAAACATGTTCAGGTTTGAGTTACATAAGTTTATGTCATAATCAAATGAACATGTTTATGACCGGTTTATAATCAATCGTGTTCATATATACAGGCTTAATTTGCGTAACCTGTTATGACACTTAAACGTACATATTTATATTTGTAATTTATAATGTCAATCAAGGATTGTATTTTTTATATATGTGTGCATTGTAATTTTTGATGACTTCTACTTATTTTGTTGTTTGTCAAGCATGTTAAACAAGTCAGGTCATTGTGGCGTGCCATATTAGTGAGCGTGTTATTTTTAATGGTGTTAAACTTGTCATGTTCTTGTAATCTGCTTTATGTTTGTGTATGTAATTAACACGTTTAGTTAAACAAGTTATGCTTGTACGTTTTTAGTGTCTGTGTTGATATATACGACCCAAGAAAAGATCCACACTCGATAGAATAACCCAACCACCCGCCCGACTACTAGAATACCATGTGCTTTTAATTAGCTAGGTTTCTTGCATGGATATGTTTCTGCTATGGTTCTTTGAGATTTGACTAGTCTCGAATAAGACCCTATCACATGATTAATCGGTTTAACAATATGTTCAAACCGGCTATTTCGTGAACGATTAAATAATAAAAGAACGGAAAGAAGATAAAAGAATCTGTTTGGAAATTAAAAAGCTTGACGACATAACCTGGTGCACCTGTAGTTTGACGGGAAGGAGCAAAAGATAACTTACTGTAGTTGCAGTGGAATTGTTATGTCCCATCACTTGGATTATATTTAATTTAAATTTACATATACACACGCACGCTAACTATTTCTGAGTTATGCAATATGAGTAGTAATTCAATGGTATCTTTGACAATAATAGTATAATTTAAAATGTGTAGCTTAGGAGTAGTGATTTTCCTGAATTTGTCTTCTATATTTTTTGATTTTTTCATTTGCGAGAAACTCACCTTAGGTTTCACACTTTTGGTTGATGATAAGGCTAGGTAGTGGTTTTCTTATACCTTCGTAACTATAAAAAACGCTTGTTTACAAGCGAACGTTGTGGGCCTGACCGGGTTCGGGTCCTACCCGTTTTTTCGCTCAGAATTGGAAATTTATACCTATTCAGTCTGAAATTTTTTTATATACTTAGTTCGGCCTTAACGTAATTTCGACCCTTGACTATCTGCCCTAACGGGATTTTCAGTCAAGTTTTGCCCCTAGATGTAATATTAATTAGGATGGTAAACAAACCGAACGTTGAGCGAACTGTTTGGTCGGAAGTTCGTTTACGTTCGTTCATTTAATATATGAACGGACATGAACAAGAAATCCCGTTTACTTAATTAAATGAACAAACACGAACATAGGTCATGTTCGTTCATTTACTTTCGTAAACGGTGATATGTCCGTTTATATTCGTTTATTAACAAAGCCATTTGAATCTTGTATCTTGTGGTAATGGAATGAATGGATAAATGAAATAGTCGAAGGAATGAAATGAACGAAGAAATGGAATGGTGAAAGGAATGAAATGGATTATTACCATTCTATTATCCTGTTTGGTTACCCCCGTTTGATTGAAATGAATCATTACTTTGCGTTGTTTGGTATATGATAAAAATGAAGGAATGAAATACAATTTAACCGACATTTCTTAACGTAAAGGCAATATCCACTTTTTATTTTTCAAAAATTTAATTATTTTATTTGTGTAATTTCTAAATTTTTTAAAATTTATCTTTATTTATTATTTTACTAGTTTTTTTATCCCCATGTGTTACACGACTGAGTTTAAAAAAAGATTATAAATCCAATCATAATCTATCATAATTATGTATTTTTTATAATTATCTAAAATTTTCTCAGTAATTATAGGTGGGTAAGAGGTTTACGACAGTGGGCACTCCGGTGGGTTTCCTCTAGGATGGATGTGCAACACAGAGGCTCTTAGTTACTTGCACGGACTGCAGTCGTAAAATGTCATGGGTAACATCTTTTGCCATGATGAGACCTACGGGTAACCAGATGTTTGCGGTTAGAAAAAAATCTAGTCACAGAAAAAGAAATTTTGTTTGTTATATTAAAATGAAATACTTGTACATTTAAATTTAAACTGATTTAAAGTAAAAAATAATATAATTAAATAGAATAAAATATTTTATATTACATGTATAATATTTAATTAAAATATTATAATGAATAAAGTAACATAAACATTATATATACTGAAGTATTAAAGTATATACAATAAAATATATTATTGTAATAAAATATAATATATATACAATAAAATATTAACCTTAATATTAGAAATTTAGTATTAGTATTTGGATAAATACTAACATTAATATAAAAAAAATGTATTTGAATAATTACTTATTAGATAATTGCTAATTAAAAATTTAGACTAAATAAACCCTAATATGAAAATTTAGTATTTGGTTAATTATTTATTAAAATTTTGACTTAATACAAAATTTTGTGTTGATGACAAGTGTCTTTTTTTACTAATTAAAGTATGTAAAAACTTTTTTTTTATTATATAGTATAGATTTTCATCGTATATCTATATTTATATACTTTATCATTATTTATTATTTACTAGGTGGTGACCCGGCGCGCGTTGCGGCGGCCTCACCATTATTGTATCACGTGACTATTTCATTATGCGTGTTGCGCGCGGAGTCCAGGAATCTATATTGCCGTGTCTAAGGTAAGTGTTTAGCTTTTCAAACATTCAAGGGTGTGAATATGATAGTTTGTACCTGTTGATGAACGATTTTCATGTTTATGAGTGAATTGAGATGCATGTATGTGGCTGGAGTGGACATATAAGTTACTTATGGAATGCTATAATAGTGCTCCCACCCCGCCCTCCCTAACATGCCATAATTACTAATTTCTACCATCTAAAGCGAACCTGCTAACTTCATGTATCCTCATATTAGTGTTTTGCTTCAACATTGGTTTACCTAGAACAAACAAATTTTTAGAAAACTGAAACAACCAATAATCAGTAACACACATTACATAATTTAACCAAAATCAACTGAAGTTGAAAAAAAAAACAGCAGGCAATTCCTCGCATACCAAATGAATCCTTCATTTGCAATGGCAAGAAAGGTAGATCATGGCGTTCAAGCAGCTATAGATATGAGCATTCTCGGAACCCGCGTATGCTAATAAGTTCTTTCAAGTCTTTTTGATCCTGTTCACGTAGAAAAAAGTGAAGATTGTTGGTTGAAGTAACTATTACTTGGGTAATTTAACGCCTATCTCAACAATTATTTTTCACTGTATAAAAATAATCTCCAAATATACTTATTTGGACCCTAAACAATCAGAAAATTATAATAAAGTTTCACTTTTGTTGATTGCTGAACTATGGTCTAGCCAAACTGGCCAACGAAGGGATCGTGTTTGTAGTCATTGTTGGTAGGACCAAAGCAAAATTTAAACTATCATCCAGCAAAATTTAAACTATCATGAGAATAGGCTATTGCAAGAACAATATCGTCAGCAATAATTTCAGATATCACTTATGCAACTATATTCTTGTTGGTCGGTACCATTAAGGAAAAAAAAAACACAAACATGCTAACAACTCTAAATCGTAGCAATGTGACAACCACTTTCTGCTTCAAAAAAGTTGTTGAGAGTTGATGAATAAAAAAGACTTACAAATCGCACAACATATGGGTACATCGGTACTTTGGTGTGTTGTAGTTGTTGACCTGGTTAATCAATCGGCTCCTAGCACGGTAATAGGTTTTGCCCTCTGCATCAAGAAAGAACCATAAATTTCTCATGTGAAAATCAAGAACATGAAGAAATACCTTCAAAATTAAGGCCTTCAATGTGATGAATTCATTATGTCAACACTAACAGATTATTTTTTGAAGCTACCACTACATTGGGAATTAGAACCACATAAATTTATTTTAATACCCTGATGAAATTAGAGGCGTAAAAACTTACTCTGATTCTGTTCATCAATTTTGTTCCGATGAAGCAAAGAGCACCATGACCGACGCCCACCACCAACTACAAATCCCGCTTTCCCCTCAACAAAATACATCAGTTGCGAAGCACCAAACTACGGCGAAAACCCCTTGAAGTTGTCGATTTCTGATTTGGGTTTCGAAAACCCTTCTACACATGCTCAGTAATCAAAGCGCGAAATAGAAACCAAATCAGAAGAGACAGAGAATGGTGAGATCAGAAGAGGGTGTCGTCGATTAGCCATGGATATGGATGCACAGACGATGATGGTGGTAAAATCAGGAGGAGGGTGTGGACGATCGTATAGAGAGAGAAGAGGTCAAGCATGTATGGGTTGTCTGTGGTGTCAGCAGGTATGGGTATTAACGTGAATGGGTCGATCAACAGAGATGGACGGGGTTATAACGGTGTTAATATACTATTCATAAGTTGCTTAATTATATATAGTATAATAATGTAAAATTTTCAAAAGTGTCAAAATTGAAGTAAAATTTTCAAAAGTGTCAAAATTGAAAAAAGTAAAGAGTGAACTATTTAAAAGATGATATTTTATATTTAGGTAATTTAAATTTTTTTTCATTTTCTTTGTTTTTTAAAAAAGCAAACATTTGAATTTTATTTAGAGTGAATTACATTTGACGTCTTTTAGAAATTACCCAAATTTTACTTTTCGTTTTTAATATTAGAAAATAATAAAAACGCAATTTGCTCTTTTATTTAGGTAATTTCTAAATGACGTAAAATGTAATTTGCTCTTTTATTTATTATATTCTTATTTTATTTTTTAAACTATATTTTAATACTTTATTTCTAAACTTCTAAGAAAAATTAAAACAAATAAAAATTATTCATTTCACAAGGAATTATTGAAAAAAAAACACTTCTCCACTGAGAAATGAAAATCATTATAAACGAAAGAATCACATTGCTTATATAATTGCTTATTTCATTAGTGTGTGATACAAAACATGTCATCTGGTGTAATGGAGCATTCTATTCCCGATGCATTCTGCATACCAATTACCAAATGCTAGACATTATTTTAGATCAATTATGTTTAGCTCAACTCGAATATTAAAAATTTAAAACGAGCTGTAAACTTGAGCTCGAATTTGACTCTGTTTTTAACTGATCTAAGTGCGGCTCCAATTAGGGGCTTGCTTTAAAACTAAGATTTAAAACACACACTTCAAGCTCAAAAAAAAAAAACGAAAAAAATCAAACTAGTTTAACCTATTAAACTATAAAGGATCAAATAAGAAGGCCGAAAGGTCAAGAAAAATGGTTCTGATGAGGTTTTTATTTTATAGCCACTTTATCCCATTTACTTGTTTATAGAGCATCAACGTGAGACAAACAAACTCTCCACTTATTCTTTAAATTTAATAATTAACTTTTATCGCAGGAGAAAGTTATGTATATGGAGATCTTAGCCATTAAGGAAAGAAGATGTGCCTCTTTAAGGATGGCAACATTCATGTACAAATCCATCTTTGTAATTTTCTGCAGGGAATGACCTCGCATGGCTTTTGAAACAGCAATTGTTAATTTCTGAATGGAGATGTGATGGATGCATTTGAAAAGATTGAGCCGGTTAACATTAAAAGTGATTTAAAAGCTGACCACTTGCACTTAAGTTTGAAAAAAATACCACATGTACATGACACGTGGCCTAACACCCGTTTTTTAAAATGCTGTGAGCAAAGTCAAAAACTCTAAAAGTGGTTTGAAAGTTGACCACCGCGCGTTGCGACGGGTCTCCTTTTAACGACTATAAAGGATGACGTAAGTCGAAAACTCTAAAAGTATACTAAAAACGAAAGTAAAAAGTTAAGTGCTATAAAACGTAAAATTTAAAAAAACATGACATGTGTCATGTTATTAGTGGTTAGGCATGACACGTGTCATGCCCTCATTGGTAACCGAAAGGAATAGTGAATTTTGTGTCTTGGACCACCATTCCTTTTTGTAAATATATATAATTATGAGGAGGAAGGTTCCCGTGCATCAGGCAAAGTTGCCTACATCCGGTACACACAGGGGCATATTAGGAAATGTCCAGATTTCTCCCCATATGTGGTATATTTGGTAGTTATTAAAGTTCCCCCAGTTTTTAAAACGATCATAACTTTTTCATACGACGTTATTTTCGAAAACGAATTTCACCATAATTCTAGTCGTGATTTTATCTTTAATTTGAGACTAGGTTTGCTCGATTTGAAGAAACTTTTTTTTTGACGTTTTAACCGGGTTTTTTCTAGTTTTTTTTTTTATTTTTTTATTTTTTTAATTTTTGGGTAGTACTAGCTGCGATTTAGGGTCCTAAAAATTTTCAGATTTTAATTCGAAGCGTAGATATCTTTTTTTTTAATTTTTAAAAAAAACATTGACATTGTACACCAGCATAGCACAACACATACCAGCATAGACCAGCGCTGAAAGACCAGTCTACCAGCACAAGAGCACAATTCCACCAGCACAGCCAGCACAGACCAGCACAGCCAGCACAATTACACCAGCACAGCCAGCACAGACCAGCACAGCCAGCACAGACCAGCACAGCCAGCACAGACCAGCGTCGTAAAAAACGTGAATTTTTTTTTCTCTAAATCAAGCAAACCTAGTCTCAAATTAAAGACAAAATCACGACTAGAAATATGGTGAAATTCGTTTTCAAAAATAACGTCGTATGAAAAAGTTATGGTCGTTTAAAAATTGAGGGGGAACTTGAATAAATATTGTTTTCCACATTTACCCTTCCAGCTTTAAGATTCATCCACTCCTTCTCTCTCATCTCTTTTAATCTTATCCATCCATCAAATTGATCTAGTGATCCTGATTTGGCCGCACCGGACTTAGGCAAATGCCCCTGCCGCATTTGATCTGACCCCTAATTATGAGAATCTTCCATATGCTTTCTTCAAATTTCACCTTTTAGTTACGGCTATAGTTTAAAGGTAAATACTTTTGTAGCACTTTCGATCCTTTACGGCATGAGACTAACTTTTATTAGATTTTTCCATTAGATCGGTATAAATTAATAATCTATACTCCTACCCAACAAAAGATGGAATTTAAACTGTCAAATTTAGATAATCAGATTCAAGTAGTAACAAAAATTATGTAGCCAACCCAAAATATGATTTCACTCAACAAAACAAATCCTTACAACTTGATAAAACAACAAAGAACAAAGACCTCAAATCCTTATTATGATGATCTGGAACAAATCACACACACAGTAACCAGAAGAAGAGAGGATTGTCCTCTGGTTCTAACCCTAAAACTCTGATGAAGATGAAGCCAAAACGAGAGAGGGAGCAACCTACTAAAAATGTGTGTGTTGCCTAAACCCTAGCTGAATCGGTTGCTATATATGTGAACCCATCAGCTCATTGGATTATGAACCGTAACTCGCGTACATAATTAGCGCAACCCAAATCATCATAAGCCCATTTCAGCTCCAAGCCCATTCATCACCATGTTATGGGTCCAACGAACACATAAAAAAAAACCCACAATAATTAACCATGAACCAAGTAGTAAATTAATAATAAAAATGAACATTCATTTTTAACATAAACAAAAACAAGTAACAATTCCCGTAATTTATTCTTAAATTTATGTTAGTAATTTTTCCTTAGGGTGATTGTAATACCTCAAGTTTGGGAGGCTATCTTGAGCTCGGGATCGCGGGAGAGCAAGGGAACCAGGGGCGGACCTAGCTTATTAGCAGGGGTAGCGTCCGCTACCCCTGAACTCGTACCGCGTAGTGAGAATTTTTTTTTTATTTTTACGTTTTATGTGTTTCGCTACCCCTGGAAAGATATTTTATTTGTAAAGTGGATCCTATAACAACTATTAACATGCAGAGTAGTGGTTAAGGGTATCTAAATTTTACCTAGGTGGCCTTAGTTCGAATCTCGCTTCCAGCGGTTTTTCTATATATTTTTTAAGGATATGGGGACTTGTTAACACATTATTAAAAAGACTTGTATGGAAAAGGATTCGAACTCTAGACCTGTGAATCCAAAGAGAAACTTCATGTCCAATTGATCTAGAGCCCAATTTAAGTTACTTGCACTATTATATTTATTTAAAATGAAGACTTATTTTTATTTTCAGCCTTTTTTCCTCATTTACAGGATTTATTTATTTATTTTTACATTTATATGTTTTTTTTCCTACACTATACAATAGCATACGACTATACGTGTTTAATTACAATAATATTATAAGTTATCAACCACAAGTGTTTTTATTATAATAGTTAACTTTATATATATAATTAGCGTATGTTGGTATTGTTATTGCGTGATCAATCTTATCCGATCCAAACCGACTAAACCTATTTGTAATGGCTCGATTTCAAGCTTTCAAAAACCAAAGAGGAAACATCTGTTAGGTATGTGTTTAATTTTACATTGTATGAATTATGGTTAAAAAATTGAACGTTAAGAATTATGGCTAAAAAAAATTTTGAACGCTACCCCTGAACTTTTTTTCTGGATCCGCCCCTGGCGGGAACACCATGACGGGGTGCTTGGGATCGGGACTCGGGAGACTCCCGTGGGAGTGGGGTACCGAGAAGAAAGAGCTCGGGAAAGGCTTGGAGATTGTGGGCCACCCTCACTTTTGAAGGATTTGAAGTCTCGAGATTGTGATATCATCTTGAGGTATTACAAATACCCTTAGATTTATGTTAGTGTTATTGGCATAAACGCATTAGTTTTGTGATTCCGTTACGGAAATAATAAACGTAAAAGGATAGTAACAGTACAGTCAGCGTGTCATCGTCTCAGACTTCGCCATCTCCCTTCCAAAGTCTTCTCCCACCGACCCATCCCCTAAACTAAACCCTCCAAATCTTATACTCGCAACTCTTCAACCATCATCCTCAAGGTTAGTTTCATCTCCTTTTCTTCTTATCAATTGTATATTTCCTTAATTTTGCTGCTTTGCATGCCCTTAATCGTTCGTTAGTGATAGGGTTTTTGTTATGTTCAGGTTGGTACATCTAATTTCATCACTTTCATGATGTCTGCTGATTGATTTGTCGATTTTAACATTGATATTGATTTTGTTAGCCGATAATTCCGTTTCTTTTGTTTCTGATTTGCGTTCCGTTATACTGTTTGGGGGTAATTTTGGTGATTATGCATTGTATTTTAGTGTATGTAGATCGTAGAATGTAAAACGCCGCGCCTGTTTGTTGAGAGATTAGAGAACCTAATTATTCTATTAGGTTTTATGAATTCTTATTTTTCTGGAGAATGTAGAAGATTGACTAGACAATGACAGGAACTAGCTAGGTTGTTTATAAACTAGATGATCAACTTATGAATGGGCAATTTGAATAATGTTCTATCTGTAATGTGTGAGATGGTTAAAATAAAAACTTTTAGCTAATGGAACAGGTCGAAAGCCACTAACTGTATTCTTAATGCATACATATAATCAACTTAATTGATATATAAAATTATAGCATTGAACACCTTGAGACAATAACTTCAGATTACAAAAGGGCCAAACCCCTCTTAAAAACTGGCAAAACAATATCTTTATATTCAGTGATACTTAATTCACACCCAATTTGCAGATGGTGTGGAATTGCATCCTAACTCAAGTTTTGATGCTTTGTGGTCTGTGATTTGATGGCCTGAATTGAAAATAGTAATTCTATATTGACAGTAAACCTTTATCCCAACTATTTGGGTATACTGAATTCCAAAAGAAAAACGAAAATTGATCATGAAATGGTGTAACTTGAAAGCAAACACAAGGATTTGAATCCTTGTGCATTTGAATTTAAAAATACTAGATTTGTGACCTAATTAAAATATACTTGAAAGTTCCATTGTCGGTTTAGGAATTGTAATTCAAGTGAAATATCAACAGAATATATTTCTTATACACATGTAACTTCATTTAGTTTTTAAGTTTTTTTCAGTTGTCTAATCAAGAAGACTGCAATCACGGTTTTGCTTAACAGAAAATGTTATTCGTTACAAGTTTAAAGGCATTGTAATTATTTATAGGGCTGACCTGAGCATATAAGTTTAAGGATTATTTGTGCTTCCCTTTTTACTTTGCAAATCCCAACAGCTTATGACTTCTTTGAACTGGATTACTACACGAAACTATGGAGTATGGAGTATAAACCTTTACCTTTGACAATATTGATCTCTCAATGATTGAGATTTTGATCATATAGAAGAGAGATCTTAAGCAAGTCTTACCATGACTTCTGACTATCCAATCCAGCTCATAGAAATCATGGCAACGTGTTTTCTACTACATTTGGAAGTAACAACACTGTTGCTTTCTTTCAAATATAAACAATAAAATAGTATTTCGCGCCACTCAAATATACTATATTGTCTTGAAAAAAAATGCTTTGCTTATTTTTTATACTTCTTTTACCAGGTACAATTGTTTATGCCGTCTAGCATCAAGTCTTTTCTAGGTGCTGCCCTTGTGCCTACTGGTTGTGGTCTTTATCCAAAATACAACTTTTAAATTAAAAAAAAAAGAGCATTTAAACATCACATGTTTTTCGATGATTAATGCTGATACACGCATTATCCTAGAATATCTACACAGAGCTCCGACTTGACACCTCTTATGGAGAACTTTCATCTTGATATGAAATGGGAAGATATCACATGTCCAATATGTTTATCTTTCCCACATAACTGTGTTCTTCTCCAATGCTCTTCCTACAATAAAGGATGCCGGCCTTTTGTGTGTGGCACCAATCGTTTACATTCAAATTGTTTGGACCGGTTCCAAATTGCGAATAAAATGTCACCTGGGTCAAACTCACTTTTACATTCTGAGAAGTCAACCGTAATAAATCCAGATGCCACTAGCAAACCATTATGCCCTCTTTGTAGAGGTGATGTTACTGGTTGGGTTGTTATAGATGATGCCCGGGCTATATTAAATGAGAAAGAGCGTTGTTGTGAAAATGAAAAGTGCATGTTTACCGGGAATTTTATGGATCTTCAGGAGCATGCTGAGGTGGAACACCCTAATGCATGCCCATCAAAAATTGATCCTGCAAAACAACTCGATTGGGAAAATTTTCAGCAATCTTCTGAGATCATTGATGTTTTGACTACTATACAATCAGAAGTGCCACATGGTGTGGTTTTGGGAGATTATGTTGTAGAATACGGGGATAGCGGTTCTGGAGATGAATATGAAGATTTTTCTGGTGCTGATGGTAAATGGTGGACTTCTTGTATTTTGTATCAAGTGTTTGGTAAGTTTAGGTGCTTGAGAAATAGAAGAAGGAGAAGAGTCGGTGAATCAAGGCGAGAAAGCCGTCGAATGAGTTATGATACTTCCACTTCTGATGAAGGTTCTGTGGTATCTACAGAATTCGCAGACTATAGAGTCGGTGTGCCTGAAGATGACTTCGTGACTAGGAGTAGGATATCAAGGGGCACAACAGGTCATCGCAGGTCAGCAAGTTTTTTTTGGTGTGTTTTTTAATGTTTAGGTGTTTCATGGTGCATTGGAGGTGGCAATTTCTGCCCAATTGCTTTTAACTGGTCAGTTTGGGTGGGGTAAAAAAAAACAAATGGTAGAAGAGAAAACGAGTCAAAACTAAAACTCCCTTAAAGTGTATTAGTACTGCATAATATGCCGTGATTTGTATTGATAGTCAGTCTTTTATTGAGATGTTAGAATTAATTTAATCATATTTGACACTTGTTATTTATGTGTACACATTTTTGTCCAAAAAAAAAACGTTCATATCAACCCAATTGAATTGGATAATGTGTATCAAAGATTTAACCTTTTGACTATTTACTCAACCCACCCATGACCCAACCCACATCTAGTTTATGTGGATGAGTTAGCTTCTTCTGTGTTTTTTTTAAACTGGTAATAAATTTGACCTTTTTGAGTTAAATATGATACGCGTTAGCTAATTTTGAGGACCTAATCAGAAAAATATACATCATGCTTCTTTCACAAGAAACTTTTATTGAATATTTGGTGTTTGGGGTTTCAAAGTTCTGTTAAATTTTTGATTAACTAATGAATGGGCAATTTGGACAATGTGCTATCCGTAAAGTGTGAGATGGTTAAAATAAAAACTTTTAGCTAATGAAATAGGTCGAAAGCTAATTTAACCACTATTATTGTGTTATTAATGCATGCAATCAACTTGATCCATATATTTAAAAATAGTCTATTTAATGATAATGTGTTTTTGTAATTGTATTTAAGTTCTTTATAGAAAATGGACAGAAAATATATTAAGTATATATATACTTAATATATATCTTGATCTTGATGGCTCGGGGATATTAAAAGCGGAATGGATATATACTTAAGCTTATGAAGTAGAGGTTATGTTAAATAAATCGATATGCAGAACCATAATGTTTTTGCCATCATCTGTTGTTTCTCGTGAGCACATAGATATGCTCTGATGGTCATTCTGACTTGTTCTTTGTTTATGCAACAGCTCGCGAAGACGTCCCTCTCGCTTCTATGATAATTAGGTACGACACATCTCACTTGTATATATCATGCTACCCTTGTTAATTTGTAAATTTTATCCGCTTATACATATAATTACATACATGTTGTATGATGATGTGAACAATGCACCGTAACTCTGTAAGACCATTCAAAAGTTGAAATGTTGTCATAGTTAAAAGATGTATTTAGGTTCCTAATTATCTTTCTTTTTAAAGACTAGATGAAGAGTCATTTCTTAATTTGTATTTAACCAATTGTAGTACCAGGTTATTAGATGTGGCAAAATGACCAGCTAACTAACACAGCTGGGTCAAATTCAGTCGGGTCGGGCCACATTGCTTTTTGTAAAAATTAGATAAATATTGTGATAATAGTTATTTTTATTATTATATACACCAACAACAATCATACCTAGTAAAGTCCCATCAAAATTACAAAATGTACTATTAGTAGGGTCCGGGGAAGGTGGGATGTAGACAGCCTTACCTCATACTTTGCAGGTTAGAGAGGTTGGTTCTATGGAGACCCCTAACTCCGAGTTTACAAAGAATGTAAAAAAACAATGTTTTTCATTAACCCCACCTGATCCAACCTGTTTTTACTTGCAGAAAAACGACCCATTACATAACATTATATTGTAAGTTTGTAACGCGGATATTGCTCTCATTACTTAGTTTTTAGTTAGTTTTGTTGATATTTTCTAGATTTTCTTGTGGACCTTGAGGTGGCCTGAACTGAAGATTAATCTTATGGAAGACAACCATTTAGATTGAGAAGAGGGACATGTATTCCTGCCTGGTGCTGTTTTTTCTTGATCGTTTTGTGGAATTATGTTTTCTTGTTTTTTATTTTGAAAGTTCACCCGTGGATCTCTGAAAAATTAACCTCTTGATATTAGTCTATCAAAATCTCTCGTAAAGAGCAAGGGTCTGAGTTCGGTTTAATATAAAAGTTCTGGTTTGAACTATTATGGTTTCAAGAAACAACAAAGTAAAGAGGTTGGGTTGGGTGGACCACCGACCCACCGTATAGGCCTGGCGTAGTTTGGCATTTCAAGCCGACTTTTGATATTAGTTTTGTGGGTAAAGATCATGTGAAAACCACTCCTTAGCCTAAAAACCTAAAAACCACTTAAATTAAGGGTAATAAAGTAATTTAATATTTAATTTTTAATATTATCAATACCACACACACCCCTATGTTTCATACATTTACAAAAGAACCCTTTCTTTTCCCACTCCATACCCCCAACCCCTCCCCCCACCCTCCCCCACCCCCCACCCCCACCCCCACCCCCCACCCCCACCCGTGTTGCATATATGCAACATAAGTGTGTTGCGTATATACAACCATCAACCCTCCAGCCCCACCCCTACCCACCCCATCACCCCCCTCGTGTTGCATATATGCAACATAATTATATTTCATATATTCAACCCGCACCCCTTCCATCCCTAGCCCCCGCCCAACCCCACCCACCCCCCACCCCACCCCACCCCACTCGTGTTGCATATATGCAACATAAGTGTGTTGCACATATACAACCCCCACTTACCCCCAACCCGCACCCCTACCACCCCCATACCCCCACCCACCCCCCACCCTGTGTTGCATATATGCAACATAATTATATTGCATATATGCAACCCCCAACCCACACCCATGCACCCCCTCCCCCCCTTCATGTTGCATATATGCAACACAAATGTGTTGCATGTATATACAACCCCCAAACTGTAACCCCCCCCCCCCCCCCCGCGTGTTGCATATGTGCAACACAGTTGTATTGCATAATACAACCCCCACTTACCCCCCTATGTTACGTATATGCAACACCCTTGTGTTGCATATATACAACCCCACTCCCCATCCACCCACCCCCACCCCCGTGTTGCATATATACAACCACACTCCCCACCCACCCACCACACCCCAACCCCCCGTGTTGCATATACGCAACACCCTTGTGTTGCATATAGGCAACACCCTTGTGTTGCAATATACAACCCCCACTTCCCCTACATTATATAATGCATATATGCAACATCAAATAAAACCATATTTCCGCTAATGTTGCACATATGCAACATGTATATGATGCATATATGCAACATGTCTTTTATTATAGTTTTACACGTCATGATGTTTTAATGCAATATACTATGTTGCATATATGCAATATTCTATATAGTGCATATATGCAACATTAAATAAACCGTATTCATGCTTATGTTGCACATATGCAACATGTCCGTGTTTACAGTTTCAAATATTATGATATTCTAATGCAATATACTATATTGCATATATGTAATATTCTATATTTTACTTTCGTTCGTTTATTTCACGAACTTGTTTCACCTGTGACCTCCTAACCCTCGAACTTCTCTCCATCTCTCTCTCAAACCCGACGACCTTACGCAATTTGGTGTTGTTTTGATGGCTCGAGATAATATAGTAATAAGGATGATGAACACAAATGAAATATGGTTTACGAAGTAAATCAAGTTTGAACGAAACTTAAAACCGATTACACCAATAGATTCGTACTTCAAATCCCAACAGAATGAAGCCAGGTTTTATTTATATTGCCGAGTTATTAAAAATCCACCATGGATGAGCTTCGCAAAGAATGTGAACTGTGAAAAAAAATTATGTTGCATATATGCAACGCGGAGGGTGGGGGGTGGGGGGTGGGGGGGGGGTGCAGTTTTGTATATATACAATATAATTATGTTGCATATATGCAACACGGGAGTGGGGGGTGGGGGTGCGGGGTAGAAGGTTAGGGGTGGCAGGGGTGCGGGTTGGGGGGGGGGTTGTAGTTATGAAATCTAATTATGTTGCATATATAAACACCGGGGGTGTGGGGGTGAGGGTGCGGGTTGTAGTTATGAAATGTACTTATGTTGCATATATGCAACACGGGGGTGGGGGTGGGGTGGGGTGGGGGGGTGGGTGGTGAGGGAGGGTGGGGGTGGCAGGGGTACGGGTCGGTGGTTTTAGTTATGAAATGTAATTATGTTGCATATATGCAACAGGGGGTGGGGGGGGTGGGTGGGTGTAGGCGGTGCGACAGGGGTGGGCGAGGCGACGGAGGTGCGGGTTGGGGGTTGTATATATACAATATAATTATGTTGCATATATGCAACATGGGGGTGGGGTGCGGGGGGGGGGGGGGTGGGTGGGGGTGGCGGGGTTGGGGGGAGGGGGCGGAGGGGAGTTGAAAGGGTAGGGGGGTTGTTGTAAATATATGAAACATGGGGTGTGTGTGGTAGTGATAATATTAAATATTAAATATTAAATTACTTTATTAGCCTTAATTGAAGTGGTTTTTAGGTTTTTAGGCTAAAAGAGGTTTTTAAGTGAACCTAACCCATCTTATTATCTTGATTATTATATTATTATTATCTATCTATTATAATAAACGAAAAGCTTTTAGGGTGATGTGTGAGAACCTTCCCAATTGTATACACAATGGTTCACATTTCCCTAATGTTGGGGAAATTTAAAAATCTTTGATCGGGCTAATTAAAAAAACGCGGATCTCATATGGATCTTATAACCCGAGTATGGCCCCGATCGTCTCTTTACAAACCATTAAAAGCCTAAAACCCTAATCGCGATTTCAGAAACTCCAACGACGCTCTCTTTCTCCCCGTTGCCTCAACCTTTTCCTCTATCTTCTTCATCGCAGACTAACCTTAAAACCCTCTCACCATCGCTACCCTCTCTGGATCGAATCATCGTTATTCAATTAAAGTTTAAATTCCAATTTAATCAAGAATCATGTTGCTACGCAATCTTTTTCAGTTCGTCATTCATCGATTCATTCACAGTACGTATTTATTCGTCTATATCCATCGCAACAGAGCTTCATTTCCACTCAAAACTATTCGACAGTTGCAGCGCTGCCGGCGGTGGCGTTGGCATCCCGTTTGCCGGTTTTATTTGATTTCAATAGGTATGTTTTAGGGATTATTTTATTAAAGTAATGACCTACTGCCTTATTACGGTTCTTATATGTGAGTTTTGGTCAGGTACTGAAGAAACCCTATTTTAGATTTGAAGCAGTTTTTTAAAAGCACCATCATCCTATTCAGTTATTGTTTTGTCTACACGGGTAGATTTGAAGTTTTCGTTCATTCTTCTAATTGGATTTGGTTAATTTTTTCTCATCTGCTTTCTATTTGATTATTTGATGATTTGATTTACTCAAATCTATTCTTTCATTGTATAGACTTTCAATCAATTCATTTATTCAAATCGACGTTTTCATCCGATTAACCATACTGAGATCATTACGTTTTAGGGTTTCAGATTGTAAATGGTATGTTCATATTGTTTTTGTTCTTTCATTCTTAGATAATGTATGTTTTGCTCTGTTTTGAATTATTATGTGATTACAGTTTTAGATTTTTTTTATGTTTTTAGTCTAACGATTTATTTTTTTGATATCATGGAGCTGCAATTTAAGGTTCAGTTGAGGATGATTGAAGGTGATTAATGTTTTTGTTCATGATTCGTGGTTCACTTGAGGTTAATTTTAGTTAGATGTTGTGTCATTGCAGGTGTTAAAGAGCAACTCTGCAGATTCCTTCTATTATTTGGTTTCACCATTAAGCCATTGTAAGGTATAAAAAATGCAAATGAGTATTGAAGCCCTAATGAGTATTTGGATGTCAAACCTTATTAGTCTGATTCTTGGTTAATCTCATTTGCACTAGAATATTATAATTTCTCATTCACACTTCGTGTATGTTAACTATTTAACTTTCTTATTCATGTTCATAACAATTAAAAAAATATGAAGCGGTCTTTTATTAGGGTACTTTTTATGCTAAGTCTTCTTTTTTTGGTAATCATTATGTTTGGTAATCATTTTTTGGTAATCATTTATTTGGGTGTTCTTAGTAGGCTAATGGGTGTTGAAAATCGACTGCAGTGAGTTTTTAATCCATAAATTATAAATAAAAAGAATCATCTTATATTTTGGTAACACTCATTAGCCTATTAAGAACTGCAATGACACCAATCATCTTATATTTTGGGAACACCCATATTTGTTGACCTGCTTCCAGTTCCAAAACCTGTTCTTCCACTGCATTTAATTTGTAATCATCTTATATTTCCACTGCATTTAATTTGTAATCATCTTATATTTATGAAAATCGACTGCAGTGAGTTTTTAATCCATAAATCGACTGTAGTGATATCTAGCCAGAACTGGAATTGCTTGAATATAGAAAGTTCAGGCTCAATTAGTAACTTATATAAAATGATGAGTGTTCATGTCCACTGAAATTGCTAATTTGTTTATGCTATTCATAGCCATTGTCTTTTTTCTAAAGCCTACGCACGAAACAATGATTAAGAAAGATATAATAATCAAAATAAAGACATAGCATAACAAAATTAAAAGGAATCAGCTAAAACCAAATTTCGGATCAGAACTAAAATCAAGCTGAAATTCAGTATTGATTTGTATGTTAGAATTAGTAGTAAAGCTTTAAGAATGATTAATGGAACATATGCTTGGGTTTGTGGCTTTGTGCCTTTTGTTTTCTTATATTCTATTAGAGATATCATAGTATGTAGTATACAAGCCTTTCAATTGGCGCGTTGCCGCCGGAGAAGCGATGGCCGCACGGTTTTGAAACGTGTAAAGAAACAAACCATGAAGAGTGTGGCGTAACAGGCTAAACTTTTGATACATATGACAACCATTCCAAAACAATGCACCCGTTAAGAGCTCGTAGCTAAGGTGTTCATACATGCTAAACATTAGATAGATACGATATCCACACCAAAGTAAGTGGCCTGCCAAAAACGGGCAGTGGGCAACGCTATAGCGTGCCTAATATTTGCAGGACTTTATACATGAAAACGTAGAAACACTAAACCAAAAGACAATCTAACCCATTGGGACTACCATTTTTTAGCAAATGGTGGTTAATATAAGCCCACATCTATCTCCTCCAAAAAGGGCTTCTCAATGGCTGCCAACTACTGGTACTGCCATGCCTGCTGTTTTGGTCAAAAAACTGACTAAGCAATTAGTTGATCAAATTTTGTAAGTGAGGTGGAGTGTTTGATGTAAATGAAACTGAAAATGTAACTTTGGAGATTGACACGAGGATGTAACGAGGAAAAATCCAGGAATCCTTGAGTATCCTCAAGGAGCCTAGCAAAAAACCTCGGGAGCAGGCTTAAAGTGCCTGCTGCCTAGAACTTTTTTATAATCGGAAAATGTTTAAGTATAAGTGTAGTGAGCTCGAATTTTAAGTGTTACAGAGAGTTTGATAGCAAGTATCGTGTGTTGTGTGTGTGTGTTTTTTTTTTGAATGAATGACCTAGAGCTCGTTTAAATAGTCAAAAATACATTAACTAACTAGGCTAAAAACTAGGGATTGAGTCTTCAAGTCCTTGTGAACGTTGGAGTCAGTTACAACACGTCCCATAAAGCCTTGACCGAGTCTTTAGCCATCATTTACACGTCCCTTAATACCTGCAATCAATTAAGACACGTGGACAATTGTAACGGTTAGTCGATAACTGTAGTTCAGGATCCTTTGAGCTTCTGGCGAGCATCCTGAAATAATATAACCAATTGTCCTATATTTTAGGGATTCTCCCCACTAAGCCAATATGAACGTTGTGGACCACTTAGTCCACGTTCTATATCATTTGTCCGAGTCTTTAGGCTTGTCTACACGTTTTTTTGACCGTGCAAATAATAAGACACATGGGAAAAACAAACGGGTTAGTTGATAACTGTAATTCAGGATGCTCGAACATGCCAGGATCCTGAACTTGCGTAAGGATATTGAACCATTTGAGCTTCCGGCCAGGATCCCGGATTATCAGCCCTAACAATTGCCCCTGAATTTTAACAGTTGTCGACCAAGAAGACGACTGTAAAAATTCAAACTCAACGTCGTCTCTTGAAATAATTACGAAGGTGACTCGTTAGCTCCTGATTTGATAGCAACGCAACTTCTCATGTGATTTCCCCATAAATAATCCAAGTTGCTGTCTTCCCCATACATCAGTCGGAACCCTGTCGATTGCTCTTTTTGTATTTCCTGCAAACAATGTTAGTGTAACAGACAATGATCGGGGATCCAGGTGGAGGGATCTTGTAGTTTACAAGACGAAACCCCGATTCCTGAATTAATTTTTGACCTCTGAGCTTCCCAAGCGGAGGGATCCTGAAAAGAATTTGTTAATGTGCTGGGGATAAACCCGGGATTCTTGGGACTAAGCCAATTTTGGGGACAAGCCCGATAAACTTGGGACTAAGCCAAACTGGGGACAAGCCCATAAAACTTTCGAGACATGAATATGTCCAAACCTTAGTTAATGTGAAAACATTAAAAACCTTTGTTAAACTGAAGTCAAGCTCAAAAACACTTGGGACTTAGCCAACTGGGGTCAAGCCCATAACTTGAGAGACACGAAAGCGCCTAAACCTTAGTTGACATGAAAATGTCAAAAACCGTAGAATCTCTTCGAGATGACACGTCTGCCACCCATTTTGAAGTGCACTCTATGGCCAACAGTGATGAAATTATCAGCCACCTTTGGATGGACTGGTCGCACCACCTTGAACCATAAGCCACCATCATGCGCTCCTGGCGAGGGTCTTGCGCTCCTGGCGATTCCCATTAGTGAACGAGAAGGTGAAAACCTCCTAAACCTTTGATATCATTCAGAATGCTTTATACTTAGAAGAGGTGATCAGCCTCTAACGTATGACAAGATGCTTAGAACACCTACAAAATACTTAAGGCTTGGTGAGGGGTGGGTGTTAGCTTGACTAACACCCCTCCGATGCCTAAGTCAGTAACCATTCCATAAAGATAATGACAGGAAATTGAAATGAGAATAAAAATCATACCTGATGTTTTTGGAGCTTACACAAGGATTTTTGGATATGCTCAGAGGATCCGGGGAGCACTTACATAAAATATAACTTCAGATGAATTGCGTTCCAAGCTCTTGGGAGCAGCTCACCTTCCATAGTAGCCAGTTTATATGCCCCCTTTCCAGCTTCTGAGTCTATTAAGTAAGGACCCTCCCACTTAGGTGCAAGTTTTCCATCTACTGGATTGGTAGTATTCTGAAAAGCTTTTCTGAGCACTAGATCTCCCACTTGGAACCTTCTAATCCTGAGATTTCTGTTGTAAGACTTGGCCATCCTTTGCTGGTATGCTGCCATTCTGAACTTTGCGAGGTCTCTAATTTCATCAACTGTTTCAAGATCTTCAAGGAGCTCCTGCTTGTTGGCTTCAAAATCCCGGCAGCTTGTTCTAGCAGTTGGCATCACCATCTCAGTAGGAATTACAGCTTCTGATCCAAACACCAAGGAGAAGGGTGTTCGACCAGTAGCATTCTTGGAAGTTGTTCTATCAGCCCACAATACGAAAGGTAGCTCTTCAGCCCATTTCCCCTTTTTGGCTCCTAGCTTCTTCTTTAGATTGTTGATGATGATCTTATTACTTGATTCCGCTTGGCCATTAGCTTGTGGATGTATGGGATTTGAAGTTACCATCTTGATGCCCCATGCCTCACAAAAGCCAGTTGTTCTTCTCCCAATAAACTGAGATCCGTTGTCACATACTATTTCTGATGGGATTCCAAATCTTGTCAGGATATTCCTTTTAATGAAGGAAATTACTTCTTTTTCTCTAACTTGAACAAATGCTTCAGCTTCGATCCATTTGGAGAAATAATCCGTCATGGCCAACATGAAGACCTTTCCTCCAGGTGCCACAGGCAGCTTACCAACTATGTCCATGCCCCATTTCATAAACGGCCACGGAGATGATATTGAATGGAGCGGCTCAGCAGGCTGATGGAGGATATTGCCGTGCCGCTGGCATACATCACACTTCTGAACGAAGGCCATCGCATCCTTCTTCATAGTAGGCCAGTAATATCCTGTCCTCAGTACTTTGGAAAGTAGTGATCTGCCCCCAGTGTGATTGCCACAATCGCCTTCATGAATATCCTGTAGTACTGCAAGTGCTTTGGGCTGCTCGAGGCATCTCAAGTATGGACCTGCAAGAGATTTTTTGTATAAGATACCATTTATTATTGAATATGGGATTACCTTTGTTCGAAAAAGTCTAGGATTCTCGTCTTTGGGGATTTCTCCTTCTTGGATAAATCTTTTGATAGGGTACGTCCAGGATTCTTGAGGATCCTGAGAATCCACCATTTCTTGATCTTTATCCGCTGTGACGTCATTAACTTCCTGTTCTTCAATTGCTGGAGTTAGGATGTGAGTTATGGGAATCTTGACACCTTCTGGGATCCTCAAGGATGATGCTAAGTTTGCTAAAGCATCAGTTTCTGTGTTTTCTTCCCTAGGTACCTGTGATATGCTGCAACTTTCAAAAGATAATGCTAATTGTTTTACAAGATCTAGATATTTGGTTAGCCTTTCGCCTTTCACTGCGTAAGATCCATTAAATTGGTTAGTTAATAACAAAGAATCAATAAAAACTTGGATGTGTTGGATACCCATATCTTTAGCAAGTTGTAACCCTGCAATTAAAGCTTCGTATTCGGCTTCATTATTTGTAGCCTTGAATTCACAATGAATAGATAGAGGAATAATGTCCCCCTGTGGCGATTTCAGTAGCACACCCAGTCCTGTTCCTCTGACATTAGAGGCTCCGTCTGTGTATAATATCCAACTGCCTGAAGCTTCTTCGAGCTGCTTAACTTCTAGTTCAACTTCTGGCAGTATGTCGCTGCTGAATTCACAATGAATAGATAGAGGAATAATGTCCCCCTGTGGCGATTTCAGTAGCACACCCAGTCCTGTTCCTCTGACATTAGAGGCTCCGTCTGTGTATAATATCCAACTGCCTGAAGCTTCTTCGAGCTGCTTAACTTCTAGTTCAACTTCTGGCAGTATGTCGCTGCTGAAATCAACCACAAAGTCTGCGAGGGCTTGTGACTTGATTGCCGTTCTTGGCTCATATATGATGTCGTAGGCACTTAATTTAACTGCCCATTTCGCCATCCTCCCTGACATTTCTGGCTTTTTTAAGACAGACTTAATAGGATAGTTAGTTTTAACATAGATAACATGAGTTTCAAAATAATGTCTTAACTTTTGGGAAGCCATGATAAGGGCTAAAATTAATTTTTCTAGATAAGAATACCTGGTCTCAGCATCTAGTAGTGTTTTGCTTACGTAGTATACCGGATGCTGTTGTCCTTCATGATCTTTTACGAGTACAACACTTACTGAGCTGCCCGAAACTGCTAGGTAAAGAGATAGTGGCTCGCCTTTAACTGGTTGCATCAGAAGTGGAGCAGATGACAAATATTCTTTCAGGGAGCTCAGAGCTGCTTCATGCTTCTCACCCCATTCGAACTTTTTGTTCTTCTTCAATATGTCATAGAATTCTTTGCTCTTCTCGGATGATCTTGATATGAATCTGTTCAGTGCTGCTACTCTTCCGGTTAATCTTTGAACTTCTTTTACATTTGTTGGAGACCTCAAGTTTATAATAGCTTGGATCTGTTCAGGGCTGGCTTCTATCCCTCTTTCAGTTACCATGAAGCCTAAGAACTTGCCGGCTCTTACTCCAAAATGGCACTTGGAAGGATTCAATTTCATGTTGAACTGATCCAAGATATCAAAGGCGGCTTCGAGATCTCTTGGATGGTCTTTTGCTTTCTTCGATTTTACCACCATATCTTCTATGTATACCTCCATGGTGTCCCCCAGTTTGTCTTTGAACATCATGTTGACTAGCCTTTGGTATGTGGCACCTGCATTACGTAAACCAAAGGGCATTGCAATATAACAATAATATAACAATAAATACCTGTGGGTGTCATGAAGGCTGTATCTTCTTGATCTGATGGCTCCATTTGAATTTGTTGAAAGCCTGAAGATGCGTCCATGAAGGTCAGCATCTCGTGTCCAGCAGTTGCGTCCACCATAGAGTCGATGTGTGGCAGAGGGAATGGATCTTTTGGGCAGGCCTTGTTCAGGTCTGTGTAATCCACAGATACCCTCCACTTACCATTTTTCTTCTGTACAACCACCACGTTTGCCAGCCATCGAGGATATTTAACTTCTCTGATCATCTTTGACTTGAGCAGCCTATCAACTTCTTCTTGAATAATGATGTTCCTCTCAGGAGCGAACTTCCTTCTTTTCTGGTGTATGGGCCTGAAAGATTCATCTATACCAAGTTTATGGGTAATAATATCTTTAGATATACCTGTCATGTCTTCGTGTTTCCAGGCGAATGTCGCGATTCTGGACTTCAAGAAGTTCACGAGCTGCTGCTCAGTATCCTCAGGGATATTGGTTCCTACCAGCACTTTGATTTCAGGATCTTCAGGTTTTAGTTGAACTTCTTTTATTTCCAACTCCTTTGTCATCTGAATTCTTCGTGCTGGTTTCTTTAATTGCTATGCTGGCTTTGGCTTGATGGTGTTCTTCATTGCTGAAGTGTAGCAGTCTTTAGCTTCTTGTTGATCACTAAGTATTCTTACAACTCCCCAAGGTGTAGGAAGCTTCACACATTGGTGATAGGTAGACGGAACAACTTTCATATCATGTATCCATGGCCTTCCCAAGATCACATTGCAGCAAAGGAGGGAGTCAATTACGCAGAATTTTTGCATCGAATTGACTCTTTCAATGTAGACGGGAAGCTTGATGTCTCCAACCGTGTGCTTGGTCTCTCCGCTGAATCCTACTAACACCGAGGATCTTGGAATGATATCCTTTTCTGGAATGCTCATCTTTTTAAGCACGTCTAATTGGATGATGTTGACTGAACTGCCATTGTCTATCAGGATCCTGCGAACATAATGGTTAGCAATGCATAAAGTTATTACCACGCTGTCGTGGTGGGGATCCTGGATATCTAGCTTGTCAGTTTCGTCAAAAGAGATGACTTTATCTTCAGTCAATATAGCGTTCTTCTTTGGCCGACTGCCTTGATCCATCTTGGCTTCTTTAGCATGTCTTTTTGCTGATGAGAAAGAGGCTCCACATATGTCAGATCCTCCTGATATAAAATTTATCACTTTGGCATCTGCTGGTGGTGATGGCGCTCTTTTGGGCAGCTCGGCAGCATCTTGAGTCTTGCTTTTCTTTCTGCCAAACAGCTCTTTGAGGTGCCCCTTGCTGAGCAGGTAACTGATATCCTTCCGAAGAGCTATGCAGTCATCTGTCAAGTGCCCGAAGTCTTCGTGGTAAGCACACCACTTAGACTTATCTTTCCAGGTTCCTGGCTTCTTAGACTTCCTTGGCCATCTGGCTTTATCACCTAGATCCTGCAAGGCACACAACAAACCACTTACGTCAACTGAAAAACAGTAATCAGATACCTTCGGGAAGTCTTCTTCGTCTTCCTCGTCCTCAATTGCATTGACTCTCTGGTTATCATTTCGATAATAAGGTTTAGACCGATGTTGTTTTCCAGGAGATTCCGTTCTTCTGCCTGAGGATTCAGATTTTGGCACTTCATTCCTTTTTTGAATTTTCTTGTCATCTTCTAGTCTGATGAACCTTAATGCTCTTGTTCTGACTTCATCAAGATTCCTGCATGGGGTCGTAACAAGGTCATCATAAAATCGAGAATCTCTTCTAAGTCCCATCTTGAAGGCTTCCACAGAAGCTGCCATATCTAAGTTGGGGATATTTAGAGCTTCTCGGCCAAATCTGGCTACATAATCTCTTAGAGATTCGTCAGACTTCTGAACTATTCGGTACAAGTCACCTGTGAGCTTCTCAAAGCTTCTGCTGCAAGAAAACTGATTATTAAACATGTTAACTAAATGTGGAAATGAAGTGATAGTATTAGGGGGAATACTGAGCAGCCATTTGAAGGCTGGTCCTGTTAATGTTGAGCCGAATCCTTTGCATAGGCAGGCTTCTTTGATGTTGGTTGGAATAGGGTTGATTTCCATCCGCTCCCTGTATTGTGCCACGTGCTCTTCGGGATCAGTAGTTCCATCATAGAGTTTCATGTTGGGAGTCTGAAATCTTTTTGGGATTTCTACGTCACAAATGGGCCATGCAAATCTGGAAACTCTGTGGCTGCCTGCAGGCACTTCAGGAATAGGACGTATAACACCGGGGACACTTGAGATCATGTCTTTCAGTTTCTGGAGTTCCCTGGCCATAGCTGGATCGATACCTGCATGCTGCATAACTTCATGGTTAGGGTTAGCATATGAACTGTCAAAGTTGTTACCAGTCCGGGGATTTTGAGGATGGATTCGGGGTCCATATTCAGCATTCCTAAGGACAACTGGTTCAGTCGTGGTTTCCACTTGCATGGGAATGAAGTCTCCTTCATGCACTTCTTGAGACGGATTCGGAAATACACATGCAGAGACAGCGGGGTTAGAAAATAAGGATCCTTGGGGATCCTGAGCAGCTCGGTAGCGGCTCGAGAAATCTGGAAATGTCTGCGTTGAAGATCCTTGGCCTGTTTGGGTAAGGCGTGCTCCTAACTGTTGACTCCAAGGACCTTGAGAGTTGTGCATTGTGAACTGCTGAGACTGAGATCTGGGGGTAGCTGTGACGAGAGTCTCGGTAGCTGCTGGTCTGAGAATCTAGGCGGCTGCTGGCTTTCAAAGTCTCTGAGATAAGACTTTGGGGGATCTTTAGAGTAGAATACAAAGTAGTCCACATCCATCATTTCGGAATTGCTTTGATGCTGAGAGCTTGAAAGGCCTGAAGCAGCAGCTGTAAATACATCAGATTTCGAGGCAGTAGAGGATCTCTGATTCTGTTTACACGGCTCCGATATTTCAGGAGAATCAAAGACGAATGCTTTGGGCATTAAGGGGATGATTTCCTCCACTGGTCTCTTTGATTTCTTCAACTCCATGATCTCCTTCATCATCTTCTCGTTGGTTTTGGCTTGTTCATCCGCATGGGCCTTCATTTGCCTGATCAAAACAATCATCGTTATTCGAAATAGGAGAGTTGGTAGACGTACCTTGTGAACCGGTAAAAGTGGGGTAATCCACTTTCTTAGCATCGGTGTTGACTGTTTTCTTCGGCATCGGAGGGAGACCGGTGCTAGTAACTGGTTTAGTAGATGGAACAGAGGTTGAAGTGCTCTTCGGTTGACTTGACATCTTCGAGAATTGGTTAAGTGAAGAAGATCAAAGCTCTTAATTGAATTCAAACACCGTTTGCCCTACGGTGGGCGCCAAATTGTTTTGGTCAAATACTGCCTAAGCAATTAGTTGATCAAATTTTGTAAGTGAGGTAGAGTGTTTGATGTAAATGAAACTGAAAATGTAACTTTGGAGATTGACACAAGGATGTAACGAGGAAAAATCCAGGAATCCTTGAGTATCCTCAAGGAGCCTAGCAAAAAACCTCGGGAGCAGGCTTAAAGTGCCTGCTGCCTAGAACTTTTTTATAATCGGAAAATGTTTAAGTATAAGTGTAGTGAGCTCGAATTTTAAGTGTTACAGAGAGTTTGATAGCAAGTATCGTGTGTTGTGTGTGTGTGTTTTTTTTTTGAATGAATGACCTAGAGCTCGTTTAAATAGTCAAAAATACATTAACTAACTAGGCTAAAAACTAGGGATTGAGTCTTCAAGTCTTTGTGAACGTTGGAGTCAGTTACAACACGTCCCATAAAGCCTTGACCGAGTCTTTAGCCATCATTTACACGTCCCTTAATACCTGCAATCAATTAAGACACGTGGACAATTGTAACGGTTAGTCGATAACTGTAGTTCAGGATCCTTTGAGCTTCTGGCGAGCATCCTGAAATAATATAACCAATTGTCCTATATTTTAGGGATTCTCCCCACTAAGCCAATATGAACGTTGTGGACCACTTAGTCCACGTTCTATATCATTTGTCCGAGTCTTTAGGCTTGTCTACACGTTTCTTTGACCCTGCAATTAATAAGACACATGGGAAAAACAAACGGGTTAGTTGATAACTGTAATTCAGGATGCTCGAACCTGCCAGGATCCTGAACTTGCGTAAGGATATTGAACCATTTGAGCTTCCGGCCAGGATCCCGGATTATCAGCCCTAACACCTGCTACGGCTCCTGTTTCACCTTTGCTTTGAGTTTCAGTTTTTTTGTTCCGTCTGCAGTGTCCACAGGTGCATCAACAGTAGGTGGTTCTGTTCCAGCATTAACATATGAGTACACCAGTACAGTTTTATGACAGCACCCAATGAGACAAAGCCAAAAATGCAAAAAAAAAAAAGCATGGGTGTGCTCTGGGCTGCTCTGGGCTCATCGTCGGCTGGCGTGCCTACGTAGAGAGTTACATAAAGGTGAGCTGGGCTGTAAAATGATATATGATCAAAAGGCTTAACGGGTAGCGAGCAAACCTGGGGCAGGGAACAGTTCCTTTCGTGCTTTGCTTGGCTGGCCATCGGTGATGCGCAGTTGCTGGCTGCTGCCTGTGGCTGGTCCGGGGAGCGCCTTTGGTGTTTTCTTTTCGACTGGCAACACAGTGTTTGCTGTGAACTTCAGCAGGTTGTTGTCATAGCGTTCCCCGTTCTTCACCTGCACCAACCATTTTGTTCCCCGTTTAGCTGCAACGAGCGGGGGCAGTTCCTTGTGATTCGTAAACCCTTTATCGCTGTACATATCGTAGCAACGGATGCCAACCATTGTTAGCACACCCCTGTCAAAGATAGTGACATTGGTTGATCCTGTATGGTCTTCAATAGTACAGTTGACGCTGTAACTGTTACGATGAAATTGTATGTTAGGTATGGGACTGTGTGCTATAACATACAACACAATAAATAGGCTGACCTGTAGGTTAAATGATGCTGCCGGTGTTTGCTACATGAGTATATGAAGTTATTTTCATACACTCTTTTGTTGCAGGCATTGCACATGACAAAGAACCACCCTCTGTCGCTAGTGAATTCAGTTATTGTTGCCTCGACCGTGCGTACATCCTGCAAATGTTTGAATTTGTTGAGGCAGATAACTTTATGAGGTGTGCGGTACATAGGCTGTACACACAAAAGAACCACATCTGTGAATACAAAAGTACCAAGCGCCAATACAGTTCTTCTTTACCTTTAGCTTGTCATTCTCCTGTTGATAAAGGTGACCAATGGTAGCAATATCTGTCTCAGAAACTGTGTCGATTTGGCGCACGCTGCGCAGTGAAAGCTTGGCTACTGGCGTACCGCGTCTGTCAGCCCTAAACCTGTTATTTTTATGCCAAACAATGTGTTCATTAACATGTGCAAAATAATTGATATGTGGTAGGCGTATGTGTTGCCATTGTTTCCTCTCAGCCATAACCCGCGCGATTGGTATCTTTGGGTTAACAAAGAGCCTGGTGCCTCCGCTAGATTGAAGTTGCACACCATCTGCGGGAAGACAAAACACATGTGAGCAATTAATTATGGTAAAATGAAGTGCCTGCGATTCTCCATTTGCTTACTCTGCTGCGGCACGACCTTTAAGGCCGTTATCGCGACAATGACTTCCTCTTCTGCGTTGATAATAGGCGAGAGGTCCAAAGCAGAGTGTATCTCTTTCCAGAGCGCAACCACGACCGGTTTAGTTCCAGGTGCTTTTAGCTTTAGGCGTAGCACGCTGTTGCTGTTTTGCACCTCAGCATGCTCTATGTCTTCGACCTTTCCAATGTAGTCTGCGTTTGTTTTACGTATACATGTTCAGAGGTTCTTAAAACATATAAAGTGATATGCACAGAGCTTACCGCTCAGCTGGTGATTTTTGAGGACCTTGGTAGACGGTTGATCATGCGGTATGAAGTTGAAGTACACAGTCGGGATTCCCTCATCATCTTCCAAGGGCTGCGCCCCCAAGCCTCTATCAATTTCCAAGGATGCGGCATGAACGGCTACTCTGTTGAAAGTTGGTGCAAAAGGTCCCAACACAGGAGGGTGCAATGGCACTATATGAGCAGCCTACAAATCTAGACTTAAGCACACACAAAAAGGGCCAAACGCAAGGAGCTACAACGCTACTGTATGGGTGTCCTAAAAGGCATCAGTGTAAACGTAAACAAAAAACAGTCAGATAACCAAAACAATCACACAGCATGCAGTAACAAATCACAACAGGAAACAGGCTGCCACACAGAGGCTCATTACAGCATAAAGCAACACCAACCGAACCGAAACACGTTAGGCAGTCACATGGGCAAACAACAACATATACTTATCAAACGCAAACTCACCGATCGCAGAAGCAAGCAAGCGGCAACCAAAGTCTGCGGGCCATATAAAGAAGTGTTAGTGGAGGGTACAAACTGCAGTTTAGTAAAAAAGTGGCATTTAAACTATAAGCAGATGTGAGCATCCCCAAAAAACAGACCTTAGTTAGTAAAACAGCACCCAACAAATAAAATGCAAGATTAACCATCATCAATAGCCTAATGTGACAGAACGTTGGTTTGGTGGTCATTTTTTGGGGTTCTGTTACAGCCCCATGAGAAGCCTCTTTTGGAGATCTAAGGTGAGCCAGTCTAAACTATAAGCAGATGTATAAAACAACACCCAACAAACAAAATGCAAGAATAAACATCATCATTAGCCTAATCTGACAGAACATTGGTTTGGTGGGCATTTTTTTGGTTCTGTTACAGCCCCATGAGAAGCCTCTTTTGGATCTCTAAGGTGAGTCAGCCTAAACTATAAGCAGATGTATAAAACAACACACAACAAACAAAATGAAAGCCTAACCATCATGAAGAAGCCTAATCTGACAGAAAGTTGGTTTGATGCTGTCCTTTTTTTGTTCTATTACAGGGTAATGAGAAACCTCTTTTTGGAGATCTAAGGTGAACCGGTCTAAAGTATAAGCAGATGTATAAAATAAACATGAGTGTCCAGGGCTAAACATGAGTGTTCAAAGTATCTATGTTGAAGTCCTCACCTTAAATCAGTGTTCAGTCACGATCAGCACTCGATTCAGCAGCCTGTGATCACCAAAAACAAAGGAAAGAGCAAACTATGAGCATTTACACAAACACATTACAGTCATCACACACACACAAACCAAACCAAATTTAACTAACACATGAAAGCAAATGAACACTTACACAAACACACTGCAGCCATCACACACACATACACCAAACAAAAATTAAATAACCCATGAAAGCAAGTTAAAGAACAACTGCACTTTTATTTATATGGATACACACCAAACCAAATTTAACTAACACATGAAGGCAAATGAACACTTACACAAACACATTGCAGCCATCACACACACATACACCAAACAAAAATTAAATAACCCATGAAAGCAAGTTAAAGAACAACTGCACTTTTATTTATATGGATTTTAACAGGTATGAGCACTTACACAAACACATCGCATCCATCACACACACGCACACACCAAACAAAATTAAGCAACCCATGCAAGCAAGTTAAAGAACAGTTGCATGCAGTTTCATTTATGTGGCTTTTACCAGTCCTATTTAAAGTTTACTAACCATCAAACTCTGAGCATTTACACAAACACATTGCAGGCATAAAAGCATGACACCAACCCAAAACACCAAACGAAGGACTGAAACACGGAAACAGATTTAAAATCAACACCCCCAAACAAACAAATACACGAAACGAAGGACCGCAAGACGGAAACAGAATTAAAATCCACACCCCCACCCCTCTAAAAATACAGAGCAAAAAACCACCGGCCTGTGAAGAATCGGCCACAGTAAAGAATTGGAGAGGTAAAGAGACTCACACACAAACAGCGACGATGAGAGGATGATCTGGTGACTGAATGGGGATTAGGTGTTTAAAAAGAAGAAACACGTCCGGTGAGAGTTGACAGGAGCACCCAATTCACAGAAGCACGCGTAACCGTCCTTGTTCTACTGTTACATCTCCATTGTACGCCTAGGGAGGGAGCGCAGACGGATTTGCAGGCAGCAGTTACATCTCCATTGCAGGTCTTGGGAGGGAGCGTAGACGTATTCGCAGGCAGTAGGCCAACTGCCATAGAGGGAGTGAGGAGTGAGTTGGTTATATCCTGGCCTACATGTCTAAAGTTAATAAAGCACACTGGTTGTAAATAAGGCATCGGAGGTTGTACAAACCTTTACAAACATTGTGTATGCATGTGATAGTTGTAAATGCAGCTGTAAAACTTGTAAGGTGTGCATAAGGGTGGTACATTGTGAAGCAAGGGTTGTACAATAAGTTTTGTAATGTTATATAGTTTAATACTTTTGAAGAAACCACCCGCGCAACGCCTCTTGCGCCTTTTTCTTTATTGGTTGCAGGTTATTTTGGTGATAAATTTGATGGGTGAAAGGAAGACGGCGTCGGTGAAATTATCGGCTCTTCTCTTCATCTATGTTCCCGGTTGTGGCAACTATTAGCTAAAGGTATGCTTCCCTTTCTTTCTAGGTTAAGCATTCAATTTTTTGACTGTTCAACAAAAAATGATAATTGGATTTCAAGCCCTAATACGTTTAGTTTATTGAGTTTTCAACTTGATTTATTTTCATGGGTTCACATTCTCAGGTATTCAATTTGGTTAATTTGATAAATTGACTGATTTTGTAGGCACATCTAATTTCTCTGATCGAAATCATGCATGCATCGTTATCCTTTGAATTCGATGATAATAGAATCTATAGATTGTTACTTTCAGTATTGAACCATGTGTGTTGGTTATTGTTTTCATTTTGTAATTGATATGATGTTGGGATATGTTTTTATGTGTTTGTAGGTCCTTTTTTAAATTCCACATATGGTTTGCTGTACTTTTTTTTTTATCAAACAGATCACAGGAGATTATCAAGCAACATTCTTTGAAACATAAATGATTTTATAAATAACAGTTAATTATGGAAAGAATTTAATTTGGGAAGCCACAATTCTCTTATGTTTTTACAATTTTTAATGCAAGCATATGTTTGTAACTAACAGATTGATCACATGAGTAAATTATAGTGACCTATAAAACAAGAAATTTGGTGTTCAAGCTGTGTATTGGACATAATGTGGACCATTTGAAGATGATGTAAGAAAGGTTCTCAAATACTGTTACAAATCTTTGAGGTAATTTCATACTTCTACCTGTAAACCTTTATTTGGTAATTATATTTTTGATGTCATCTTTATATTAACTTTAAATCTAGGATTGTTTACATGGTCATTGTGTTTTCCAAATTTGCAGGCATTTGGAAGGGCGTTAAGATTCGGCACTGCTAACACACATTCATAATTGTAGTCATGAGTAAGTCTAGACCTCAACGCCCCATTTGACCCAGTATGTGTATAATACATTTTCCTGATATTATTCATTATTGCTCTTGATGATACTATATTTTATTTACAATCCAAGTACATGTTTTCAAATTTATTATTCTTTTCCTTTGCTTGCAATGACACGAAAACATCAACTTAAACAACATTGAACATCAATTTCCATCGCAACGCAAAAAAAATTTCGACCCGCCGCAAGGCGCGAGTCGAATTACTAGTACTATTAACAATTTTCACCTTGTTATGAATAGTATCGTAATTCTATTGGGCCACATGGCATCCAATGACTGTCACATGATAACTATTTAAATTGATAGCTATCAGTAATATTAACTTCATGGTACAAGATTTTTCAATACAAATGACTGTCACATGTATGAGTTTCTAGGCATTTGTATCTTTCAACACTACATGAAGGGGTCTATGAATCTATGATCATGACACCTCATGAAACCTTGATATGCCTGCCTCCTTTCAGAAGAATATAAAGGTTCAATAGCTGTTCACCTTCTCTTTGATGACTAATTTTCTTTTCATGAAGGCAACAAGTATCTGAATTCATAGACATATGGCTGAATTTCTATCATCTTAGCCGGATTGGATTTCGTTTCACCCTTGAGACACTCCATTATTAACCTTTTAAGCGAGCGAGATTGCGGCAACTCGCTATAAATCCATTCAAGAAGTGACTCCATGTCATCTGCAAAATCCTTCATGTGCCAATGTAGAAGCTTTGGTACCATGATCTTTTTCTTGCTAATCACCCCCACTGCGGCGTCTAGATACTCCAGCCTTGCTGTTGCTAGTTCATTCACTATGTCCTCAGCTGTATACACCCTCAGCTGCAAGTAACAATATAGCATGTTTTAAAAAAGACATAGTAATTACATAATTAGTTAATAAATTAGTGATTATATGTGTACTAGTTAGCTTACTGCTGGTGAAGACCAACTCCCTCTACAAAGAGCAAATGTCACATTGGGTTCGGGAAACCCGAGTCCATACGCGTGTCTTAGTAGTATTTCCCTCTCATCTGCTACACCCTTGTAGGATTAAGCAATAATATGTCAGATTTGTATTTTAGAAGTTATTAAAGTTTGAACATTTTTATGGTGTCAACTTACATGATTGGAGTTTGATGGATGCCGAAGAATGAAGTGCTCGATGGCGAGTGCGTTAACCGCAATACCGCCCACATTGATTACCACCTTATTCATGAGAACTAGTAGTTTCTCTTGTGTTGAGGGCAATCCATGTTGTAGAAAAGCCTGAAACAAAATTAACACCAACTAAGAACCTGTATGATGTTTATTCATTTTGGGTTTTTTAATACTAATTATTTAAGATTTCTCACAGTACATGCATTATGCAGGCATTGTATATGTTGATCCAGAATGCTAACTTCTGCTTATATGTCAATAAGTTCAACTTCACACTGCACAGTTTCTGCATCAAAACCCTATGGAAAGCAACATGTAAGTTACACAGGTCGGACGGGACGGGCGTCTTACTTTTTCAAACTTTGACTTTTTCAAATGGACGTTTGCAGATGGTGTGGGAATATACTATCCCTTGCATATTTATCTTAAAACATATTCTTAAAAGAAATAAACAAACTACCTTAGTTTTCCAACTTCTATGGAACATTCAGAAACGCGTGTATGGTCGAGAGTATTTAGCGTAATTTGAGTGAAAGACTTGTATGGACCAATGTCTCTAGTTGCACCATCAAAGTCAAGTAATATGGAATACGGGTCAGAACTTGACCCGTTAGGCCGTTATTATTGAAGAAAAATATGGGTGCTGTACAGTTAAAGCTTGTTCTCGAGATGAAGCTTTTGGAACTCATGCAAGAAATCTGCTTCTGAACAATATCTGACCCTTCTTCACTGTCTGGAAATGGCTGATTCAAATCTAGAAATATTCCTATTAAGCACTTAATAAGATCTTCAGATAACTTATTTGGATTTCTTGCATGACTATTTACACTACTTGAGATGTCTTCTGGTTCCAATACTGAAAGCCCAAGTTTAGCATATTTGAAGTCGACCGAAGAAAAACCGAACGAAGATCTTCTTTTATGAGTGTCTTTATAATCTTGTAATTCATTATTATTCATGAATTTTAGTCGATTTCGTTGTCGTCTGTGTGATTTTGTTCTTGGTCTTTGATGATGTGGATGCAGGGTTCTTAGCTGCTGAAGTTCCCAGTCCTTGGTTTGTTTCTTCTCCATGTACAAGCTGAGGTTCAACTTGTGGACCTTTTTCTCCAGCCACAAGATCTCTTCCTCCACTATTTCCAGTTCTGTAAGCAGTTCTTTTATCTGTAAAAATGATCTTTTTTTCAATGTATATATTCTATTAAATCTTTTTAGTTGAAATAGTCATATTAATCTATTCTAAATTCATAAAAAAGATTAATTTATCTTGACAAATTAATCTGATTAACCTTAAAGGGAATGTGAGTTTGAGTAGATAAACAAGGACAACAAGGACCATCCATTGCATACTGCAAGACTTTGCTCAGTTTCAACTCCTCTTCTAATTCTTCTTCAAGTTGCTGAACCTTTTCATCATACATAATAACCCTTTTATCAGACTCAAATGACCTACTTTTCAAAATTCAAGTAATCAAACAAAGAAAAAGACCTTAAATTCA
The DNA here is from genome assembly GCA_039602395.1 of Deinandra increscens subsp. villosa. Classification (NCBI taxonomy): domain Eukaryota; kingdom Viridiplantae; phylum Streptophyta; class Magnoliopsida; order Asterales; family Asteraceae; genus Deinandra; species Deinandra increscens. The sequence goes on along the minus strand of JBCNJP010000019.1, from coordinate 11,685,175 downwards.
TTTAACAAAAAAAAGATTGGTTTGCAATACATAAACTGAGAGAAGAAACTTAGAAAAGGATAAAGGAGACCTCTTGTTGGAGAGCCATTGTTTTTTGATTCTCCTGAGTTTCTTGCATGATGAGCTCTTCAAATTTCATGATATTGAAGAATCAGAAAGAGAGAGATGATGAATTGATGATGATAGAGGAGAGTGTATGGATCTATAATAAAGGTCAGGCAGCATCTAAATAAGTGTTCTATCATTTACTCTGTTTCTTCTAGAAAAAATATATAATCTTAATTTAGATTTTATTCTGATCTTCACTCAAGAAACTTAAAAATAGCCCCCTCACTCTCAAGGGTGAAACATTTCCGTATCATTTTTTTTACATTTATGATTTATTTCCATCACCGATGTATTTATTTTCATAGCTAACTTGTATTTTAATATCATATAAATAAATAAATATGATTGAAATAAAAATATTATTTAATATAAAAATATTGTATGATTTTGTTGAATATCATATAATTCAATCAAAATTTAAAATCTAGAATAAACGTTACAATAAATTTAACATCAAAATTATCTTTGTCTTGGTAACGGGTTAATAGGTTTTGAATTGACGGGTTGATGGGTTTATTTTTTAACCCGAGCACATCTCGTGCATTTAAACATGTCAATCGGAAGACAACTCATGACGTGTTTTGCGTCGTCTCAAAATATATGTAATATGAAGTTCTTAAATTTTATCAAAAAAAAGTTTAAAAATAACTTATAATTTACTATTATAGGTTAATATAATTTATATTTATAAAACTTTAATAAGTTTTATATGTTTATAATTTTACAAAAGTTTATATATAAATATTAATTTTATATATACAACTTAGAAAAAGAGAAACATCTTTACATTCTAATAAAACAATAACTTGGATGCCACATGTCATTTTTCTACGGACATTCTATACACACCACCCCAAATTCTATTCACACCACTCAAGACGCGGCACATAGTCATATATGCGGCATCTTGAATAAGACAAAAGTCTAATCTGGTCAAAGTCAAAGGGATTGATATACTTCACTTCAAAATGCGGCATCTTAATCAACATTATTTTTTTAATTAATGGTTTTTTCATTATTTTTTTTGTTTATTTAAAATATATCGTAGCTTCGGAAAATGCGTAACAATCATAAAAACCAACCAATCGAACATACAGACAATCACCTAACTTAACTAATCAAATAAAAAATCAACCATATAAATGAAGCAATCAAACATACAAAACCACAAATGAAAAATACAACCAACCATGAAGATTGTGATGCCTGGTTGGATTGAGGTTGACTCCAGTCCGATGATTGTGAACTGTAGACGTCCTAAAATGGTGAAATTGTTATAGATAAAAATTTCATTAAAAGAAGGATATATATGATATTTTAAGTTAGGAGTGGATATATATATATATATATATATATATATATATATATATATATATAATATTTTAACAGTTTGTAAGGATATATATGGAATTATCTTAATAAAATTCACAAAATGTCTCACTTGGTTCAAATCAAACAACTGCTCCTTAATTTCTGAAACCGGCTTGTTAGACGATTGAAAGCCATCATACTGCTCAAGAAACACAAAACATTACTATTTACGATAAATAAATAAAATAGTTGAAGAAACTAAGTATTTACCCGGTTTGATTCTGGAACCCACGTCGGGTCAGAAGAAGAATCGTCAACAAAACCGTCACCGAAAATGAAGTCATAATAAGACATCTTAACTGCTAATATTTGTCTTTACAACTTAGACATAGATGATACAATTGAAAATCATTGCATTCATATGAATGAATAGTGCCAAAAAAATCAATGAACACTCAACTAGTTATAGACTTCAAAATGCGACATATATAACTAGATGGGGCATTTAAGAAAATGACAAAAAAGCTTCAAAACGCAGCATCTAGGGCAATATGCGGCATTTCGAGGCATCTTTTGTACATCCAGTCAACCGAAGCAGTTATCGTTAAAGTACACGCGTCTTTGTAACTAAAACTCCCCATTTTGTCCTAGATGCGGCGTTTTTGTGTTTTGTTTTTATTCAAAATGCCCCATTTAGTCATATACGCGGCATCCTGAGCGGTGCCAATAGACAAACCTTGATACGGATAGTAGGTCCCTTTTTCTAAAGCCTCCACCTGAGCATTATCCACTTGTCAACATCACATTTTATTTAGAACATCAACTTCATTAGCACAAACCTCCACCTAAGCTTTATCAACTTATCAACACCACATTTAATTTTAAATTTTCTTCATTAAAGAATTTAAAATTTTTAAATTTAATATTTTACCTTTCTAAATCTAAAATTCAACATTGTATTTACTTAAAATTAATTACAAATAGTTATTAATATTTATTAACTAAATATTTACACAAATTATTTATTAACTAACTCACCAAATTTACATAAATTAGTTTGAATTTTCTAATTTAAGTGATGTAACTCTTAATTTCTGAATTTTTAATAAAAGTTACTAATATTTATTAATTAAAAATATTATATATTAGGGTGGTTGATTCATTCAATTAAAATATTAAAATGTCAAACATCTTTTAAAAATCTGAACAATAACTTTTATAAGTTTATTTATCAACTTCAACATATTCTATTTATCCTTCAACATTATCTGAAAATTCAAGTAATCCTAAATAATAATAACTTTCGTTATTGTAATGGTCAACATCTCTTTAAAGTAAAAAATTAAGCAATTTATGTTTCTGACTGCGAAATACGAAATACTCTAATTTCCTAATTTTTTTTTATTAAAATGTGTTTTTTTACTTAACCACTATAAAATAATTGTTTTGTATGATCTCACAATTACGTTAACCATGATGTCGATGCTGCTACTTTACAGCCACAAGATGGTGGCGTGGGTCGGTAACGTTTGGTTATCAAACTTAAATTATCACAATGAAAATAAAATATTAGATAGGTCAAATACTAACATGTGATTATTAAATCTCCAGATGATAAATGAAATTCCTATTATGATGCCTCTAATCTAAATCTGAACGAACTTAGTTTTGGTTTAATAAAATCAAAAATCGATTAAAAAATTATATTATTCATAATTTCCAAACTTCCTATCAATTTTTGTTTTTTATAGTCATCTCTATATTATGAATATTTATTCAATTCGTGTAGTACACGAGTTACTAACCTAGTATATATATAAATAAATAATAATAAATGAATAACAAACAGTAACGAACGACCGAACTCCCGAAGGCAACATTTTTACTTTAAATGTACCAACTAGCTACACCTTATACTTTATTTTTTAATTAAATCTCTTGTTCAATCACAAGTTACTAATATATATCAACACATTCAGTGTCACGTCACTTTTTGGTTTATATTAACGACTACACATGTCTAATTAAGCGTTAATTAGACGTCACTACATACCATATATGTTCTTTTACATTTTTAGGTGGTGTCTTGAATAAGAATTTAAGAAAATAATGTTCTGATATATTTATTTTGTTTGTAGTTGTTGTAGTGTAACACTAAGGGCATGCGGTGTGGGCTCGTTAACAGGCGTCAAAGAGCTTTAACGGCTTAACGCCAATCTTGGCGGCATCCTCCGCCATATCTTCAACGAAGTTGAAGGCTTGCCTCTTTCTTGCACCATCCAATCACAATTTGACAAAGATTTTTATATTTTATTTTATATATATTAAATATTCGTATCACACCACACCACATAACATAACATGGAGTATACCCCATGTGTGTTATGTGATGTTATATATCCAGTCATCACCTACGTGGCGCGTGTTAAAATTTAACATAACATTAGTATATCACATGCCTTAACAAATAAAATAACCGCAGTTAAAAAGCCTAAACAGAGATGCGAAATGAATATAAAAAATAATACAGAAAAATCATATATACATACACACATGTTCAACTTAAAAACAAAATATAAAGAGTAATTTTACTTTATGTCCTTGTGGTTTGGTAAAATGTCCTTTTGGTTTGTTAAAATGTGGTTCGATAAAAAAATCATGTTGCTTCTTTAAATTTTAAAATTTTTATTTACATCCCTGACTTATAGGGAACTATCAGGCAATATCCCTTACTCAGCAGGTTAGCGATTCTGTTCAAGCCAGCCCAATCCCCACGTGCATATCATGTAGGGGACAAAATGGTACTTTACTCACTCGGGGCGAAAAGTGTGTACTTTACGTCCCTATTGTTTGTCTAAAAAATTAGATTACGTCTCTAAACTTTAAAATTTGTCATTTATGTCACTCTGGTATGCAACTCCATCTTCACCACCATCACTTGCTTGCAACTCCACCACCACCACCTAAAACTAAATAGTAACAAATCACCATCTCCACCACTTCTCATCATCATCTTCTTTTTGATAATCTCTGAGAGTATCACCATAGACTCCTATGACTTTCACCCTAATCACCTACAATTTCTGAAGAACAATTCTAACTTCTCTCTCTCTTGAGAGGGGGTGTGTGGATTAAGATTCATGTAGCGACGTATGTGTTAAACTTATTAATTGGTAAACCACATGGATGTAAGTATTAAAGTTCGGGTGTAGAAAGATCAAAGATCTTTTAAATAACATTTAACAGAATCTCTAACCTGCCGTTAGGATTAAAGACATAACGTCGTAACCTAATAGTTTTCCATAATTCAGGAAGTAAATAGTAAATTTTAAAGTCTAGTGACGTAACCTGATTTTTCAACAAACCACAAGGATGTAAACCGGAGTATCCTTAATGATAAATTATTACCAATTAGATTAAATAGCAATTAAAATCGATGAGAATCATGAATTGAAAGCGGTGGACGGTGGCTGTATGAAGCCCATGAAAATTATAATTATAAAACCTTCTACTCTACTCGTCGGAACTTTTTCTGTCACGGGTTAATGCTCCATGACCCATGCCTTTCCGCCCGTGATACTTGCCATTTTTTTTACCTTTTTAGGATCAGGGCCGGAGCTAAAGATCTAGAGGCCCTGTTCGAGCTAAACAAAATGGGCCCTAGTCGAAAAAATTTGCAAATAGAAAAGTTCTTAAATAAGGAAAAAATTAAGTTATAGCAATAAACGTAAGAAAACTATAGTTTTAAAATGACATTTTAAGTATTTAACTGATAAATCGTGTAAATATCCTAGCATTTTTAATAGCAACATATATAAAATTTTAAAAAATATGGGCCCCCTATAATGATGTGCCATGTTCTGTCGCACCTACCGCACATGCTCAACGCCACCCCTGTTTAGGATGTTGATTATTTATTTGATATTTACAAATATAATATTTGTTTAATCTTATATTATACACCTCTCAGTTTATAATTGTTTAGTTTTTATAATTTGTAGGAAGTGTTAGAGTATGGTGTTAAACGGGTTGTGTTCGTGGGTTGACGGGTCAATCTGATCAAAACCCAAAAAAAATTGACACGAATCTGAACCCGACCCGAGTCCGAAAACCATGTCACACACATTAACCCAAACACGACATAAATATTTACGTATTGACCCGAACACGATCCGTTTGACCCGATTTTTTTTATTTTTTATTTTTCTAAACATATTAATGCTTTAACATGATAATTTTAAAAAAAAATACAAATGTTTATAAAATAATAATATTTAAATCATAAAATCTTATGTTGATAGCTCTTTTAAGTTTTAAACTTTGATAAAAATTATAATACCAAGTTAATTTAGATTAAACAGATCAACCCGCCAACCCAACGGGTTCAACCCGAACACCACTCGTTTAGTTAAACGGATTCATGGGTTCGACCAGAACCTGACTGAACCCGTTTATACCAAGCCCAGACCTACAAATTTTTGGTTGGGTTTGTGTCATGTTTTCAGGTCGTGTAAAAAATTCACACCCCTAGTTAGAAGTTATTTTCAAGTGAATGATATTTTGATATTGTAATAAAACTATATTTGCAATCAATTTGTATGCTGTCATGTCATGGGAATCGGGTATACAAACAGTTGTATTGCTATAATGCAATGTAAATAACAAGAAAATACAAACACATTGCATAACAACGTTAAAATTAGAAGCAATACGCTTGAAGTATTGAGTATATGACATAAAGTTATGTTACACAACTGTATACATTACACCATAACTTCTGTGCTACATTCGTTGGGTTTGGATTTAAACAAAAAATTATTAAACGTAAGTAAAAATTAAAACACAAAAGACTATGTAACGACGTTTGAATTAGAAGAAAAACACTCAAAGTGTTTAGCATAGGACCTAAAAGTCATGTTACACGACAATACATATTACACCACCAACTCCTATTCTAAATTTGTTGGGTTTGAACTGAAAAGCAATAAAAAAAAAAATAATGACCAAGTGTAACGACGTTTAAATTAGAAGCAAAACAATCAAAGTACCAAGACTAAAATTTAAATGTCATGTTATACGACAATATATATTACTCCATCAACTCTTATGCTAAATTTGTTTTGTTAGTGTTTGTTCAATATTAAGGAGTTGAACATGTTCACGAACAAAAAGAAAAATATACTATTTTTTTAATTAATATTCTTAATCTCAAACATTGGACATAACACCTTAATTAATAAAGGTAAGCACTCAACATCATAATAAGAAACATAATTATCCCAATAAATAGTCAAATTAAAAATAGTAATAATGAACATAACAAATCCAAAATAATGTTTCAAATATCTAAGTATTAAATAATTAAGTTTTTAACAATATATAAGATTCAAATGAGGGTTGCTATTTAAATAAGCGAACATATTACCGAACGTAAACGAACATATTACTGAACGTTCAGGATTGTAATTGAACAACGCATAGTATGCTCGTGTTCGTTCATTTAAGTAACTGAAGGGGATTTTTTGTTCGTACTCGTTTATTTATTAAACGAACGTAAACGAAAACAAAAATTTACATGCATTGCTTTTTTTGGTTTAAATAATAATAATTGTATCTATTTTATAATATTAAATATCTTTGATATGTTTAAGCATTTTTTTAAAGTATACCATTAAATCCAAACTTTTATATTCTGCACTTGGATATAACAAGTATTGTAAGATTATCTGAAAGTGACTTTTTTTAAGCATACCATTAAAACCTTCTTTGATATGTTTAACCTCTAGTATTTGAGTAAGCCTTTCGGAGACGGGATTGTAATCGTTTGTCGATTTGACACTCTAGGTTTGACTCACACATTAACACCATAAAGGAGGAAACTCATCACATGAGAAAACCTCATTGAGTTAGGTTTTAAACTTGAGACCTCAAGAAAACCTTAAGTCAGGTTTTAAATTTGCATTTGAAAGTGACTTTTTAATACTTGCTTCGAACACAACCGATCGATTACAATAATGTATGTGTCATGATATATAAGGGGATTTGCTTCCTTGCGATGGTAATTAATTGGCGAACTCTTCTTGCCATGATCAAGAAATCTAAATGATTTTCTATGCGTAAGTTTGTAATAGATGTGCCTCTTTGCATCATATGCTTGATGCACTATTGTAATGTGTCTCACCACAAAAGTCAAACATTTCCGAGTCCGAAGCTTATGGGGTGAAGGGGACCTGCACACTCAAAGAAACCGTTAGGGCGTTACAAGGTGGACCGGGATGGAGCCCTTGTATCGGCCCTCCGGCGTGAGAATCAGTATCTCAGGTGAATAATGGGGTGTGGAGAGTGGAGAGAGTGAGAATGAATGGACATACCTCGTCTACGTTTCATGGGGAGGTATTTATAGACCTACAGGTAGGGTTTCGTGTTCCCTAGCCACGTCAGGCGCGTGTCCTGCACCGCGCGTGGGAGAATGTCGGGTAGCCGTTATTCTACATGTTGCTTGTGCCATTCCTATTGGCTGACACTCTCGTGCAGAAACAATGGCTGGCGGGGTGGGGACCACCAGCTAATGGAGCATTTACTGCAGGAGGAGGTACAAACTGGGGGCGCGTGTCGAGGACTCGCTCCCCGTTTGTCTTTCACGAGTTGGGCTAATGGGGCCTTGAGCTTGTGGGCTGATCCGATCGTGGCCTCTTGTTGGGCTTAGCGAGTGGTGGGTCATGGCCCAAAAGGATAGATCATGGATCTATCCTCTTCAAGTCTTGCCTAGTCCTGTGCTAAAGTTTTGGCGCGGGACTATATCTGTGGTGCGCGGAACATTTTTGCGTGCTCCGTTCTCATAACTGTTCGAGTTGCGCGAGGGTGTGCGGCTCGCGGAACGTTCTGCGGGTTAACGCGGATTGGTCCTGTCTCTTAGCGGGGGCCCTTTCTCTGCGGAAGGCTTCGGTGCTTTATTGGGAGCGTTGAATTTTATTCTTGTGAGTAAAATACTTGGGGCTTTAAATTCTAATCATGAGAATTAACTATTTTATTTGTGGGGGGACAGGCCACTGTGCCTGTATTTAATGTAGCACATTAGACGTCTCCTGTCAATCGCTTTTCTAGGGATAGTGGAGTCGCCGGTTAGGCTTCTTGCTGTTCATTAGGGGGCACGTGTCGCTATAGGGGGGTTTGAAGAAGCTTGACAGCTTTTTCCAACTGTCTTGTCCACGTGTCGCGATCCTCACGCTTTGCCTTTTCAAATTCGACGATCAAGATCTTATCCCTTTGCCGGGGTTTTGGGTATTTATACCCCCTCTCCCCCTCTTTTTCCTTTTAAAGAAAAACTTCTTCTTCTTCACAGAAAGCCTAAAAGCCTTTTCTTCCTTTTTCCCGATCCGAGGTTCTTTCCTGTGTCTTATTCTTTTCCGTGCCGCTTGTTATGAACATGGGTTCGATCTCTGACTACCCTTTGGACTGGAACGAGGATAAATTTAAAGGTTTTCTCAAAGCCTATGGGTTAGATGAACCTGAGTATGGTGCAGAGCTTCCTCCTCCCGATAGCCCAGCGTCGACGTGTCCGGCGGACAAGATAGTCCTTTATTCTGATTTCGTTGCCTTTTCTCATTTTCGGATCCCGTTGTCGGGTTTTTGTGGGTGCCTGCTGGAGGCCTATCAAATTCATATTTCACAGTTTCATCCCCTTGGCATTGTCAAAGTGTTTCACTTTGAGTTTGTTCTTCGGAGCCTTCGTCGGTTCCCAACCGTTGCTCTTTTCAAAGCCTTTTTTCGTTTGGTTAAAAAAGGTGACTGGTATACCTTTGACAAACGCCCTGGGGATAATCTGTTGGGGGTTATTCCGAGTGCTAGTGGTGACAGAGCGTGGAGGAAAAAGTTTTTCTATGTTGATGCCGGCGTTGTTCCTGCCGAGATGGTGAAGAGAGATGGGTCGGAGAAGATTGAGGACTTAACTGCGTCCGATGAGGTGCTTGGGTCGCCTCTGTATTTATGGTTGAAGAACAACCCGACCGATCGGCAAGCATTTGGCGAGGGGACTATGGTTAGAATGGGCATGAGTTGCATTTGGGAGAGGGATGATATGGTTCCTGACTTTGAGCGCCGGGAGGGGTCTGCGCTTGAAGGTGGTGTTTCTGTTTTCTGCTCTGTGGACGCGCGAGATTTTTGACCGGTGTGTCGCCTGGCACGACGCATCTATCAAACCTACGGGGTAACTCTATAGTAGATGGCGGCGTCGGACCAGGCTTCATTCCAGCCAAACTACCTTGTGTTCAGCACGCTTTCCTATTCAGGTACGTATCTTTACTCCCTTCTAAAATTTTGCAGGCCCTGTTGTTTGGATGGAGTTGCTGTTTCCTCATCTGCGCAAGGGCTTGAAGTTTGTCCGCCGGCGGATTGCTGACAAGGAAATTACAATGCTTAGGAGGACAACCAGTTGCTTTCTGTTTCCACAGGTTGACGGAACGTGGGATAATGCGCGGGTACTTGCGCGCAAGGTTCAGGTATGTTGAGTTTTGTTGGTCGCGTTTTTGGGTTTGTGTTCGCCTTTCATTGTTGCCATCTTTTACTTTTACCAGGACTCCTCCCGCATTCCGGATATCGACTACTCAGAGGAGTACATTTTGGGCTCTGAGCTTCCGCAAGTCGTTGTTCCTGGTGAGCCGGACGTAGGTGGCTCGCGCATTGTGCAGCTACCTCCCTTTATGGAAAGGCTGTCGGTAGGGGCTCGTTTTGATGAGGAAGCGGCCGAGGTCGTCGGCGCGCCTTCTGTTATTGCGGAAGGTTCAAGGAAACGGAAAGGGAAGGAAGTGGCGCCCTCAACCAAAAAGCGCAGGGTCGTTGTTAGTGTTGCGCAAGAGATTTTAAATGCGCGTGCGGGTAAGTTTGTTATATCTTCTTTGCGCGTTTGCATTTCGTGTTTTTTTTGAGAGTTTGTTTTTGTTCCCCAGGTGATCCACTGGTGAGCCCTACTAAAGAGCGCGCGAAGGTTGTTCCGCCTCACGGTAAGGGGAAGGGGTTGGCCACACTGAGTAAGAATTTCTTTATTGCTGATGCTATCCAACAAACGGAAGAGGATGCGTTTGTTGACCAGATGTTGGATGTAGGAGGTGAAGCTTCAACTGATGGCGGGGACGCGGAACTCATCCGCAAGAATTCTGGGGCCCGCGCTCTTCAATTGAAAAAGGCTGGGGAAGCCGCGACGAGGAGGAAAGAGATCTAGGCTGCGGCGCGTTTGGAAAAGGAAACTGCTGGTATTTCTGATGAAGGGGCTGTCCGCCAGCGTGAGGCGGAACTAAAGGCCAAAGCCGATGAAGAAGCTGCCCGTCAGCGCGAGGCGGAATTAAAGGCCAAAGCTGATGAAGAAGCTGCCTGTCAGCGCGAGGCGGAATTAAAGGCCAAAGCTGATGAAGACCAACGCCGAGAGGCGGAATTGAAAGCCAAAGCGGACGAGGAGCGCCGCAGGGAGGTGGAAGCAAAGACAAAAGCTGACTCTACCGGCCACGTTTCTCAGGCTATGGTTTTGCCTGTGCAGGCTTCGTCTGATGGTGCGGCCAGCGCGTCGGGTTCTTCTCACAAGAGGCTCACATATCCAATCCGTGCTGACACCGCGCGTCTGGAGGCCAATTCTGGTCCTCTTGTGCCACGATGGTCTATTCATCCCGCAAGCATTCTGGACACATTTGATGCGTAACGGGAGTTTATGCGCAGGGCCGTCCCTGATGCTGAGCTTTCTCGTCTTAATGACCTTCATAATGACGCCCTAGAGGCGGAGGCTGTGAGGGGTGTTATGACTGCTTTTCTTGCTCTTCCTGAAATCCTTCATCGTCGCCATTACGATGAAGGTTTATGGCGGAAGGGTTTCCAGGAGATTCAACAAGCGAAACGTGTAGCGGAGGAGAAGAAGCAGGAGGCTCAGCAGGCGAGGGCGCTGGCAGAGGAGAGAAGGCTAGAGGTTCTTTTAGAGAAGAAGGCTTCTCTTGAAATGGCGGAGCGTGTTACCCGCGCGGAAGGTAGGTGGAAGGAGGAAGAGGCGCAGGCAACTTCGGCGGTTAATGAAGTTGTTGGACTCAGAATTGCGTTCCAAGAGCTTACCGCTACCCATGAACAAACTAAGGGCAGTCTGGCAAAGCTAAAGGACATTCATCGAAAAGCGCATGACTCCTAGGAAAGGCGCGTCGGGGAGGTGAAGATACTCCGAACCAAGTTGAGCACGGCTGAAGGGGCCAAGGAAGATGCTGACCGGATCAACCGGACTCTGACCGATGATTTTAACAGTTTGACCGAAGAAAACCAGAAGCTTAAGCATGATTTGCGGATCGTGATAGCCAGTTGGTGGCTTCTGTGGAGGCCAGGGTGGCGCTGGAGACCTAGCTGGGTGAGGCCCAGGGAACCATCGCCACCCTCCAGGCGGATGCAGGCACCCGACTGGTTACTCGCTTGCGCGAGGAGAAGAGTTGGCTTCTGGAGATGGGGATGGAGTTAGCGTACAGCGCTGGCCTGAACAGCCGTGAGTACCGGGTGGCCCTGCGAAATTATATGGATGCTGCTGTTAATCTGGGTCGTTTCGACGGTTTGCAGGCGGGATACAATTTGGGTTTGAATGGGGGAGATATGACTCAGCATCCTTGGTATGATCCAGCAACGGTTGGCAAGCTACCTGACTGCGAGCAGGCGCTCAGTGAGCATGATCCTCCCATCTTCCATTTTCTCAGTGATCATGCCTTGGATGATGACTTGAATAGCATCCGCGCAGAGTTGGAAGGTTCGGACGCGGGAGATGAATCGGGAAGTCCAGACGCGGGTGCGGGAGGCCCGGATTAGTCGCTTGTTTCTTTGTTATTTGATGTAATCTGTTTTTTCTTTTTATGCAATATATTGTTGGGTTTAACCCTTTCTAGTGAATGGAAGGACATCGTTTGTTATGCAATGTAATTCGCTTTTGTGTTTGCGTGATTCATAACACATGTTTTATGAGGATGTGCGGGCGCTACCACTTTGAGCGTCCTTTTATCTAGGCGTGCTTTTGTGTATACTGAAGCTTTGTTTAGCTGTATATTTGACTTGTGCGGAGCCTTGTGTTTCAAGGCCGCGTCCGCGGAGATATGTGATTTTCTTTTTCACTTATATTGACCCGTATGTATTTAGCGCGGGGCGTTTACGTTGTGGGAATGACCGCTGCAGACGGTGTATCCCGGGTCTACACGTTTTTTGTTTAAAAGGCGTATAGTAGTGGGGTTTTATTTTTACCCAATCTAATTTTAACGTTTAACTAATTTTGATGTTGACCATCTTTTACTTTGTCTAAAAGTGGTGTTTCAGATGTTAGTGTTTCGTGTAGAAAAGTACTTCATTCAAATTTAGAATGATAGGAGATTAAATATAACATTTTCGTAGCTACGCCGCGTTCCACGTACGTGGTACTGGCGTTCCATCTACGCGTGCCAGCTCATACGCTCCTTTCCCCAAGTCCGTCTTGATGACGTATGGTCCTTCCCAGTTGGGACCCAGTTTTCCTTGCGGGACCGCTCTGCTTGCTTCCCGCCGACGTTGGGGTTGACGGGACTGGGGCTGGGGCGGGGGGGGGGGGGGGGACCGGTTCTCTTGTTCCTTTCCTTTCTTGTATACTGAATGTGTGTATATTGAATTGTTTGTTCCTTGAATGTTTGTTTTCGAACATTCTTGTTGTAGTACTTTTTCATTTGTTCTTTGTACTTCAACTCTTTGACCGCCGCCAATTCTCGGCGCTCTTCTAAGAGATCTAGGTTTTGGCGCAAAACGTTTTCATTATCCACTGTTCCGCGGTTCAGGTGGCGGGGAGAAGGGACTCCGATTTCTGCTGGGATCATGGCTTCGGATCCGTAGGTTAGGCTAAAAGGTGTTTCACCATTGCTGGTTTTGTTCATGGTTCGGTGGGCCCACAGGACGTGTGGTACCTCGTCCACCCATGAGGCGCCTTCATAATCGAGCCTGGTTTTAATGCCTTCTACCAAACTCCTGTTGATCCTTTCCACCTGTCCATTTCCCTGGGGGTGTGCTACAAATGTGAATATTTGCTTAATCTGCAATTCCTCGCACCAGGCTTTGATGGACCTGTCCGCGAATTGCGTTCCGTTATCAGTAACGAGGAAGAGCGGGATGCCAAAGCGACAGACGATGAATTCCCACAGAATTTTTTTGACATTAGTCGCGGTGATGGAGGCCACTGGCTTGGCTTCAACCCATTTTGTGAAGTAGTCAACTGCGACAATGAGGAATTTTACTTTTCCAGCTGCTTCTGGGAACGGGCTGACGATATCCACTCCCCATTTTTGAAAAGGCCAAGCTGCGGTGACAGGTATCAAGTCATTCTTATGCCTTGATATCATGGGTGCGAACTTTTGGCAGCTCATGCATTTCCTCAACTCTTTAATGGCCATTGTGTGCATGCCTGGCCAGTAGAATCTAGCGCCTTTCAGTTTTGCCACCACTGCCCTAGGTCCTGCGTGTATTCCGCAGATTCCCATATGTATTTCCTGGATGAGATAATTCGCCTCTGCTGGATCGACGCAGCGGAGGAGTGGACCCAAGTATGTACGCCGGTATAAGATACCGTTGATCAGCTGGTAATGGGCGCATTTACTGCGGAGTTTGTGTGCCTCCGCCTTATCCAGTGGTAGGGTACCCTCTGACAGGTACTTGACTATCGGCGCAGTCCAACTGTTTGAAGATTGCTGTGCGACGTTAACACAGTGAATCTGCGTTGCGGGCTTTTTTAATTCTTCTACGTGCACTTCTTGAAGTGGTTCCGCGAAGGAGGATGCCAGCTTGCTGAGCGTGTCTGCTTTCTTGTTCTTGCTCCACGGTACATGTACCACTTCGCATGTTTCAAAAACCTTGATTATTGCCTTGCAGATGCTCAGATATTTCGTCATCGACTCGCCCTTAGCATCATACTCGGCATTGATTTGGTTTGCAGCTAGGAGAGAATCAACATGTTCTCGAACGTGCTGCGCCTTATGTTTTAGGGCCAGTTTCAGTCCTGCGATGAGAGCCTCGTATTCTGCTTCGTTGTTACTTGCGTGGAAGCTGAGTTTGTACGCGCGAGCGTATTCTTTCCCGGAAGGGCTTATCAAGATAACCCCTGCGCCCGCGCCGTCCGCGCATGATGCACCGTTAGAGTGAAGTTCCCATACTTGATCTGTTGGTACTTGCATGGTCCCTGGAATGTGTAACTCTTCTGGCGGAAGTTGTGCCCCCGCGGGTATTTCAGACAGGAAATCTGCTATTACTTGTCCCTTTGTTGCTGTTAGAGGTCTGAAGGATAAGTTATACACACCCAGTTCTATCGCCCATTTGCACAGTCGCCCTGAGAGGTCGGGCTTTCTTAGCACATGCTGCAGAGGGTAGTTTGTCAGAATCTCAATGTCGTGCGCTTGGAAGTATCTCCGCTGCCTCCGTGATGCGTGTACCAAAGCCAGGACTAACTTTTCTAGTACAGAGTAATTTGCCTCCGCATCAGTAAGTACCCTGCTAATGTAGTAGATTGGGGTCTGCTTTTCCCCTCTTTCCACCAACAATACGGAGCTTACTGCCTGTTCTGAGGCAGACAAGTACATTTTCAGTACTTCATCTAAGCGCGGGGCTGTTAGGGCTGGGAGATTGACCAAGTATGCTTTTAGATTTTGGAATGCGCTTTCTGCCTCAGTGGTCCACGTGAAATGATGGTTTGCCAGACATTTTTTAGCACTGTGATGAACGGGAGTGAGCGTTTGGCATGTTTGGATAGGAATCTGTTTATTGCCACCAACCTTCCATTGAGCACTTGTACCTCTTTTAAAGAGGAAGGGGAAGGCATGTTGATTACTGTCACCACTTTTTCTGGGTGGACGCGGAATCCGTCCTTTGTGACTATTACCCCTAAGAACTTCCCTTCCTCCATCCCAAACGAGCACTTTCCGGGATTGAGTTTTATACTGTTCGGGCGCAGCGCTGAGAAAGTTTCAACCATATCCGGTAGCAGTCGGTTTTCCGCTAAGCTTTTTATCACCAAGTCATCGACATAAACCTCTACATTCTTGCCTATTTGGTCTTTAAATACCTTGTGCATCATTCTTTGATACGTGGCCCCCGCATTTTTGAGGCCGAAAGACATCTTGGTGTAGCAATATATTCCCTTCTCCGTGTAGAACGCGGTCTTTTCTTCATCCTTTTCCGCCATCTGGAATTGGTGGTACCCCT
This sequence comes from Deinandra increscens subsp. villosa, assembly GCA_039602395.1. Taxonomy (NCBI): domain Eukaryota; kingdom Viridiplantae; phylum Streptophyta; class Magnoliopsida; order Asterales; family Asteraceae; genus Deinandra; species Deinandra increscens. Next base: position 11,669,542 of record JBCNJP010000019.1, on the reverse strand, counting down.
TGTAGGCGTCTAAAAAGCATTTGTAGCGGAATGACACCAGAGAGTCAACTTTTTCGTCAATGATCGGAAGTGGGTATGCGTCCTTAGGGCACGCCTTGTTGAGGTTCGTGTAGTCGACACACATTCTCCACGATCCGTCCGCCTTTGGAGCCACAACTGGGTTGGCAATCTAAGTCTGTGTTTTTGTTTGGCGGACTATGCCCGCGGCTTCTAGTTTTTCTACTTCGGCGATCACGAACTTTTTCCTTTTTTCTCCCATGTGACGCTGTTTTTGCGCGTATGGTCTGGCATCTTTGAATATTCGGAGGTGGTGTTCTGCTACGCTGCGTGGGACTCCAGTCATATCCCCGTGTGCGAAAGCGAATACGTCCATATTCTCCCTTAATAGTTGCTTCAGATGGTACCTGACCTTCTGTGATAGTGATGCCCCTAGTGTGACAGTTTGCTCCGGGTAGCGGGGATTGAGTACCCATTTTTCTGTTTCATTTGGTGGAGGCGTGGGTGGTGGATGTTTTGCCGCGACTTCCGCGATTACCCGAGGTTTATCGGCCCACACCTTGGCTACACCACGTGGAGTGGGTAACATTAGGAGTCCATGCGCGGTGGAGACGACCGCTGCCCAATTTCCCAGAGATGGCCGTCCCAGAATAGCATTGTGCTCACTTCTTGTGGGTATTACGAGGAAGGTTACCATGATCGTTCTATCCCTTTCACCGTCTCCCATTGTAACTGGGAAGTCGATTTGCCCCAGCGGCATGCAGGTTTCTCCCGAGAATCCGCTGAGTGGCTCGTATACCGGCTCTAAACGCGCCTGATCCGTCGGATCCATTTGCCGGAAGCATCCCTTGTATATGATGTCCGCAGAGCTGCCTGTGTCGATTAGTACTCGGCGCATTCGATATCCTCCCAAGCGTATGGTGACAGTGATTGCGCTTTCATTGTAGTTTCCTATTTGTGGTGGAAACATGATGGGTGCGTGCATCCATGGCTCCACCCGCTGTCCCACTTTTTTGCCTTTGCCTCCGCCAGTCTTAATCATGAACATGTATTTGTATTTGGGCGATCCTTCTTTTTTCTTTTCTTCTTTCCGCAGATGTGTTAACTTTCCCTCCTTCACAAAACGTGCGATTTGCTTCTTGAGCGCGAAACATTCATCTGTAACGTGGCCATGACCTTTGTGGTATTCGCAGAATTTTTTGGTATCGCGCGTATCGCTTTCTTTTAGAGGTCTGGGTTGCTCCCATTTGAGGCCTTCATCCGCGAAGATCGCGGCGGGAGACTTAGACAGGTACCAATTAGAAGCGGTGTCCTGGCCTCGCCTTACCGTTGATGCTTCTCTTCTTCGATGCTGTTCGCGCGGGGGCTCGTTTCTTCCTGGACCTCCTTGGTATGGGGTGAAACGGTGCCCTGAGTGGCGATCATTTCCCCGCGGATAGCGGCCGCTGTGGAGATCCTTCTTTGATTCTGGAATGCGCGCGGGTTCCTTACCTCGCTCGTAGGCCCTGTTTAAGACTATCGCTTTTTCTGCTCGCACGTACTGTTTAGCTATTGCCATTAGCTCATCCATTGTTTGAGGCTGCTCGCCGCTTAGTATCTTGCGCACCAAATGTTCCTCTCTTACGCCCTGTATGAAGCCGGCGATCATTAGATCTTCTGTTGCGCCACCAATCTGGAGGCTTTCAATGTTGAATCTTGTTATGAAACTTTCCACATTCTCACTGTCCCGCCTGCGAATGTGCAGGATTTCTGCCTTGTCTTTTGTGTGGCGCCGCTGTTGTGAAAACTGTTGAAAGAACTTGTTTATCGGTTCTTCAAAGCTAGAGATTTGACCAACTGGTAAAGATTCGAACCATAGTCTCGCCGTTCCCACCAATGTTTGTACGAACATGTGGCACCAGACTGGTATTGTCCAACCTGGGTTTTCCAATGCTCCTGCGTTGATGAAGCAATTGTAGTGGTCGTTTGGATCCGAGAGGCCGTCATATTTGCCTACCACCGATGGCATTTTTAGCTTGGGCGGGAAGGTTGCCAGGGCAATTGGCGCAATGAATTTGGACTGAGCCACCATGGAGGTTAGTTTGTACGCCGATGTGTAATCTACTGCCGGAGGAGGAGGCGGCGCGTGAACTGTTGCTGCTTCGGCTGGGATGCGCGGCACCCCGCGGGTGGAATTGTGGACCCGCTGTTGATGGTAATGAAGCTTGGTGTGGCTGGCGGTGGAATTGATATTGGATCGAAGTTTAAGTGAGAGCGCGCACTCATGCGGAAAGCGTCCTGTAAAGTTTGTAATTGTTCGTAATACTGGCGCTGCTGCTCTAGCCACCGCGCGACCTCCGGTGGAGGTTGGCTGAACTCAGTAAACGCTCGTGGGGTAAGACCGCTTTGCGCTTGTGGTGTGCTGCCGCGAGATGCTGGAAAGTTAGACATAGGGGGTAGTAACGTTTGGAATGGTGTGATCGAAGGTGTTGGGGGGGGGGGGGGGGCGGTAAGATGTGAACATCTGGTTTGTTAGAGTGGCTCCTGAGCTAGTGAGACCGGCAAAGGTACTTTGCGATGGGTTCGTGTTGGGTAGTGAGGATCTTGTTATGCTTGAAAAGGTTACCCTACTCTCGTTGACGGGCCGGGTTTCGGTTATGGTGGCATTGGTTGCGAATGAAGTAGTGGACGCATCGGATACTGACGGAAAAGGGGGTAGCTCGGACATTATCTATCAGGAACTCTTGAGAATACCGTAAAAGCTCAGCTTTTTCAAACCGGATGGCGCCAATGAAGAGAACAAAAGTCACCGGACTATAGAGGCCCAATGAGATTGCACTCTTAGAGCTCCGAATATACAATTCCGAGTCCGAAGCTTCTGGGGTGAAGGGGACCTGCACACTCAAAGAAACCGTTAGGGCGTTACAAGGTGGACTGGGATGGAGCCCTTGTATCGGCCCTCCGGCGTGAGAATCAGTATCTCAGGTGAATAATGGGGTGTGGAGAGTGGAGAGAGTGAGAATGAATGGACATACCTCGTCTACGTTTCATGGGGAGGTATTTATAGACCTACAGGTAGGGTTTCACGTTCCCTAGCCACGTCAGGCGCGTGTCCTGCACCGCGCGTGGGAGAATGTCGGGTAGGCGTTATTCTGCATGTTGCTTGTGCCATTCCTATTGGTTGACACTCTCGTGCAGAAACAATGGCTGGCGGGGTGGGGACCACCAGCTAATGGAGCATTTACTGCAGGAGGAGGTACAAACTGGGGGCGCGTGTCGAGGACTCGCTCCCCGTTTGTCTTTCACGAGTTGGGCTAATGGGGCCTTGAGCTTGTGGGCTGATCCGATCGTGGCCTCTTGTTGGGCTTAGCGAGTGGTGGGTCATGGCCCAAAAGGATAGATCATGGATTTGACATGCACCTAATAAACCCCCCCCCCCCCCAGACTCCACCATCAGGTTCTATTTTCATCGACTCGATTAACCGCAATGTTTCATCAAACAAAGCTGCTCTCCCTAGCAACTCCACCATACAAGCATAGTGTTCCAGCTTTGGCTCAATATTGTTGTTTGGGCTAAGATTTTGGGCTTCTTGGCGGAAGCTCAAGTAGTCCAGTATCCTCAGACGGGTCCGGAATCCCAGCAGGTTCAGGAATCCCAAATTACGGTTATCGACTAACCGTTATGTTGTTCCTTGTTTATATTTGCTTGCAGGTAAAGAAAACGTGTAAAACAAGCCTAAAGACTCGGAGAAAGATCAGGGAACGTGGACTTAGTGGTCAATAACGTCTATATTGACTTAATGGGGAGAATCCCTAAAATATAGGACAGTTGGTTATTTTATTTCAGGATCCTTGCCGGAAGCTCAAGTGGTTTAGTATCCTGACAGATTCGGTATCCTGAAATACACCTATTAACTAACCGTTACAATTGTCCACATGTCTTAATTGATTGCAGGCTTAAATGGACGTGTAAATGAAGGCTAAAGACCAGGTCAACCATTAAAGAACGTGCCATAACTGACTCCTAACGTTCACAAAGACTTGGTGGAAGAATCCCTTGTTTTTAGCATTTTCGGTTATTGCCTTGTAACTATATAAACAGAGGTTATGATCGACTTAGGGACATACGATACACACACGAACACACACACTTTAGCTCTGATAGTACTCAATCTCTGTAACACTTAGCTTGTTCGATCAAACCTCCAAAACACTTGTACTTTTCAGTTTCCTATCAATAAAATCGTTAGGCAGCAGGCTCTTCAGGCCGGCTCCCGAGGTTTTTTGCCAGGATTCCTAGAGGAAACTCGAAGGATTCTGGATTTTCCCTCGTTACATCGCTGTGTCAACTTCATCTTTACTTTGCTTCATTTTTGCAAATCATTAAGCACACTACCTCACATTCTAAGTTTGGAATACGAAATTCCTTTGTGAATTTTTTACCAAAACAGTTTGGCGCCCACCGTGGGGCAAGTGGTGCTTGATTTCATCAAACTATCATCATTCTCATACCCTATTTCACCCCTGTTCTGAAGAATGGCCAGTTTACCAAAATCAGTTTCTTCATCCTCGCCTTCCTCCGGTCCTCCTCCTCTCCCTCCTGTTTCGGGAACTCAGAAGAAAGTGGATGTGCAAGCGAAGAAGCCTGACTTTCCCGTCTTCACAGGGGCAAGATCTCAATCATCTGATTCTACTATTTCTAATAACGATATTTTTTCTATGTTTAGACAGATGAAGAACCAGATGGAGCAGCAGGCAAAGACCAATCAAGCCATGATGAAAGAAATCGAAGATCTAAAGAAATCCACGAAGCCTGTCGAGGAGCCGAGTCCCTTATTCCCCAGGCATCTTGATTTCGAAGCAGCAGGATCCTCGGATGTGCTCCATCAACGTTCCAAGTCCGTCTTCGCAACATATGTCAGCGCTACTACAGCTCCTGCCGTCAGCTTCCAAACTACCAGATCTATGGGCAAGCTGCCGGAAACTGCCCAGCCAGGACCATCAAGATCTCAACCTAGGGATCCCTAGAGTGCTCAATCTATGGGATTCTCAGTCGCTCCATTCCAGGAATATTCGCCTTATGCAGGACTCTCAAGCCAGGCTCCCCAGGGAACTCGGCACTCTAACCTTTCTGTTTCTGCAGGGATGTTTAGGTCAAGAAGAAGTTGGGCTCCAAGAAAGGAAAATGGGCTGAGGAACTGCCATTTGTCCTTTGGGCGGACAAAACCACACCCAAGAATGCTACTGGCCAAACACCATTCTCGTTAGTGTTTGGGGCGGAAGCTGTGATCCCTACAGAGATGGTACTTCCAACAGCCAGAATCAGCTGCCAGGATCCTGAAACCAACAGTCAGAATCTCCTTCAGGATCTCGAAACAGTTGAGGAGCTCAGAGACATGGCCAGAATCCGGATGGCATCTTATCGGCAGCTGATAGCGAAGTCCTATAATAAGAACATAAGACTAAGAAGATTCCAAGTAGGTGACTTGGTCTTGAGGAAAGCTTTTCAGAATACCACTAATCCAGCTGATGGGAAGTTGGCACCCAAGTGGGAAGGCCCTTACCTTATAAATTCTGAAGAAGGTAAGGGGGCATACCGTTTGGTGAACATGGAAGGAGAGCCACTGCCAAGAGCTTGGAATGCCATTCACCTCAAGGCCTACTTTATGTGAGAATCCCAATGGGAATCCCAGGCAGAATCTCAAGGATCCTCGCTTCTCAGATATTACAAGGTACGTATACTAATCCTATTTCAATTCAACCTTATTATTCTTATAACACATTACTGACTTAGGCATCGGAGTGGTGTTAGCTAAGCTAACACCCACCCCTCACCAAGTGTTGAAGTGTTTTGCTGATTTTGAGAATCCTAAAGTATTTTGGGTATATCCCCAGTTAGAGGCTGATCACCTCTTCTACGCTTAAGGTATCCTGCATACCTTCTAAGGTTTGAGAGGCTGGCTCCTCTCCTACGTTTGGGTAATCGCCAGTAGCGCACGACCCCTGCCTGAGGCGCACGTTGTCCGCCAGTAAGCTCAAGGTGGCCGGACCAGTCCATTCTAACGGGTGGCTGACAATCTTGTTACTGGAGGCTGCTGGCCGGATTCCTAAGGTTTTTAACACTGACGTGTTAACTAAGGTTTAAAAGGTTTACACCTTTTCTAAGAATCGCCAGGAGCGCTCGTTATCCGCCATTGGGCGGACTCTCAAGTAATAGCAGACGTGCTATCCTCACGAATTATCTAAGGTTTTGGCATTTTCATGTCACTTACGTATGGGCTTGTCCCCAGTTTATCGGGCTTGACCCCAGAATTGGCTTAGTCCCACGTTTACACGGGCTTGTCCCCAGAATTTCACGGGCTCGTCCCCAGAATTGCACGGGCTAGTCCCCAGAATCCCGGGTGTAACCCCAGTATATTATTTCTGTGAAGAACGTATCCTTGGTTGTTAGCCAGGATCCTTTTACATTTTGTTTTACAGGTTCTAAAGGCAGGATGCCGAAAAGACTCTACCAATCTATTCGGTCAGGATTACTGTTAGGATCCTGGAACAGTGTGTAGAGGAGATCCTTTCATTTTATCTGATCAGGATTCCTGTTAGAATCCTGAGGGAAGATACTCTCAAGGTTATAAAACTCGACGTGAACAGGATTCTTGTCAGAATCCCGAGGCAGAGTACTCTAAGACCTATAAGGTAACTTGTTAGGATTCCTACATGGAATTCTCGATTATGCAAAGGATGTTGCCTACGGTAAATCTGAAAGGTCAGAATATTATGTTTATTTGATTTAATTTATTTGACCTTAATCCTATAAGAATTTTGGACTCCACTGCAAAGTTGATAATTGACTTGTGTTAAAATTTTGTCGCCAACTACATTCCGAATTTCTGAAAGTATGCAAAAATAAATACAGAACACATTTGAAATAAACAAAATACGGTTATTTTATTAACATACTAAACGGGATTTGAGCTCCCCAAGGTTCGTCCTGAATACCTCAGGATCCCTCCGCTTGGAAGCTCAGAGGTTAAAAGTTAATTCAGGAATCCGGGTTTCGTCTTGAAAACTACAAGATCCCTCCACCCGGATCCCCGATCATTGTCTGTTAGACTAACGTTGTTTGCAGGAAATACAAAAGGGGAAACTCCAGGTTCTCAGCAACCCTAAGCTTCTCCAGAGCTCCTTTCCAGGTAGCCGCATCCAATCCATAGAGATGAAGCCTTAAGCCCCTGCTTCATCAGCCTTGATCGCAGAAGAAAATCAAAAAGAAGAGGGAAGGAACTGGCCTGAGCAAGAGGAGCAATCGAGAGGGTTCCGACTGATGTATGGGGAGACAGCAACTTGGAGTTATTTATGGAGAAATCACATGAGAAGTTGTGTCACCGTCAAGTCGGGAGCCAGCGAGTCACCTCCGTAATTATTTCAAGAGATGACGTTGAGTTTGAATTTTCACAGCCGTCTTCATGGTCGAAAACTGTCAAAATTCAGGGGCAATTGTTTGGGCTAAGATTTTGGGCTTCTTGGCGGAAGCTCAAGTAGTCCAGTATCCTCAGACGGGTCCGGAATCCCAGCAGGTTTAGGATTCCCAAATTACGGTTATCGACTAACCGTTATGTTGTTCCTTGTTTATATTTGCTTGCAGGTAAAGAAAACGTGTAAAACAAGCCTAAAGACTCGGAGAAAGATCAGGGAACGTGGACTTAGTGGTCAATAACGTCTATATTAACTTAATGGGGAGAATCCCTAAAATATAGGACAGTTGGTTATTTTATTTCAGGATCCTTGCCGGAAGCTCAAGTGGTTTAGTATCCTGACAGATTCGGTATCCTGAAATACAGCTATTAACTAACCGTTACAATTGTCCACGTGTCTTAATTGATTGCAGGCTTAAATGGATGTGTAAATGAAGGCTAAAGACCAGGTCAACCATTAAAGAACGTGCCATAACTGACTCCTAACGTTCACAAAGACTTGGTGGAAGAATCCCTTGTTTTTAGCATTTTCGGTTATTGCCTTGTAACTATATAAACAGAGGTTATGATCGACTTAGGGACATACGATACACACACGAACACACACACTTTAGCTCTGATAGTACTCAATCTCTGTAACACTTAGCTTGTTCGATCAAACCTCCAAAACACTTGTACTTTTCAGTTTCCTATCAATAAAATCGTTAGGCAGCAGGCTCTTCAGGCCGGCTCCCGAGGTTTTTTGCCAGGATTCCTAGAGGAAACTCGAAGGATTCTGGATTTTCCCTCGTTACATCGCTGTGTCAACTTCATCTTTACTTTGCTTCATTTTTGCAAATCATTAAGCACACTACCTCACATTCTAAGTTTGGAATACGAAATTCCTTTGTGAATTTTTTACCAAAACAGTTTGGCGCCCACCGTGGGGCAAGTGGTGCTTGATTTCATCAAGCTATCATCATTCTCATACCCTATTTCACCCCTGTTCTGAAGAATGGCCAGTTTACCAAAATCAGTTTCTTCATCCTCGCCTTCCTCCGGTCCTCCTCCTCTCCCTCCTGTTTCGGGAACTCAGAAGAAAGTGGATGTGCAAGCGAAGACGCCTGACTTTCCCGTCTTCACAGGGGCAAGATCTCAATCATCTGATTCTACTATTTCTAATAACGATATTTTTTCTATGTTTAGACAGATGAAGAACCAGATGGAGCAGCAGGCAAAGACCAATCAAGCCATGATGAAAGAAATCGAAGATCTAAAGAAATCCAGGAAGCCTGTCGAGGAGCCGAGTCCCCTATTCCCCAGGCATCTTGATTTCGAAGCAGCAGGATCCTCGGATGTGCTCCATCAACGTTCCAAGTCCGTCTTCGCAACATATGTCAGCGCTACTACAGCTCCTGCCGTCAGCTTCCAAACTACCAGATCTATGGGCAAGCTGCCGGAAACTGCCCAGCCAGGACCATCAAGATCTCAACCTAGGGATCCCTAGAGTGCTCAATCTATGGGATTCTCAGTCGCTCCATTCCAGGAATATTCGCCTTATGCAGGACTCTCAAGCCAGGCTCCCCAGGGAACTCGGCACTCTAACCTTTCTGTTTCTGCAGGGATGTTTAGGTCAAGCTACCCGGAAGTGCATGACAGTGACTTTATACCCATGCAAACAGCCGCCACTACGGAACCGAGTATCCCTACAAGCTATGGATACAGACCTGGGATTCTTAACCAGAATCCCAACCCAGGTACGGCATCCTATTCAATTCCAACAGTTTCTCACCAAGATATCTCTTGTGATGCAGGTATACACCCGAACATAGCAAGGGAGCTTCAGAAGCTGAAGGAAATGATATCGAGCGTCCCGGGAATAATCAAACCTATTCCCGAAGTTCCTTTAGAGAGCCACAGGATCTCGAGGTTTACTTACCCTATTTCAGCCGTTGAGATTCCCAAGCGATTCCAGACGCCCAGCATGAAACTCTACGATGGAACGACGGATCCTGAAGAGCACGTGGCACATTACAGGGAGCGGATGGAAATCAATCCCATCCCAGCGGATATAAAGGAAGCTTGTCTATGCAAAGGCTTCGGTTCAACCTTAACAGGACCAGCCATGAAATGGCTACTGAGCATTTCGCCCAATACTATTACTTCGTTTTCTCATTTGGTTAACATGTTTAACAGTCAATTTTCTTGTAGCAGGACCTTTGAGAAGCTAACCGGTGGTTTATACAGGGTAATCCAAAAGTCAGACGAGCCGCTCAGAGAATACATTGCCAGATTCGGTCGGGAATCCTTGGAGATTCCCAACCTCGACATGGCAGCCGCTGTAGAGGCTTTCAAGATGGGACTCCGAAGGGATTCTCGTTTTTAAGATGATCTTGTCATGACTCCTTGTAGGAACCTTGACGAAGTTCGAAGCAGAGCACTAAGGTTCATCCGGCTGGAAGACGACAAAAAGATCCATCAAAAGCTGGATATCCCCAAATATGATCACAGCAGCAAGAAATCGGAATCCCCCGGGAAGCCGTACAGGTCCAGGCCGTATTCTAAACAGGAAAAACAAAGAGTTAACGCTGTGGATCAAGATGAAGATGATGAGGAATACCCCAAGGTATCTGAATACTGCTTTTCAGTTGACATTGGTGGTTTGATGTGTGCCATGCAGGACTTGGGTGAAAAAGCAAGGTGGCCCAGGAAGGATACCAAACAGGCATCCTGGAAAGACAAATCAAAGTGGTGTGCCTATCATGAAGATTTTGGCCATCTAACAGATGAGTGCATTGCTCTAAGGAAGGAAATCAGCTACTTACTCAGCAAGGGGCATCTCAAAGAACTGTTGGGTAGAAAGAGAAGCAAAACACAGGAAGCCGAAAAGGCCCCTCAAAGAGCAGCCTCTCCACCACCGGATCCTCAGATCATCAACTTCATATCAGGAGGATCAGATATTTGTGGCACCTCGTATTCCTCAGCAAAGAAGCATGCTAAAGAGTCTAAGTCTGAACAGGGATCCAGACCTGTCCGGACTTCCACCCTGACACAGGAAAAGACGATATCCTTTGACGAGAGCGACCGCTCTCACGTTCAGGACCCTCACCATGACAGTCTTGTGGTTACTTTGTATATTGCTAACCATTTTGTACGCAGGATCCTGATCGATAACGGAAGCTTTGTTAACATAATCCGCCTAGATGTGCTCAAGAAAATGGGCATCCCAGAATCTGAGATTGTGGCAAGATACTCAGTTTTGGTGGGTTTCAGCGGAGAAACCAAAAGCATAGTTGGAGACGTTAGACTTCCTGTATATATAGAGGGAGTGAATTGTATGCAAAAATTATGTGTTATAGATACTCTCTCTTGTTGCAATATTATTCTTGGCAGGCCATGGATTCATGAGATGAAGGCGGTCCCCTCTACGTACCACCAGTGTATCAAGCTTCCTACACCATGGGGAGTTGTCAGGATTGAAAGCGACCAGCAGGAAGCCAAGAACTGCTATTCAACCTCCATGAAAAACTCGACGAAAGTGACGAAAGGATAACAATTACAGAAAAGAGCACCCCAAGAGCAGGAAGACAGGGAGCTCGATGTTAAAGAAGTACAGTTAGACCATGAGAATCCTGAAATCAAGGTGCTCATTGGGACCAGCATCCCAGAAGACGTTGAAGAAAAGTTGATTGGGCTTCTCAAAGCCAGGAAGCCTACTTTCGCCTGGAAGCATGAAGACATGACAGGTATACCCAAACATGTTATAACTCATAAGCTTGGCTTGGATCCTTCTTTCAGGCCCATACAGCAGAAAAGAAGGAAGTTCGTTCCAGAAATGAATGCAATAATTCAAGAAGAAGTCGACAAGCTTCTCAAAACGAAAATGATCAAGGAGGTCAAGTATCCCAAATGGTTAGTGATGTGTTGCAAACACGTCCCTAATTCCCGAGTGTTTTATGTGTTTAATTGAGTCAAATTGAGTCGGTTTATGTTAAGTTTTATAGTGTTTTGGTTTAGTTTTATGTTTCATGTGTTTGTGTAGTCTTTGAGTCTTTTTATAGGTGTTTGGAATAAAACCCGAGGCCACAAAATGAAAAGGAATGAAGATGGAACAAAGGAGAAAAGAAAAGTACAAGTGCTGAAAAGATGTCTCTAGGCGTATGGCTTGCTAATATCACTTCTCTAAGCGATACGCTTGGACAAGAGGTCTCTAAGCGTATGGCTTGGAGAGTGGCAGTCTCTAAGCAATATGCTTGGAGGAGGTCAACCAGAAAAGTCAATGGCAGTCTCTTATTTGTCGTATTCAAGGGCTAGGCGTATCGCCTAGAGGTTTATGTTTGGCAAGCGATACGCTTGGAGGTCCCGAATCCGAGAACTTTGCTTAGTCAATATAAATTCGATTTTAGGGTTATGTTTCGATTATTCTGCAACTTGCGACTGTTCCAGAGGCGATTTGGACGATTTCTGAGAGACAAGAGAGGCTTGGATCAAGGAGAAGGGCTAGAATTCAACTATTCGACTCCAAAATCATTAACCGGGTTCTAGTTTTCTTCTTAATTCTTGTACTAAACTTAGACTCCATCATGTTTTCTGGATTAGACATTGTTTTTATGATGTTTTCTGCTACAAAGATGATTGTTGGCTAAGCACATAGTGCCGCCTAGACCGTTTGATGATTAGTTAACAATTACAACTTTATTTGGTTTTATGACAACTGATTGATGTTTACAAGTCTTTGAATTCCATTGATTAATATAATTGATGCACATGCATGTTAAAGTTGGGATTTTAATTGTTAATTAGTGATTACCTTGCTTGCGAATGTCTTTCGGTTTGAGTTAGGTTAGTTAATAGTGTGACTGTGTGTTTGCTGTTAACCTTGAATTACTGATTAATAGTTAATTTCTTGAGTTTAATGTTCTGCTCTAATTAGACAATCCGGAAGGTGATGATTAGGTCGGGTAGTCGGTTTGGTTAACAAATTAGGTCTACATGTCCTCGGGAGGGGAGTGCCCTAGTGAGTTAGGTAAATTGCTATTCCGTGTCAGTTGTATTAGTTAGTGGTAGCTCCTGCTAGCTTAAGGTGCCTTAGATTGTTTCGAGGGTGATTAGGTCTAGTTGAAGTGGGACGGACTCAAAAGGTGAACCCTTGATTCAAGCGTTAGACTTATTAGTTAGGGACAATCCGGAAGGTGACCTAACCGCCATCAGATTGTCATAGCCAGCTAAAGTTGTAGATGTTAATTATGAATCTAGGTCTAGGTGGTACCTCTCTTATCATTTGATTTCTCCTAAATTTCTCCGTTAGGTTGTTAGTTGTTAGTTAATTTAGCTAATCTTAATTCTCAAAACCAAAATCTCAAATTAATTTCCTTTCAATTTACTTTTAGTTAAGTCTTGTTTTCATAGTGTCCTAGGTTCGATATCCGGTCTTCCCAAAACTATTCTGCAATCCGACAGGTTCACTGCCTTAGGGTTCGGTTCGGTTTAGGTTGTTAGGTAAAATTAGGTGTGTCTTAGGTCTAGGTTTTAGGTCTATTTTATTAGTGTTTTTAGTGTCGTTCCGAGCACATCAAGTTTTTAGCGCCGTTGCCGGGGACACTTGGCAATAGCAAGATTAACTAGGTTGTAAGGAATTTTGAGTCTTTTTATGGTTTTTAGAGTCTAGTTTAAGTTTTAATTTTTCCTATAGTAATTCTTTTTAGTTTATGCCACATACTCGGTCTCAAGGTCCACCCGAATTTGATCCATTCTTAGACCCCGATCGAGATCTGCGCGAGCGCTTTCAAGAGTTTCGCGTAGAGTTAGTAAATTTTCTGTTTTCCACCTCTCATTCTGCACCGTCCACTGCCACACACGTTTCACGCGACACGCATCCCATTCCATTCCCTGATCTAACCACCATGGCATCACGTCGCACCGTCCACGAGCAAGCCAGCGCCGGAGACTATGACGCTCGGTTTGCCATTGCCCAAACCAACATCGCTGCCACTTCAAATTGGCAAGTTCCATCTCACGTGATTAACGCGCTGACAAATTCCATTCAATTTCACGGACGTGACGATGAAGATGCACCGACGCACATTTCGCGCTTTATTCGGATCTGCAACACGTTCGGACTCACGGGAGTCGCGAACGATATCATATACCTGCGTCTGTTTCCATTCTCCCTGACCTCTCGAGCCGCCGAGTGGCTCGAGACTCTTCCACCAAATTCGATCGCTTCCTGGGACGATCTGAAATCAAAATTTCTGAAAAAATATCATTCCCCAGCCAAGGCTGCCCGCACTCGGGAGGAAATCCATTCCTTCAGGATGGATCCCGATGAGCCTTATTCTACCGCCTACGAGCGTTTTAACACCCTTATGAGTAGATGTCCGCAACACGGGTTGACGGACTGGGCGATCATAGAGAAGTTCTACAATGGACTACCTTACTCTGTTCAGAAGGAGTTTAACATTTCGGCTGGAGGACATATGATGGAGAAGCTCACTGTGGACGAATGTAAACAACTTTTCGAGAGCTTCGCCCTAGCTGAACAGCAGGCACCCGGAGATCGGAGAGCCACACTGGCCCCGTCACGATCACTTGCACCGTCTACTTCTACCCGGGGTGTCCATCACATTGGCTCGGAGACCATGACACCAAGAGAGCTTGAAAACATTTACAAAACTTTAGAAGAAATCAAGCAGTATATGAAAGCCAAATGTGAGCTGTGCAGAGGCACTCACGACACCCGAGACTGCCCGCTCGCTTCCGCTGAGCAGGTTGATTATATTGGAAACCGAAACCAATTCGGTAATTCTTTCCAGTCTGGGTGGAGGAGTGGCCAGAATTCAGGATGGCGAGAGGGCGGGAACCCACCGGGGTTTCAACCAAGGGACAATCAGGGAGATGAGGGGTCGAGCTTAAGAGAAATGCGAGAGCTGCTAACGAACCAAACACAGATTTTGCAACAAATAGTAGCTAGGGATGATGCCACTCAAAAGAAATTAATGGAACATGACACCCTGCTTAGGAACCAACAGGCTTCTTTTCTAGATTTACAAAGGTCGGTAGGGGACATTACCAAGCAACTTAAGGAGTTAGCTAGTAAAGGGGGTCAGTTTTCAGGTAGCACTTAGAAAAACCCCAATGCTTCGGTCAATGTTGTCACAACTAGGAGTGGTAGAGTGTTAGAGGGTCCATCGCCAGTAGTAGTTGATGAGGAGGAGTCAGTTGATGAGGAGATAGAGTTAGAGACCCCAGACGGGAGTGTGCACCCAAGCCTAAGGCCAGAAAGTACCGCACAAAAACCTGTGTCTAAGCCTATGAAGTGGGAGGTAGCGAGAGAGAATAGAAGAGTTAGGTTCGCTGATAGACCCATAACCATTGATGATTTGAAAAATGCCCCTTACCCTCAAAGATTAATTAAGCAGAAAAATGATCAGGAGTATAGTCAGTTTCTAGATGTGCTTAGGCAACTTAGGATTACATTACCCTTTACTGAAGTTCTGAATAAAATGCCTAAGTATGCCAAATTCTTGAAAAATATGTTGTCTAATAAAAATAAACTTGAAAATCTATCTGATATAACTCTTGATGCTAATTGTTCAGCTATAGTCCAGAATAAACTTCCTGAAAAATTAACTGATCCTGGTACTTTTACAATACCTTGTGTGTTTGGTAGTTCATCTGTGACTCATGCTTTAGCTGACTTAGGTGCTAGTATAAATGTCATGCCTTATTCTATTTTTCAGCACCTAGGATTAGGAGAATTATCCCCGACCATGATGACCATATCTTTGGCGACTAGATCGGTTGTTAGGCCCAAAGGAATAGTGGAGAATGTGCTAGTTAAAGTAGACAAACTTTTATTCCCTATAGACTTTGTGGTAGTTGATTCTGCTTATGATGTGAGGTGCCCTTTAATTTTAGGTAGGTCATTCCTTAGGACTTCCCGAGCGTTAGTTGATGTACAAGAGGGTACAATCACTTTGAGGGTTGAGGAAGAGAGGGTGCAATTTAAGGTTGGTGGGTCGGGTGACAAGGACAACGAATCTGTGTGTTTCTTAGGATATCTTATGTCTTGCATGGATAGTTGTGTTAGGTATGTCACTGGTGAGGATTTGTTGGTTGGTAATAGGTTGGAGGGTGAAGAATTAGTAGACAATAAGTGTGGGGAAGATCCCGGAGGGTTAGGAGGTATAATTGAAAAAATTGAAAATTTTGACCCGTTAGTTGAACCCGGGAATGAAGTAGTTGCTGATGATGATTTGGTAGTTAAGAGTGATGCTAGAAAAGCCACACTTGGCGATATAGGTGATTTTGATAAGGCGATAGTGCTTAGGCTA
This sequence comes from Deinandra increscens subsp. villosa, assembly GCA_039602395.1. NCBI lineage: Eukaryota > Viridiplantae > Streptophyta > Magnoliopsida > Asterales > Asteraceae > Deinandra > Deinandra increscens. The sequence goes on along the minus strand of JBCNJP010000019.1, from coordinate 11,653,782 downwards.
AGTGTGGGGAAGCTTGTGGTGGTTGAAAGTGAAAACGACCCGAAATTGAGTTTTGTTAGTAAAATTAGATTTCTACCGGGTCGATTTAAGCATTGGAAAGTTAAAAAGTGGTTGGAGATAGTAAAGTTGGAGTCTTTAGCAGTTAGATCCTTAGTTGGGGGTTGGATTGATAGAAACCGGGTGAAAACCGGTAATTTTGTGGTGAAAGATGTGAAATCAAAACCTCTGGATGGTTTGGGAGGTTTATTTGTTGTTTTGTGCTGAAAAGATTAAGTGCCCGGGCTGTAAAGTTTGTAAATTTTCTTTGATTTTTTCTATTTCGTGCAATTTTCGGTTGTGTTTTTGTGTTTTTCGGGGTTTGCAGGATTAACCGGATGTTATGAAGTCAAAGAATTGTGTGTGGAAGTGTTTTGGAGCGAAATTGCAGGTCTTTGAATGGTAAAATTCGACCAAGGGGACCTAGGGACAAAAGACTTAGAAAATTTTTCAAGTCCCAAAAGCAGAAAAGGTCCTTGGAAATTTCGATCCAAGCGCGTCGCTTGGGTCACCAAGACTTGTAGGCGATACGCCTAGAGAAGGAACAAACCGCCGGTTCGTTGGTGAGCTCGCGGTACGCGAGAGTTGTGTAGGGGGAGCTTCGCGGTACGCGACAGCGTGAAAGACAGGAATTTTTTTTTATTTTTATTTTTTTAATCCTGTTTTGGTTGGCTTTTGAGCTTCGGTTTTTCAGGTAAGCACCAATTCAATTTAATTTCTCATTTTTATTTTCATTCGTCCTTATTTTATATTTTTGTAACTTTATTTTTCGTGCGTTACTAATGTTTCTTGTCGAGTCGTTTGTGTTTGTTTCTTGTGTTTGACGTTTGCAGGTCCAATGATAATAGCTCATTCATGGATAAAAGTTTGGATCTTGGAGGACCGTGATCATACAAATTCCCTTCATTTATAGAAAATTATTACAGGGAAGTTTGTTCGTCTTTTTATTTTTAATTTTTTTGTGTGTTTTTATTTTTATTTTGCTTCCCATCCACATTGAGGGCAATGTGTGATTCAAGTGTGGGGATGGGAAGACTTGTGTCTTAGTCGTCTTAGTGCGTTTTAATTTTTTCGTTTTGAGTCATAAAAATTTGAAAAATCCAAAAAAAAATTAAAAAATTGTTCAAAAATGTCCGAGAAATTGGCTGCAATTGAAATGGAAGATGATAGTACAATCAGGAGTTGGTGTTCTAATATGTGCTTAATTGTGCTAAATAATAAAAGTTAATAAATGAGAAAAATATTAAGAAAAATGGTAAAGTGGTAAAGAAAGGTGAGAATGGAATGCATTACTAAACTGTGATGTGTCGGTAGGCCCAACTGACCTAGGAGTAGCTTAAATAGCCTATGTGTTTATTGTTGTATAAATATGTAAAATCAGTCGGCTAGTGGGTTTCCATTTTAGGAGTGATAGGAATTCTGAACCTGATGATTAGGAGGAACGAGACCGCTTAGGTTAGATACTTCTATGTCCTTAGAATAGTACATTGAGCATATTAGGTAATAATTTGGTTAATTAGGATTAGAGTGAAGGGATAAAATACTCACGTACAAACTGGGGATAGTATCCCGCAGCAGAGTGCCTCTGATGATGTTCTGGATCTCGCGGGCAAAATACTCATGTATGATTTTGGGGATAGCATCTCGTAAAAGAATACCTCTGATGATGCTCGTTGGTAATGCTAGGTAAAAGTAACCAATTATCTTTAATGATGTTTACAAAAAAAAAAAGAGAAAAAGGAGAAAAAATATTAGAATAGGAAAACGTAGATTAGAAAATAAATGCTCAACACTTAGTGATTATCTTGAACTTCTATTATTTGGACATCTTAGTATCTGGTTTAAGGTGGGTGTGGGAAAATCTAAATTATTAATCTTTATTACCCTTTGCTTGGACTGAATATGATTCGGTAGTAGGTTGAACTTGAGCTTTCTTTAGTGGGACCCATAGGTAGACTGAACTATATCTGGTAATTTCATAAACACATGGGGGCGAAAGAAAAGGTCAGTGGTTGGGTTTAATCGGACCGAAATATCGGCAATTGCATTTAGTATTACATTATGGATTGTGCAAAGGTATGGTGGATTGATTAAGTGGAAAATTAAAATGAATTAGAAATCGATTTCCTGATTATGATTCCATTGTAGTATTTTTCGAGGACGAAAAAAGAGTCAGTGTGGAGTGTTTTATGTGTTTAATTGAGTCAAATTGAGTCGGTTTATGTTAAGTTTTATAGTGTTTTGGTTTAGTTTTATGTTTCATGTGTTTGTGTAGTCTTTGAGTCTTTTTATAGGTGTTTGGAATAAAACCCGAGGCCACAAAATGAAAAGGAATGAAGATGGAACAAAGGAGAAAAGAAAAGTACAAGTGCTGAAAAGATGTCTCTTGGCGTATGGCTTGCTAATATCACTTCTCTAAGCGATACGCTTGGACAAGAGGTCTCTAAGCGTATGGCTTGGAGAGTGGCAGTCTCTAAGCTATACGCTTGGAGGAGGTCAACCAGAAAAGTCAATGGCGGTCAAAGGCCGACTAATTTGTCGTATTCAAGGGCTAGGCGTATCGCCTAGAGGTTATGTTTGGCAAGCGATACGCTTGGAGGTCCCGAATCCGAGAACTTTGCTTAGTCAATATAAAATCGATTTTAGGGTTATGTTTCGATTATTCTGCAACTTGCGACTGTTCCAGAGGCGATTTGGACGATTTCTGAGAGACAAGAGAGGCTTGGATCAAGGAGAAGGGCTAGAATTCAACTATTCGACTCCAAAATCATTAACCGGGTTCTATTTTTCTTCTTAATTCTTGTACTAAACTTAGACTCCATCATGTTTTCTGGATTAGACATTGTTTTTATGATGTTTTCTGCTACAAAGATGATTGTTGGCTAAGCACATAGTGCCGCCTAGACCGTTTGATGATTAGTTAACAATTACAACTTTATTTGGTTTTATGACAATTGATTGATGTTTACAAGTCTTTGAATTCCATTGATTAATATAATTGATGCACATGCATGTTAAAGTTGGGATTTTGATTGTTAATTAGTGATTACCTTGCTTGCGAATGTCTTTCGGTTTGAGTTAGGTTAGTTAATAGTGTGACTGTGTGTTTGCTGTTAACCTTGAATTACTGATTAATAGTTAATTTCTTGAGTTTAATGTTCTGCTCTAATTAGACAATCTGGAAGGTGATGATTAGGTCGGGTAGTCGGTTTGGTTAATAAATTAGGTCTACATGTCCTCGGGAGGGGAGTGCCCTAGTGAGTTAGGTAAATTGCTATTCCGTGTCAGTTGTATTAGTTAGTGGTAGCTCCTGCTAGCTTAAGGTGCCTTATATTGTTTCGAGGGTGATTAGGTCTAGTTGAAGTGGGACGGACTCAAAAGGTGAACCCTTGATTCGAGCGTTGACTTGTTAGTTAGGGACAATCCGGAAGGTGACCTAACCGCCATCAGATTGTCATAGCCAGCTAAAGTTGTAGATGTTAATTATGAATCTAGGTCTAGGTGGTACCTCTCTTATCATTTGATTTCTCCTAAATTTCTCCGTTAGGTTGTTAGTTGTTAGTTAATTTAGCTAATCTTAATTCTCAAAACCAAAATCTCAAATTAATTTCCTTTCAATTTACTTTTAGTAAAGTCTTGTTTTCATAGTGTCCTAGGTTCGATATCCGGTCTTCCCAAAACTATTCTGCAATCCGACAGGTTCACTGCCTTAGGGTTCGGTTCGGTTTAGGTTGTTAGGTAAAATTAGGTGTGTCTTAGGTCTAGGTTTTAGGTCTATTTTATTAGTGTTTTTAGTGTCGTTCCGAGCACATCAGTTAGCCAATGTGGTGGTGGTTCAAAAGAAGAATGGTAAGTGGAGAGTCTTTGTCGACTACACAGATTTAAACAAAGCATGTCCGAAAGATCCGTTTCCACTTCCCCACATAGACGCAATGGTGGATGCCACGGCAGGACATGAGATGCTCACCTGTATGGACGCCTCATCAGGATTCCAGCAGATCCAGATGGAACCCTCAGATCAGGAGCATACGGCCTTCATAACCCCAACATGTATTTATTGTTACACTGCTATGCCCTTTGGTCTACGTAATGCAGGTGCCACCTACCAGAGGCTCGTAAACATGATGTTCAAGGAGCAACTAGGGGACACGATGGAGGTTTACATTGATGACATGGTTGTGAAGTCTAAAAGGGCCAAGGACCACGTTAGGGATCTCCAAACAGCTTTCGACATCCTTGACCACTATAATATGAAGCTCAACCCCTCCAAGTGCCACTTTGGAGTGCGAGCTGGGAAGTTCTTAGGTTACATGGTAACCGAAAGAGGAATCGAAGCAAGTCCTGAGCAGATTAAAGCAATCCTCAACCTCAAATCTTCTTCAAACGTAAAGGAAGTTCAAAGACTGACAGGAAGGATTGCAGCACTCAACAGATTCATTTCAAGATCCTCAGAGAAAAGCAAGGATTTTTATGAGATTCTGAGGAAGAACAAGAATTTCGAGTGGGCTGATAGGCATGAAGAAGCCCTGAGAAGCCTAAAAGAGTATCTGTCAGAAGCTCCACTCTTGATGAAACCAGAAGATGGGGAGCCACTATACCTATATCTCGCTGTATCCGGAAGCTCGGTAAGTGCTGTCTTAGTCAAAAACCACCAAGGCCAGTAGCATCCGGTCTACTATGTAAGTAAAGCTCTGCTAGACGCAGAATCCAGGTATTCTTATGTTGAGAAGTTAATTTTATCTCTTATAATGGCTTCTACTAAACTTAGACATTATTTTGAAACACATGCTATAATTGTGATGTCTAATTATCCTATTAAGTCAGTTCTCAGGAAGCCGGAGATGTCAGGCAGGATGGCCAAATGGGCAGTCAAGCTGAGTGCCTACGACATCAAATATGAACCAAGAACTGCAATCAAGTCCCAAGCATTAGCTGACTTTGTGGCGGATTTCAGCAGTGACATAGAACCAGAAGCTGAAAAAGAAGTCCAGCAGCTCGAGAAGCTCAAGGAAGACTGGATTCTCTACACTGACGGCTCCTCAAATGTGAGAGGAACTGGACTGGGAATCCTGCTAAAATCGCCACAAGGGGACATAAGACCCTTATCCATATCTTGTGAATTTCAGGCTACCAACAATGAGGCTGAATACGAAGCCTTGATTGCTGGGCTGCAGTTAGCTAGAGATATGGGAATCCTATCCATTCAAGTATTTGTTGATTCCCTTCTACTGACTAACCAATTTAATGGTTCTTATGCAGTTAGAGGGGAGAATCTCATAAAGTATCTTGAAATTGTTAAAAAACTATCTCTATTTTTCGAAAATTTTAACATTTCGCAGGTTCCAAGAGAAGATAATGCAGAAGCCGATGCTTTGGCGAATTTGGCTTCATCGCTCAGGATCCCTGAGGATGTCAAGATTCCAATAACTCACATCTTGACGCCGGCGATAGAACAACAAGAAGCTCAGGCTGTTGGTGATAACACAGAAGCAAATGTTGAGGATCCCGAGAATACTCAGGAATCCTGGACTTACCCAATCAGGAAGTATCTCAAAGATGGGGAGATTCCTAAGAATGAAAACCCCAGAGCTTTTCGCACGAAGGTAGTACCCTATACTATTATTAATGATATCTTATATAGAAGATCTCTTGCAGGCGTCTATTTGAGTTGCTTGGAAAAGTCGGAAGCTCTCGAAGTACTTGAAGATATCCATAGTGGAGATTGTGGAAACCACACTGGGGGCAGGGCGCTGTTCTCTAAAGTTCTCAGATTTGGGTATTATTGGCCAACCATGAAGAAGGATGCCGCGAGCTTCTCACAAAAATGCGACGCTTGTCAAAGGCATGGCAATATTCTCCATCAACCAGCCGAGCATCTGCATCCTATAGTGTCCCCATGGCCATTCATGAAGTGGGGCATGGATATTGTGGGAAAGCTGCCCAAGGCTCCTGGAGGAAAAGTGTTTATGCTTGCCATGACAGATTACTTCTCCAAGTGGATTGAAGCAGAAGCCTACGTACAAGTGAGAGAAAAAGAAGTTATATCGTTCATCAAAAGGAATATCCTCACAAGATTTGGGATTCCGGCGGAAATCATATGCGACAATGGCTCCCAGTTTATTGGCAAGAGAACTACACGTTTTTGTGAAAGCTGGGGCATCAAGATGATCACATCAACACCTGTCCACCCTCAAGCTAATGGACAGGCAGAATCCAGCAACAAGATAATAATCAACAATCTCAAGAAGAAGTTGGGCTCCAAGAAAGGAAAATGGGCTGAGGAACTGCCATTTGTCCTTTGGGCGGACAAAACCACACCCAAGAATGCTACTGGCCAAACACCATTCTCGTTAGTGTTTGGGGCGGAAGCTGTGATCCCTACAGAGATGGTACTTCCAACAGCCAGAATCAACTGCCAGGATCCTGAAACCAACAGTCAGAATCTCCTTCAGGATCTCGAAACAGTTGAGGAGCTCAGAGACATGGCCAGAATCCGGATGGCATCTTATCGGCAGCTGATAGCGAAGTCCTATAATAAGAACATAAGACTAAGAAGATTCCAAGTAGGTGACTTGGTCTTGAGGAAAGCTTTTCAGAATACCACTAATCCAGCTGATGGGAAGTTGGCACCCAAGTGGGAAGGCCCTTACCTTATAAATTCTGAAGAAGGTAAGGGGGCATACCGTTTGGTGAACATGGAAGGAGAGCCACTGCCAAGAGCTTGGAATGCCATTCACCTCAAGGCCTACTTTATGTGAGAATCCCAATGGGAATCCCAGGCAGAATCTCAAGGATCCTCGCTTCTCAGATATTACAAGGTACGTATACTAATCCTATTTCAATTCAACCTTATTATTCTTATAACACATTACTGACTTAGGCATCGGAGTGGTGTTAGCTAAGCTAACACCCACCCCTCACCAAGTGTTGAAGTGTTTTGCTGATTTTGAGAATCCTAAAGTATTTTGGGTATATCCCCAGTTAGAGGCTGATCACCTCTTCTACGCTTAAGGTATCCTGCATACCTTCTAAGGTTTGAGAGGCTGGCTCCTCTCCTACGTTTGGGTAATCGCCAGTAGCGCACGACCCCTGCCTGAGGCGCACGTTGTCCGCCAGTAAGCTCAAGGTGGCCGGACCAGTCCATTCTAACGGGTGGCTGACAATCTTGTTACTGGAGGCTGCTGGCCGGATTCCTAAGGTTTTTAACACTGACGTGTTAACTAAGGTTTAAAAGGTTTACACCTTTTCTAAGAATCGCCAGGAGCGCTCGTTATCCGCCATTGGGCGGACTCTCAAGTAATAGCAGACGTGCTATCCTCACGAATTATCTAAGGTTTTGGCATTTTCATGTCACTTACGTATGGGCTTGTCCCCAGTTTATCGGGCTTGACCCCAGAATTGGCTTAGTCCCACGTTTACACGGGCTTGTCCCCAGAATTACACGGGCTCGTCCCCAGAATTGCACGGGCTAGTCCCCAGAATCCCGGGTGTAACCCCAGTATATTATTTATGTGAAGAACGTATCCTTGGTTGTTAGCCAGGATCCTTTTACATTTTGTTTTACAGGTTCTAAAGGCAGGATGCCGAAAAGACTCTACCAATCTATTCGGTCAGGATTACTGTTAGGATCCTGGAACAGTGTGTAGAGGAGATCCTTTCATTTTATCTGATCAGGATTCCTGTTAGAATCCTGAGGGAAGATACTCTCAAGGTTATAAAACTCGACGTGAACAGGATTCTTGTCAGAATCCCGAGGCAGAGTACTCTAAGACCTATAAGGTAACTTGTTAGGATTCCTACATGGAATTCTCGATTATGCAAAGGATGTTGCCTACGGTAAATCTGAAAGGTCAGAATATTATGTTTATTTGATTTAATTTATTTGACCTTAATCCTATAAGAATTTTGGACTCCACTGCAAAGTTGATAATTGACTTGTGTTAAAATTTTGTCGCCAACTACATTCCGAATTTCTGAAAGTATGCAAAAATAAATACAGAACACATTTGAAATAAACAAAATACGGTTATTTTATTAACATACTAAACGGGATTTGAGCTCCCCAAGGTTCGTCCTGAATACCTCAGGATCCCTCCGCTTGGAAGCTCAGAGGTTAAAAGTTAATTCAGGAATCCGGGTTTCGTCTTGAAAACTACAAGATCCCTCCACCCGGATCCCCGATCATTGTCTGTTAGACTAACGTTGTTTGCAGGAAATACAAAAGGGGAAACTCCAGGTTCTCAGCAACCCTAAGCTTCTCCAGAGCTCCTTTCCAGGTAGCCGCATCCAATCCATAGAGATGAAGCCTTAAGCCCCTGCTTCATCAGCCTTGATCGCAGAAGAAAATCAAAAAGAAGAGGGAAGGAACTGGCCTGAGCAAGAGGAGCAATCGAGAGGGTTCTGACTGATGTATGGGGAGACAGCAACTTGGAGTTATTTATGGAGAAATCACATGAGAAGTTGTGTCACCGTCAAGTCGGGAGCCAGCGAGTCACCTCCGTAATTATTTCAAGAGATGACGTTGAGTTTGAATTTTCACAGCCGTCTTCATGGTCGAAAACTGTCAAAATTCAGGGGCAATTGTTTGGGCTAAGATTTTGGGCTTCTTGGCGGAAGCTCAAGTAGTCCAGTATCCTCAGACGGGTCCGGAATCCCAGCAGGTTTAGGATTCCCAAATTACGGTTATCGACTAACCGTTATGTTGTTCCTTGTTTATATTTGCTTGCAGGTAAAGAAAACGTGTAAAACAAGCCTAAAGACTCGGAGAAAGATCAGGGAACGTGGACTTAGTGGTCAATAACGTCTATATTGACTTAATGGGGAGAATCCCTAAAATATAGGACAGTTGGTTATTTTATTTCAGGATCCTTGCCGGAAGCTCAAGTGGTTTAGTATCCTGACAGATTCGGTATCCTGAAATACAGCTATTAACTAACCGTTACAATTGTCCACGTGTCTTAATTGATTGCAGGCTTAAATGGACGTGTAAATGAAGGCTAAAGACCAGGTCAACCATTAAAGAACGTGCCATAACTGACTCCTAACGTTCACAAAGACTTGGTGGAAGAATCCCTTGTTTTTAGCATTTTCGGTTATTGCCTTGTAACTATATAAACAGAGGTTATGATCGACTTAGGGACATACGATACACACACGAACACACACACTTTAGCTCTGATAGTACTCAATCTCTGTAACACTTAGCTTGTTCGATCAAACCTCCAAAACACTTGTACTTTTCAGTTTCCTATCAATAAAATCGTTAGGCAGCAGGCTCTTCAGGCCGGCTCCCGAGGTTTTTTGCCAGGATTCCTAGAGGAAACTCGAAGGATTCTGGATTTTCCCTCGTTACATCGCTGTGTCAACTTCATCTTTACTTTGCTTCATTTTTGCAAATCATTAAGCACACTACCTCACATTCTAAGTTTGGAATACGAAATTCCTTTGTGAATTTTTGACCAAAACAATTGTGTTTTTCTTTCATCAGATTAAACACATGCTTGCCCTCTTTAACTAAACCTGCGTGTCTACAAGCAGATAATAAGCTTAAGAATGACACGGGGTCAATTTCCACAAGATTATCTTGCATACGTGCACACTCCCGTTTAGCGCGTATCCAGCCAGCATTACATTCCAAGAAACAGTGTCTTTATCTTTAATTTCATTAAAAACTGCTTCTGATATATCAACACGGCCACATTTTGAATACATGCCGACTAAACCGTTCAAAATAATGGTATGAGAAATAAAACCCAGACGGAATATGGCAGCGTGCAGAGATGTACCTTCTTTTATGGCTGCCAAATAATGTTGATACATGGTTTCTGATCGTCATGTGAAGTATCGAATACAAGACGGAACATTCAAGTTTAGGTCTGGCCGAACTATGGCCGAACTCCAGGTTCGGAGCCGCCGAGGCTTGGCCGAACCTGAGGTTCGGCCAGTCGTATTTCCAGCTTATAAATATGTTTGTTTTGTATAGTTTGTGTGAGCTTTTCGTGTCATACCTTTCTCTTAGTGTACTCTGTGGTCTCTGTGGTTAATACAAGTCTCAATTGTATTTACTCTCTGTGTTTTACTCGTTTACATTGATTTCTATACGACTAAGTAGAAGATCCTCACGCTCACGCACTTTCAAGTGGTATCAGAGCATTTGGTTTGTTCTACTAGTCGGAGATTAGTGTTTTTCGAGTTATCGAGTTCAAATTCACGTTTTTGATCTTCAACACTCGTTTTTCATCTTCATTTCTCAAAGTTATCATTCAAATCATCATGATTTACGTTCAATATGTCTCTATTTGTTCATTTGCAGTTGATTGAGTGTTTACAGCTCGAGAGGTGTTGATTTCAGTGAGTTTTTCCAAGTTTTTCCGAAATTTCGCGTTCGGCCGAACTCCTCGTTCGGCGTAACTGCTCCGAACTCCAGGTTCGGAGTAAGCTCGGCATAACTGCTCCGAACTCCAGGTTCGGAGTACGTTCGGAGGTGTTCGGTGAAGGTTCGGAGTCTGTTGTGTTGTTCGGTGTAAGTTCGGAGTTCGTTCGGAGTATTTCGGGGTTAAAGAGGTTCGGTGAGAGATCGGAGAGAGTTCGGACTGTGTTTCAGAGTTCGGACCACGTTCGGAGGAAGTTCGGAGGGTTTATCAGGTTCGGACGAGGTTCGGAGTGAACAGTAACCTGTTTTTCAAAATGTCCGATTTTCAAGCATTTGCGGCTATTCAGAATTCGGTTCAAGCAACGATGCAAACGATGATTAACTATGATAATGAAATTGGAACAAGTCAGAAAGTTCCCAAATTACTTAAATTGGAAGATTATCATAGTTGGGTAACAAGATTTGAAGCGTTTGTTTCTGCAAATGATATCGATATGTGGTTATCATATTCTGAACCATATACATATCCTGTTGGTGAGAACGGGGAACCAATTCTTCAAAGAAAGCTTTCCGGTGAACAAAAGAAAGCATATCAAGCTGAGAAAAAGGCTTATGGCACTTTAACAATGGCATTGCCTACTGATTTATTACATCAATTTTCAAGCAACTATACTTCAAAAAGTTTGTGGGATGCTCTAGAAAAGAGATGTGAAGGGAATGACCAGTATAAGAAAAGTCGACAAAAGGTGTTGAAAAAGGAATTTGATAGTTTCAAGCATTATCAAAATGAATCGATTCCAAATTTAATTGCAAGATTTGCCCATTTAATGAGTGAAATGAAGTTGGTAAATCTTACAAAAGATGAAGCTGATAAGAAAGAAAAGATCATGGAAGCTCTACCAGAAAAATGGGAAAATTATGTGATGATGATTACTAATGATAAGGATTATCCAAGGTTGTCATTTAATGATCTGATTCAACGAATTCAAGCAAGGGACATGGAGTTAAAAGTGAACAAGTCACTTCCTGAGCAAGTTCAGAATCCTGCGGTGTATTATGGCAACAATGATTCAACTTTGAATGCTGGGAAATCTCATATTCTTGGTTCTGCTCCTCCTACAGCATTTATGGCAGGTAAATCTGAAATTCCAAGTTATTCTTCTGCTGGTTGTAACGTGTCAATACCAAGTTCCTCGGCTCAAAGTGCATTATCTGTTCAAACTGTTGATGATTATAATGCATTGATGTCTGCCTTGGTATCTTCGTATTTTGGTGTTATTACGGGTGCTGTGAATAATGCTGAGCTAGCAAACGAAGATTATGATCAGATTGATTATGATCATTTGGAGGAGATGGATTTAAATTGGCAATATGCAATGCTGGTTCGACGAACGAAGAAATTTTTCAACAGAACTGGGAAGAAGAGATTGAATCAGGAGGGTAAAATTGGTTTGGATAAATCGAAAGTGAAATGTTATAAATGTTCAAATTATGGTCACTTTGCTCGAGAATGTTCAAGTTCTGTAGATCATAAATTGAAAACAGGTCAACATGCGCATTTAGTTTATCATTCACCACCTAAAGCTGAGAAGGTTGAGATGAAATCTGCTAATCTTGTTCATGATTGGGCCAATACGTTTCCACATTCAAGTGAGTTTGCATGGAATGCAGATACTGAAGTTAACAAGAATCAGTCTAAACCTGCAATTGCTTTGACTGTTCGTCATATTGATGATGATAGCATTTTAACTGATACTGATTCTTATTCAAGTATCTCTATGGTTCAAGAAGAATTACCTCATATTCCTGAGAATTCAAAAGTTGAAGCGGTTGAATGTTCTAAATGTAAAAGTTTACTCAAGAAGATTGAGAGCTTTGAACAAAGTCGTCAAATATTGACTGAAGAAATAGTTGTGTTAAAGCAAGAATTGGAAGATTTTCAAAAGAAGTATTATGAGTTGGTTCATGTTCATGAAGATGTTTTAAAAGAGAAAGCAACATTGGCTGAAGAGTGTGAGAAATCAAAAGCAGAAGCTTTAGATGTTGCTCAAGATTTTGAAAATCTGTTTGAGAAAAGTTATCCGGTTCAGAAGAAGTATGAAGAAGCTACAGCTCTTATTGCTACAACTGCTGTTACTGTTGAAAAGCTTCAGAACAAAATTTCTATGCTTCAAGATGAGAATGTTTTGTACCGGGATAAGAATGAGGTGTTAACAAAAGATGTTGAGATCTACAAGCAAAAGAGAGAAAATGTGCTTGAAGAATTATATGCTGAATGTGAGATCAGAAAGTTACAGACTTATGAATATGATGATCTCAATGAAAAGTTCATCAAGTCACAGAAAGAAGTGTTTGAGAGTCAACAAAAGATTAATGATTTGAAGTTAGAAATTTTGGAGTTAAAGCGGCAAGTGAAGAATTGCAATTTATCACCAACAATGCTAAATTTCTTATACAAGCAGGATCAGAGTTCAGATGGTTCTCAGAAGACTGATATTCATTTGGTTCCTCAACCAGTGGATTTAACTGAGGTTACTGCTGCTCCGATTGATCCAATAGATGAATTGCATGATTATTCCAAGTTTGCTATTTCACCCAAGAAGAATAAATCTAAGTCCAACAAGAAGGAAAAGTCTTTGGGTGAAGCTCCAAAATTTGTGTCCAAGTCTGTTTTGTTGGAGACTGAGAAGGTTTTTGATAAGGTTGTGTCAAGTTCTTCATCTGCAACTGAAGAAGAAAAAGTTTTGATTGAAAAGAACAAGCTGAAGGATATCAAAGCTAAATTCACTAGTGATGCCAAGTCAAGGGACGTATCAGGTTCTACTTCCGGTTCTTCAAAGACTCAAGGATCTAAACATAAAGGTTTGGGTTTTGTTGTGAAGGAAGTTTCTGTTCCCGCTGAGAATCCGGTGAAAGTTGCCAAGGCTCCTAAAACAAAGAATGCAAAGAAATCACCATCTCAGAAGGAATTCACTTACTATTCTGGAAGATCGTCATCTTCAAGAAGTCCATCTCCTAGGTATGATTCCTCTGATGATTTCTTTGACAATTTTGATTCTGAGCATTCATCTGGTTTTTCGAAATCAAAATCTTTTTCAAACAATTTTCGAGAAAGACTTTGTTATGTATGTCGTCAACCTGGACATCTTGCTGCTGATTGTCCGACGACTGCATATATACACAAAACTGCCAAATATGTGGATAACAAAGGTCAAATTTTTGATGAACCCTGGTCCCCAAAGATAAAATCAACTCGGAAGTCGTCTTGGTCTAAACCAAGTACGTCGGTTGAGTCTGATTCAGGTTCTGATCAAAAATTGAAAATTTTACAAATTTGGAAACCTAAAGTTGTTTCCAAGGCCAGCAATGACTTTGTGGAAGACACCGGGCGACCCGACGATGTTCCATCGGGTCGATCCCAGAGCGACTAATGATTTATTTGGTGTCAGCAGGTGTTTCAGGAAGATCTTTCGGTAATTGCAAATTGCTGATTGTGAAATATCTGTTCTAATTAATCTGAATTTTCAATTCATTTTTGTTTTTCACAAAGCTACCACTGCACGTATTCATGTTGGTTGATCAATTTTTCTTGGTTTTTCACTCCGTCTCATTCTGAGGGGGAGTTTGTTTTTGCAAAATATACAAAAATAGTGTTTTGTTTTCAAGTCGTAAAAATGAAAATCTATAAATAGAATTGTCATTTTTAGGGGGAGAAATTTGAAAAAGACAAAAACATTGAAAAATGCAAAAAGCCAAAAACATTAAAAATGAGAAATTGTATCCGACATGAATGGGAAATGATGGTACATTGGCTGACAGTGTCTGACTCATGGATAAAGTAAGTGAAAAAGCCATAAGACCATTTGATCGATGTGCAAGGTAGGCTCGGCAAATCAGAAAGTATACAAATGTGATATACACTAAATCTGATGCTTGATCTAGTGGACAACATCTTGATGCATATCTCATGATATATCAAGAAAAAGATATGTGAAAAATAAAATGAGAAGTCGCTGTGTATACATGTGTTCATTTTGCGAAGATTTAAACTTGTTTGATTTTCTTTATTTTGTCAAACGATCGGACTTTCTCTGCGTGTCGAAAGACCGACCTGATCGTTGTTCGTTTGACGTTCTGCTTTATTTTCTTTGGTGTTTCGTATAACTCATCGGACTTTCTTTGCGTGTACGGGAGTACCGACCTGATTGTTGTTGAGTTATACAATTTCAACTTGTTTTATTTTCTTTATTTTGTTAAATCCGAGGCCTTATCTGCGTATCGAAAGATCGACCTTAAGGTAGACGATTTAACGTTCTTATTTCTTTTTGCATGGAACACAGTTGACTATATCATGAATACAATCATTATGTGATTAATATCACAAGTGAAATCACAAAATGTGATAAGCAAAACATATCTGAGTATGTTTGATAGTGTGGGGTACACTGGTCAATGCAAACCTAATAAATACTTTAACATATCCAGATGTTATGAGTATGATTGTGCCAGAGTTTAAAGTTGGACAACTTATATCTGCAATCGGCATGGCTTATGTGCTACAATAATCGAAATTGAAGTGTAGTTCAGCATGTTATGACCAATATGATCCCAAGTTGTGATCTTTCTCACAAAATACAAAAATAGTGTCTGATTCTGTATGGCATTTACTTTTCTTATCAGAAAATATCAAAAAGATTTTAGGTGTGTTTTGATATAGAGTTTCTAAAAGCCAAAAAGATTTTGTTTCTGATTTGTTTTCGATTGATCAACACGGAATACGAAATCATTTTCAAAATCAAGATATCTTGGAGTCTCAAAGAGACGTTTTGCGCCAGGATTATTTATGTTGGCAGGGTTCTAAGTGGAAAGAGAACATCACAATTTCAAGTCTTCTGAAGTTTGTTGATAAAGAGACTACACACGTTGCAATATCAAGTATTCAAGATTGAACTCATCGTCTAGATCGAGGAAGAGTTTGATTGAAGATACAAGATACAAGTTTTGAGAAGAGGAATGATACTGCACATGCCGAGGGGGAGTTTGTTGATACATGGTTTCTGATCGTCATGTGAAGTATCGAATACAAGACGGAACATTCAAGTTTAGGTCTGGCCGAACTATGGCCGAACTCCAGGTTCGGAGCCGCCGAGGCTTGGCCGAACCTGAGGTTCGGCCAGTCGTATTTCCAGCTTATAAATATGTTTGTTTTGTATAGTTTGTGTGAGCTTTTCGTGTCATACCTTTCTCTTAGTGTACTCTGTGGTCTCTGTGGTTAATACAAGTCTCAATTGTATTTACTCTCTGTGTTTTACTCGTTTACATTGATTTCTATACGACTAAGTAGAAGATCCTCACGCTCACGCACTTTCAAATAAGCCACTGCAGGAAGTATGCTCACAAATGTGACTAGACTCGGTCGAAAACCTTAAGATTTCATATGGTGAAATGTAAAAATGGATTCTTGAGCATACCCGTTTCGCATATATGCTCCAATCATTACATTCCATAGTACATGATCTCGACTTTTGGTCAAACCAAACAATAGTTCAGCAGATGTAAGGCTTCGGCTTTTAGAATACATGTCAATAAGAGCGTTATTCACATGACCATCGGATTCAAGCCCGCATTTCATGACCAACCCATGAATGCTGGTTCCAAGGTTAAGATAAGCTAAATGAGCCGACACAGAAACCACACCCAGGATGGTCCCGGGGTCAGGGCGCGAATATCAGAACCGAATTTGTATTTCTTGACACATTCATGAATCATTTCCCTCTTACTAAATCTTTTGTTTCACCGGCTGCAGTTAAAGCGCTTATAACTGATACAATATTTACATTTAGATTATTGTTTTTCATCTCATCAAATAATTCCAGCACTTTGTGGTGACACCCGTTGAGTGCTAATCCTGCCATTAGTGTACCCCATGAAACATCATCTGGTTCTTGCATTAGCTCAAATATCTCGTACGCAAGATCTGTTCTTTTGCACTTGGAGTACACATCAATTAATCCATTCACAATTGTGTTCGGAAACTTTCTTCTAATTACATACCCATGAACACACTTGCATAATCTAACACTTGATAACTTATGAATTGCTGGAAACAAATTTAACAAGCTGACACCATTCGGCTCGACTTCACCACACAGCTGCATACTACGGAAAACATCAATTGCCTGAACAAAATCTGAACTTTGTGATAACCCAGCAACCATCACATTCCACACTGCCACATCTCTGTCAGGCATTTTATCAAACACTTGGCGCGCAAGAACCAACTGCCCACATTTACAGTACATATCAATAAGTCCAGTCCCAATAAAAACATCAGATTCCAACCCTCTCTTAGCAATCTCTTGGTGTAGAAAAATGCCCTCTTCAACATCCAGAAGCATAGTGCAAGCTTTGAGTACAAATGTGTAAGTATACTTATCCGGTTGTACAGTATAAGAATCATTGCTTATCATTTTATTGTACATATTTATTGCTTCTTGATGTTGTTTTGATCTTATGTGCGCTTTAATCATCGAATTGCACAACACAACATTTGGGTTTGGTGTTGAATTGAATACTAATCGAGCAAGATTGATTTTTTTGAACAAAGAGTAGGATTCTATGAGGTGGGTGTTAGTGAAATTGTCTTGTGTGAAGCCTGAGATTATTAATTGGGTGTGGATTTGAAGAAGACGCGGTAGTGTTTTACTGGAGGATATGAGGGTGATTAGATGGTGCTGAATGTTTGAGGGTAATCGTGAAGGAGAATTATTGAAGGCTCTGGAGAAGAAAAGAAGGGATATTGAGAGTGCATGATGATGAATGAACGTTTGGAAGAGATGTGTTCCATTCATCCCTCTGATTCGAGATTCATGGGGGACGATACTTGCGAAAACGAAGCATTGGAAAATAGAAAGATTTAGCTACATAAGGGGCTTGCCTTGGTGGCCACCAAGTCGCGGATAGTTTCTTTTTTTAAATGGACTCAATTGCTGTTTGTTTGTTCTGTTCGTAGGGGCGACTGGTGTAACAACTCGTCCAAAAGTCAGGTCAACGCTCGTAACTTTGACTTTTATATTAGCTTTTACGTGTTATCATTATCTGTTTATAACTATCATTAACTGTCATTAACCGAACATAAACATAATTCCCACGTTTGTATTGGAAATGCGCCCTGAAAAATGAGAAAAACCATTAAGTAATTGATGGAATTTCAATAACAAGAAAGTAAATATAAAAATATAATTTTTATATTTTCATAAATATGTGTCTCGGATATTCACCGACGACACGAAAACATTTCTAAGCGATTACGTGACTGAAAACAACTGAGACTTCAATCACACCTGGTAATCGAGCTTAAAACATACGCGAACAAACGAAACAGTCTTCGTTGCATTCACGCGTGTCAAACCGAAACATTTGCGAAAAACGGTTTCAATAAAACAAACCTAATATTTTTGTGAACCAAAAATATATTCAAATATTCAAGATGTCAAGACTGAACCAAAGCCAAAAACACCGAGATTCACTCAGGCCCAGTCCGGCCCATTTAAAGCCCAATCCTACTTTATAAAAGTTTTGACCCAATAATTTATAAAAATCTACCACCATTGTAGTTTTTCACTACTAGGATTTATGTTATAAAAAGTTTGGTTTTTAATCACCTTTAACCATTTTATATTTTATAAAACCTTCACTAGTTTTATAAACATGGAACCATCTTATAAAATAAATCACCTACAAATGCTAGATTAGGATAAATTAGGAGCCATGAGGTGTGACACCACACCTAGTCTACCCATGCAAGTTGTCATGCACTTGGTCTAAATTTAGACAAGTGATCATGACTTTAGACAACTATTAGTGTATAAAAGGAGGTTAGCACAAGCCACAACCCACACCCAACACCACAACTTGCTCCTCTCCCTCCCTCTCTACTCTCGGCCGGCTGCCACGCTTGTCCCATCCGCCTCCCAACCGGCTCACCCCCCATCCGCCACCCTTTTTCCTCGACCGGACCACCACCGAAACAGCCCCCTTTCCTCTCGGTTTCCACTCCTCCTCCTTGTTAGTCTTCTAACTTATCTTTTTCCATTATTTCCTAACACCCAAATGCCCAAGTCTTGACATCAAACCCTTTTAAAAGTCACCTACATTTTAAAATCATCAAAGACTATCTTCTAATCTTAATTCTTTCATTTGATCTAGACTTTGTTTTGGTGTTCATGGAACTTAAAATAGCCAAACAAAGTGGTGAAACACTTGAAGAAATCAATTGAAAGTATTCAAGTGAACCTAAAGATCATTATGTTTCATTTATGCATTTTTACATACTTATGTTCATCTTTTAATTATTACTTGATCAAGATCACAAAATCCCTAAATGGTTTATTCCATGGACTCAAATGAGTTGGTGATTCTTGATTTAAAAATGGATAAACATAACTAACTTGGTAAATAAATAAAATGGGTGTTAATCTATTTGTCCTAACACATAATCATGTGTTAGTAGATTATTTATTCTTCAAGTCCTAACATATGTAAATATGTTAGTAGATTGTTATTTACATTTAAAAGTCCTAACATATGAAAATTATGTTAGTAGATTGTCATTTACATTTAAAAGTCCTAACATATGAAAATTATGTTAGTAGATTGTCATTTAATTTTACATGTCCTAACACTAATAGTGTTAGTAGATTGTTCATATTATATATTTACATTTGGTCCTAACATCTAAAGATGTTAGTAGATATATATTTATGTTTCATTACTTACTTGTTTAAATTTGGTCCTAACGCATAAAATGTGTTAGTAGATGTGGACATAAACAATTAGTGGAATTTGACATAGTTTATTTTTATAAAACTTGGAAACATTTAATACTTGAAAATCCATGACATTCATTTATTTAAAAACATTCCATTTTTGTTGGAAGAATTTATAGATTTTTATCCAAAAATGGCAAGAATATCATTTATTTCAAATCATTTAAAACCTTAGACTTTCCATAAAAGAATTTAAAGATTCTTAAAATTTCTATAAAAGGAAAACAAAATCTAACATTTGTCTTTTATAAGTAAATGCAGAGTTTTATAAAGATAAATCATTTTTATAAAAATAAACACAAGTCTTACATGTTGGAAGACTTGGATCATTTTTCCTAATCGTTTTGATAAATCAAAACGATCTAAATTTAAAGACGTTGCGTAGTAATAAAACCGGGACCGATACGGCGATATACGCGAAAACGTCGGATAAATAAATTTATCTAAAGCATGACTTTTATAATTACTTTTGAGAAAAACATATAAGTCCAAGAAAAATAACTTGCCATATTCTTTCATGTATTATTTTAAAAGAATACATTTTCTCCAAAGACGACATTTATGAATAATTATTTAGACAAATAATTATTTAAAAAGTTTCCAAGACTTTTCTAACTAGTTAAAATAGTTATGAATAATAACTATAATTTTTAACTAAAGGATCCTATCCTTCACAAGGAAAATAATAAAACCTTATTATTTATAAAACTTGTGTAACATTATTTTTCCTAACTTATAATAATCGAACGGAAGATTGTTTAAGTCATATTTATAATTATTTTCAATAATTATAAACCCGACTCTCTTCTTTAAGTTTACATAACTTAACGTGTTAGGAACATTATAAATAATATTACTTATTATTTAACTCGATGTTCAATACTTGATTTGATTTTATATCGATTGCATCGATTTTCCATTTCATTTATATTTGTTTTTCAACATAAATATAAATTGTCTAAACGTATTTATCTATTCAATAAATACTAATAACGGGCTTTCCAAACAAATACAAACGGGAATAAACGTCAAGACTTGACCGATATCATTTGGGTGACTTATGTTACTCCTATGATCATGACCTTATGCAAGACCCTATTTATTTAATTAGGCTTTTACTTGCTACCTGCTGCTACCGCTTCACGGTGTACATTTCATATCTGCTGATTCAGTGAGTTTCACGGCCCCTTTTCTTTATAAACTGTTTTATACTTTTGGGGGAGAAATCATGCAAATTCAATCATTTTTACTTAATATTATGGATTACTTGTTCGACGCATGGCTACTTGTTCTTTTACCGGCCTAATTCAGTACAGGGACATTTTACATGTTTGTACACCCAAATCCCACTGTTAATTGATTTCAATTAGTTCTGCTCGAAACGATAACTAATGGATAGATCTATTTGGGTTGACAACCCTGCCCAGTTCGGTAGCTCCGATCCTGACTCCGTACATTGTCAAGGGGCACATGTCAGTTATACTTATTCATTTTCGGTAACTCTTAGGCGAGATACCATGAGTGGGTAAATCATGTTAGTTTTGAAATCAAGGTTCAAGGGAGTTCATGCAACCATAACAGTAAACCACGTAATATTGAGTATGCCAAACTTGTTTTCAATACATTTATCGAGTCATAAACCTGTGAACCTCACCAACATTATGTTGACCCGTTTTCAAATTCATGATTTCTCAGGTAACTAGGTGATCATCTTGACGCATGCAAATGGGGCTTAACATGCATTATCGGACCTGCTTCGCCGGAGTCATAGTCCCGACCTGTCTTTTACTACTTATGCTTTTCAAATAAATTAACTAAGACTTATGCCTTTAATTGTAAGACATTGTTCATTCCACCACATTTTCCGCTGCAACTATGAATGAATGAAATGTTTATTAAGTCTAAATATGTTAGTTGTTCTATATTCCGCGACTATGGTTCCATTCCTGCTCACATCCCGAATCCGGTGACCGGGGTGTGACAGATTGGTATCAGAGCCATGGTTATAGCGAACTAGGTTAAACAAACAAACAAACAAAAACCAAACCTGGACTATAACCCGCTCTGAAGCTGCCATTTGCATGCAAGATCGACTCTTCAACATATTTGCTTTATGTTACCTGCTTATTCATTTACTTAGCATTATTTCTTTTACTTTCATGTTATGTTATATAGTTACTAACCCTTTTCTCTTTTCTCTTGGAATTTTATCGCTGAGATGACGAAAGACAAAGTCATCTGCATATCCGATTCCGAGGGGGAGGGAGAAGACGCACCTGATTACACGCCATCACCAGAGGGTTATGTACCCTCTAGCCCTGAGAGAGATATACCGACCGTAGGCACGGTCCGTTTATCTGAGTTACCATCGAGCTTCCTGAGACCCCTCCGACCTAGGGTCTCAGATGACACATCTGACCACCATGTCCACACCGCTACTGCTGGCGGTGCGGCTACATCTGGAGCTATACGCTTCGTGGACCCCTTTGCTCGACCTGAGCGGTCCGTTCACACCAACTGCGCCGTGCCCGGCGGCGATAGGAGGGGGTACACCCCCGGGAGGACGTCTGGCCCCTCCCGGAGGAGATCGACCGAGGAGACCTCGGACGAGCCATCGCCCAAGCGGCAATGTTCGTCCGAGTACCCTCACCTGGCCTGGATGCCACCCCAGATCCGCTCCTGGAGGCAGCGGGAAGGTCTGCCCAGCTTTACACAGCGGGGTGAGTCCTCCACCCGTGGCGGCCTCAGGAGGATCTCTGTGCTCACTGACGAGCCAATAGCGAATACTATTCCGGTATTGGTGGCGCGCGTGCGCCGTCACGAGCAGGCATTCACGGACCTGGAGCGGGAGATTGCTCGACTCCCCACGATGACCGATGTGGCGGTCAACGAGTCCAGGATAGCCGAGACGGCAGGTCATGTGGACTCTATTCAGAGTTCCATGGACACTCTCCATGCTCACATGTCGGGTGTCCACACGGCTGCTTCACAGATGCTCCAGTCGAACGAGAGGCTCCATGCGAGACTCGCGCTCGCTGAGGAGAATCTGAGCCACGTGATGGCCTTCATTTATATGATATCCCAGCTCGCGGCCACCGCATTTCCCCTACCACAGCCTCCCCGATTCTAGATAGGATAGATCTAGATCTTTTGGACCGCCGTTTTAAGTTTAGAAACATATATATTTTGATGTTTGGGACTGCGAGCCCACGAACATGATTATTATTCTCTTTTGGTATGTTTTTCTTATGTAATATGGCGGGATAACTATGACATTATTATTATTATATGATGTGGTATGGCATTTTGATGGTTATGTTTATCTTAATTATTATTAACTTGTTGTTATTACTTATCATTGCATGGTATTATTTCACCTATCATCATTTCTATTCCTTGTAATCAACTCTTAACCTTCATTTCCATCTATCTTCCAAATCCTTGGTTGTGTTTGCGCGTATCATGGTATCATAGTTATATGTCGTGGCAGTTATTTCCCTTCGCTAATAACCCCATTTACATATTAACTAAATTTTACTTTATGTTGACAACTTAAAGCAAAATCATGCCGCCTAGACGCCGAGCCACCAGGAATTCATCTCCACCTCCTTCGATGAGCGCCGCTGAAATCGAGGAGATGATCGCGCAACGCGTAGCTGAAACTGTCGCTAATGCTGAAACCCAACGTCAAGCCGACAATGGGGCGCGTGGCACTCGGGAATGTTCATACAAGGACTTTATGAATTGTAAACCCACCAGTTTCAAGGGTTCCGAAGGCGCTGTCGGGTTAATCCGTTGGTTTGAGAAGCTTGAGTCAGTCTTCCGTATTAGCAACTGCCCTGCGCAGTTCATGGTTAAGTATTCCACATGCGTGTTCACTGATGGCGCACTTACCTGGTGGAACTCCCATGCCGACGCCATGGGAACTGACTTAGCCTATGCTATGTCATGGGAAGAACTCAAACAGCTTCTGCGTGATGAGTACTGTCCGAGAGAGGAACTTCAGAAACTCGAGGCTGAATTCTGGAATCTGGCCATGAATGGTGCTGATGTTGCTGGTTACACCAAGAGGTTCCGTGAGCTTGCTCACCTCTGTCCGACCATGGTCACCCCAATCTATAAGAAGATCGAGCGGTACATCTGGGGTCTTGCACCGCAAATTCAGGGGAATGTCCTTTCCTCCAACCCTCAGACGTTTCAAGATGCCGTGCGCATGGCGCACAATTTGGTTTATCAAGCAAATCGCCAAGGCGTGAGTTTTGGCAAGAAAACGTCTGAGAGCAAGCCCTCCGATGCTAGTACCGTCCCCTCTGCAAGCAAGAAATCTGACAACAAGAGGAAGCGTGGATTCTGGAAGGATCGCAAGGAGAAGAACCCTGAGAAAGCAGCTGTTAAGGAATCTGGACCTGCGAAGGTCTATGCTGTTAATGCTCCTGTCCAACCCCCCCGTAAGACCGGTTACACCGGTACCGCACCTTTGTGCAACAAATGCAATCTCCACCACACCCTTGACTGTGGTAACATTTATTGCAACATCTGCAAGGAGAAGGGACACGTTTCACGCAACTGTCCTCAGCGCGTTTGTTACGGTTGCGGGACCGTTGGACATTTCAAGAATGAATGCCCGAAGAAGCAGAATCAGAATGGAAATCAGGCTAGGGGAAGAGCCTTCGTGATCAATGCTGGAGATGCCCGCCGTGATCCCAACACGGTAACGGGTACGTTTCTTCTAAATAATCATTATGCTTCTGTCTTATTCGATACTGGTGCCGATAGAAGTTTTGTGTCTTCCAATTTTTGTGAATCTTTTGGAGCCGTACCTTCTGCTTTAGACGCTAAGTTTACCGTAGAGTTAGCCAACGGAGAGTTAATCGAAACCGGAGTTATCTACCGAGGTTGTCCTCTAGAACTTTCCGATCATACCTTTAGTATCGATCTTATGCCTGTTGAACTAGGAAGCTTTGACGTGATCATTGGAATGGATTGGTTATCTGAGAACCGTGCGGAAATTGTATGCCATGAGAAAATAGTGAAAGTGCCACTCGCAAACGGCAACACTCTTAACGTGCAAGGCGAAAAGAGTGGAGTCAAGCTGAACATCATATCTAGTATGAAGGCATGCAAGTTTCTCCGTAAAGGATGCCATGGTATTTTTGCTCATGTTGTGGAAAAGAAACCTAAGGAGAAACGGATTGAAGACGTTCCTATCGTCCGCGAATTCCCGGAAGTCTTTCCCGAAGACTTGCCAGGTCTGCCCCCAGCGCGACAAGTCGAGTTTCGCATCGACTTAACACCCGGAGCCGCCCCTGTTGCCAGGTCCCCGTACCGTCTGGCACCGTCCGAAATGCAGGAGTTGTCTAGCCAACTACAAGAGCTACTAGACAAAGGCTTCATTCGTCCACGCCACTCCCCTTGGGGTGCTCCCGTGTTGTTTGTGAAAAAGAAAGATGGAACATTCAGGATGTACATTGACTACCGTGAACTGAACAAGCTAACGGTAAAGAACCGTTACCCGCTTCCGAGGATTGACGATCTATTCGATCAGCTGCAAGGATCCAGTTTCTACTCAAAAATCGATCTGCGATCAGGATATCATCAGCTTAGGGTTAGAGACGAGGATGTCTCCAAAACGGCATTTAGAACACGCTATGGCCATTATGAATTTCTCGTAATGCCATTCGGTCTAACGAACGCACCTGCGGTGTTTATGGACCTTATGAACCGTGTATGCAAACCCTACTTGGACAAATTTGTTATAGTATTCATCGATGATATCCTTATCTACTCGCGTAGTAAGGAGGAACATGAGGAACACTTGAGACTTATCCTGGAACTTTTGAAGAAGGAAGAACTCTATGCGAAGTTTTCAAAATGTGACTTTTGGATTCGCGAAGTACACTTCCTGGGTCATGTGATCAACGATCGAGGTATTCATGTTGATCCTGCTAAAGTTGAAGCCATTAAGGATTGGAGTACTCCCACGTCTACGACCGAAATTCGGCAATTCTTAGGTCTAGCTGGCTATTATCGCCGATTCATTGAGAATTTCTCAAAAATAGCCCAGCCTTTAACAGCCTTGACCCAGAAAGATAAGAAGTACATTTGGGATGATAAGACCGAATCAGTCTTTCAGTTGTTGAAGCAGAAACTCTGCGACGCCCCAATCCTATCCTTACCTGATGGTACTGAGGATTTCGTTGTATACTGTGATGCATCGCATCAAGGTTTGGGTTGCGTATTGATGCAGCGAGATAAGGTAATTGCTTACGCCTCTCGACAACTGATAATTCATGAGAAGAATTATACAACCCACGATCTGGAACTCGGAGCTGTTGTCTTTGCCCTCAAGATTTGGAGGCATTACCTCTATGGGACGCAATGCACCATATTCACCGATCATAAGAGCATTCAGCACATCTTTAATCAAAAGGAACTGAATATGAGACAGCGCCGATGGGTTGAACTGCTAAATGATTACGAATGCGAGATTCGTTATCACCCAGGCAAGGCTAACATTGTAGCCGACGCCTTGAGCAGGAAAGAACGTGTCAAGCCGCTTCGTGTTCGAGCTCTAAGTTTGTCAATACGCTCGAATCTCTCATCGCAAATTCGTGATGCTCAAACCGAAGCTCTCAAGCCTGAGAACTTGAAGGATGAATGCCTGCGCGGCATGGAAAAGCAATTCGTTGAGAAGCCTGATGGAACTAAGACCTTCATGGATAGACTGTGGGTGCCTAGCTTCGGAGGTCTAAGGAAGCTAGTGTTCGATGAAGCCCACAGGACAAGGTATTCCATCCATCCCGAATTAGACAAGATGTACCATGGCCTCAAGGAACAATTCTGGTGGCCTAACATGAAGGCTGAAATAGCTACCTATGTGAGCAAGTGTCTCACATGTTCAAAGGTCAAAGCCGAACACCAGAAGCCATCCGGACTCTTGATCCAGCCTGTTATTCCCCAGTGGAAATGGGAAGAGATATCGATGGATTTCATTACTAAGTTGCCTAAAGCTAGGTCAAGTTGTGACGCTATTTGGGTGATAGTGGATCGACTAACCAAGTCTGCTCATTTCCTGCCAATCAAGGAAACTGACAGCATGGAAAGACGGACCAAGCTTTACTTGAAGGAAGTCGTGTCCCGACACGGTGTACCTTTATCCATCATATCTGATCGTGATAGCCGTTTCACTGCAAACTTTTGGAAATCTCTCCATAAAGCTTTGGGTACTCGCCTCGACATGAGTACGGCTTACCATCCTCAAACAGATGGCCAAAGCGAGAGAACCATTCAGACGCTTGAGGATATGCTGAGAGCATGTGTGATCGACTTTGGACCCAATTGGGATGATCACCCCCCACTTGCCGAATTCTCTTACAATAACAGTTATCACACCAGCATTCAAGCTGCTCCATTCGAAGCACTTTATGGACGTAAGTGCAGATCCCCTCTTTGCTGGACGGAAGTCGGTGACAGTCAGTTGACTGGCCCCGAGCTAATCTTCGAGACAACCGAAAAGGTCTCTCAAATCCGCGACCGTCTGAAAGCTGCCCGTGATAGGCAAAAGAGCTATGCCGACAATCGTCGCAAACCCTTATCATTCGAGATAGGCGACGGTGTAATGCTAAAAGTGTCACCTTGGAAGGGTGTCATTCGATTCGGCAAATGAGGTAAGCTAAACCCTCGATACATCGGTCTATTCGAAATCATTGAGACAATCGGCCCCATGGCATATCGCCTACGTCTCCCTGCCGAGCTTAGTAGCGTGCATGACGTTTTTCATGTGAGTAACCTTAAGAAGTGTCTTTCCGACGAAACGCTTGTCGTCCCACTTGATGAGATTCAAGTCGACGAGAAATTGCATTTTGTCGAGGAACCTGTTGAGATACTTGATCGTGAAATCAAGAAGCTTAAGCGTAGCCGCATTCCCATAGTCAAAATACGATGGAACTCTAGGCGAGGACCGGAGTACACTTGGGAACGCGAGGACCGGATGCGTCAGAAGTATCCTCATCTTTTTGGCAGCGTTGCATCCACCAGTGGTCAGAACTGAATTTCGGGACGAAATTCTTCTAACTGGGGGAGAATGTAACAACTCGTCCAAAAGTCAGGTCAACGCTCGTAACTTTGACTTTTATATTAGCTTTTACGTGTTATCATTATCTGTTTATAACTATCATTAACTGTCACAAACCGAACATAAACATAATTCCCACGTTTGTATTGGAAATGCGCCCTGAAAAATGAGAAAAACCATTAAGTAATTGATGGAATTTCAATAACAAGAAAGTAAATATAAAAATATAATTTTTATATTTTCATAAATATGTGTCTCGGATATTCACCGACGACACGAAAACATTTCTAAGCGATTACGTGACTGAAAACAACTGAGACTTCAATCACACCTGGTAATCGAGCTTAAAACATACGCGAACAAACGAAACAGTCTTCGTTGCATTCACGCGTGTCAAACCGAAACATTTGCGAAAAACGGTTTCAATAAAACAAACCTAATATTTTTGTGAACCAAAAATATATTCAAATATTCAAGATGTCAAGACTGAACCAAAGCCAAAAACACCGAGATTCACTCAGGCCCAGTCCGGCCCATTTAAAGCCCAATCCTACTTTATAAAAGTTTTGACCCAATAATTTATAAAAATCTACCACCATTGTAGTTTTTCACTACTAGGATTTATGTTATAAAAAGTTTGGTTTTTAATCACCTTTAACCATTTTATATTTTATAAAACCTTCACTAGTTTTATAAACATGGAACCATCTTATAAAATAAATCACCTACAAATGCTAGATTAGGATAAATTAGGAGCCATGAGGTGTGACACCACACCTAGTCTACCCATGCAAGTTGTCATGCACTTGGTCTAAATTTAGACAAGTGATCATGACTTTAGACAACTATTAGTGTATAAAAGGAGGTTAGCACAAGCCACAACCCACACCCAACACCACAACTTGCTCCTCTCCCTCCCTCTCTACTCTCGGCCGGCTGCCACGCTTGTCCCATCCGCCTCCCAACCGGCTCACCCCCCATCCGCCACCCTTTTTCCTCGACCGGACCACCACCGAAACAGCCCCCTTTCCTCTCGGTTTCCACTCCTCCTCCTTGTTAGTCTTCTAACTTATCTTTTTCCATTATTTCCTAACACCCAAATGCCCAAGTCTTGACATCAAACCCTTTTAAAAGTCACCTACATTTTAAAATCATCAAAGACTATCTTCTAATCTTAATTCTTTCATTTGATCTAGACTTTGTTTTGGTGTTCATGGAACTTAAAATAGCCAAACAAAGTGGTGAAACACTTGAAGAAATCAATTGAAAGTATTCAAGTGAACCTAAAGATCATTATGTTTCATTTATGCATTTTTACATACTTATGTTCATCTTTTAATTATTACTTGATCAAGATCACAAAATCCCTAAATGGTTTATTCCATGGACTCAAATGAGTTGGTGATTCTTGATTTAAAAATGGATAAACATAACTAACTTGGTAAATAAATAAAATGGGTGTTAATCTATTTGTCCTAACACATAATCATGTGTTAGTAGATTATTTATTCTTCAAGTCCTAACATATGTAAATATGTTAGTAGATTGTTATTTACATTTAAAAGTCCTAACATATGAAAATTATGTTAGTAGATTGTCATTTACATTTAAAAGTCCTAACATATGAAAATTATGTTAGTAGATTGTCATTTAATTTTACATGTCCTAACACTAATAGTGTTAGTAGATTGTTCATATTATATATTTACATTTGGTCCTAACATCTAAAGATGTTAGTAGATATATATTTATGTTTCATTACTTACTTGTTTAAATTTGGTCCTAACGCATAAAATGTGTTAGTAGATGTGGACATAAACAATTAGTGGAATTTGACATAGTTTATTTTTATAAAACTTGGAAACATTTAATACTTGAAAATCCATGACATTCATTTATTTAAAAACATTCCATTTTTGTTGGAAGAATTTATAGATTTTTATCCAAAAATGGCAAGAATATCATTTATTTCAAATCATTTAAAACCTTAGACTTTCCATAAAAGAATTTAAAGATTCTTAAAATTTCTATAAAAGGAAAACAAAATCTAACATTTGTCTTTTATAAGTAAATGCAGAGTTTTATAAAGATAAATCATTTTTATAAAAATAAACACAAGTCTTACATGTTGGAAGACTTGGATCATTTTTCCTAATCGTTTTGATAAATCAAAACGATCTAAATTTAAAGACGTTGCGTAGTAATAAAACCGGGACCGATACGGCGATATACGCGAAAACGTCGGATAAATAAATTTATCTAAAGCATGACTTTTATAATTACTTTTGAGAAAAACATATAAGTCCAAGAAAAATAACTTGCCATATTCTTTCATGTATTATTTTAAAAGAATACATTTTCTCCAAAGACGACATTTATGAATAATTATTTAGACAAATAATTATTTAAAAAGTTTCCAAGACTTTTCTAACTAGTTAAAATAGTTATGAATAATAACTATAATTTTTAACTAAAGGATCCTATCCTTCACAAGGAAAATAATAAAACCTTATTATTTATAAAACTTGTGTAACATTATTTTTCCTAACTTATAATAATCGAACGGAAGATTGTTTAAGTCATATTTATAATTATTTTCAATAATTATAAACCCGACTCTCTTCTTTAAGTTTACATAACTTAACGTGTTAGGAACATTATAAATAATATTACTTATTATTTAACTCGATGTTCAATACTTGATTTGATTTTATATCGATTGCATCGATTTTCCATTTCATTTATATTTGTTTTTCAACATAAATATAAATTGTCTAAACGTATTTATCTATTCAATAAATACTAATAACGGGCTTTCCAAACAAATACAAACGGGAATAAACGTCAAGACTTGACCGATATCATTTGGGTGACTTATGTTACTCCTATGATCATGACCTTATGCAAGACCCTATTTATTTAATTAGGCTTTTACTTGCTACCTGCTGCTACCGTTTCACGGTGTACATTTCATATCTGCTGATTCAGTGAGTTTCACGGCCCCTTTTCTTTATAAACTGTTTTATACTTTTGGGGGAGAAATCATGCAAATTCAATCATTTTTACTTAATATTATGGATTACTTGTTCGACGCATGGCTACTTGTTCTTTTACCGGCCTAATTCAGTACAGGGACATTTTACATGTTTGTACACCCAAATCCCACTGTTAATTGATTTCAATTAGTTCTGCTCGAAACGATAACTAATGGATAGATCTATTTGGGTTGACAACCCTGCCCAGTTCGGTAGCTCCGATCCTGACTCCGTACATTGTCAAGGGGCACATGTCAGTTATACTTATTCATTTTCGGTAACTCTTAGGCGAGATACCATGAGTGGGTAAATCATGTTAGTTTTGAAATCAAGGTTCAAGGGAGTTCATGCAACCATAACAGTAAACCACGTAATATTGTGTATGCCAAACTTGTTTTCAATACATTTATCGAGTCATAAACCTGTGAACCTCACCAACATTATGTTGACCCGTTTTCAAATTCATGATTTCTCAGGTAACTAGGTG
The DNA here is from genome assembly GCA_039602395.1 of Deinandra increscens subsp. villosa. NCBI lineage: Eukaryota > Viridiplantae > Streptophyta > Magnoliopsida > Asterales > Asteraceae > Deinandra > Deinandra increscens. The sequence continues at coordinate 11,622,950 of JBCNJP010000019.1, read as the reverse complement.
ATCATCTTGACGCATGCAAATGGGGCTTAACATGCATTATCGGACCTGCTTCGCCGGAGTCATAGTCCCGACCTGTCTTTTACTACTTATGCTTTTCAAATAAATTAACTAAGACTTATGCCTTTAATTGTAAGACATTGTTCATTCCACCACATTTTCCGCTGCAACTATGAATGAATGAAATGTTTATTAAGTCTAAATATGTTAGTTGTTCTATATTCCGCGACTATGGTTCCATTTCTGCTCACATCCCGAATCCGGTGACCGGGGTGTGACAACTGGCGAGGGCGAGGGCGAGCACGAAACGGGTTTTATTCTGTAGACATGGTAATATGACATACCTGACCCCTTAAAGATCTTTTTTTAGTATAGAGTTCGGGTTTCGGTTTTGAAAATAATGTTAATCGGGTACGGGTCGGATACGGATTTGGCGGGTAAAACCTGTTTCGTGTGTTTGATATATAAATTGAGAATATGCCTACGGAATTTATGACATTAAAAATATAATAGGGTGAATAAAATTTAATAGAACTAGAAATTTTGTAAGAAAAAAATCGTCGCAGGTCTGATTTTGTTGCGCAAATTTTTTTGGGATATGGACGATGCATTTAAAATATAAACATATAATTTTGAAAAATATATTCCTACTGATTTACGAATCATATGATTCCTCGAGATTTTGAATTGAACTATTCGACTTGAACTATTTGAGTTACCTCAAAGTGTTAGATAACGATGTGAAGAGATGCGGTTACTCGACCCGGCCCATAACAAGTCATAACCCGACCATCTCTACCTGAAAGTACCTGGCACGGGGCCCACATGGGAAATGTTCTCAACAAACCTTTAGTGGGGCCCATGGAATATTCAGGTGAGCCAATAGATAAACGGCACGTGTAACATGAAGGAGAGCGTGAAGGTATTCCACCAATGGGAGCAAAGACGTCCCTATCATCAGAGCAACGGAAATCTCCTTCATAGAGTTACTATAAATAGCTAAACACCCTTAATGTAAAGCATAACAAAAATATAGAGAGAGAAATCACAATAAAGGATTTCTTAACGATGTTAAGTGGTTTGATTCTTTTATGAGGGTCACTCTGAACATGTATGGTGAATTGGTGATATCTTTTATATATTAAATATTATAAAACAAGAATTAAATAAAAGATAACATTAACAAAATCTTAAACAAATTCAAATCTATGTAAATATTTTGTTTCTTTCATGAAAAGTATGTGTACATCTTTTTTTTAATCTTGTGGACGTGTGGTCGTATTAGTCAAAACGTATCTTATTTAATGGGTACGGGTTAAGACCCGTATACCCGTAAACCATGCGGGTCTAGACTCGCTAAACCCTTTTAAATAAAAGTAGGGGTACACTTTCACTTTATTGTCTTAAAAGGGTACGGTTCTAGTATAGTAGTACGGGTATAACGGATTAACGAGTAAAACCCTTTTGCACACCCCTATTTGTTCGGGCTTTCGTAGAATTAAAAAAAGATTTAGCTATGTGTTGATCATGACGGCAGTCAAGCCATGGCAATTTCATATCAAAAGAAAATCATCAAAATTTCGGTTTTACCATTTTTTTCAAAATAGCATATGTCCAATAGGAAGATATATTACAATTAAGCCTACTAAAAGAAGACACCCCTCTAGTTGACAAACAATTATTGAAAGGCATAAAAACAGCCTTAGCATGCAGACAACACAAGCCCCTAACCGTCAAAATTGTAGATAAGCCTCCCTAGCGGCCAAAACCTTAGCTTGCAAAAAAAATTACAGAAGGGTGAGGCCAAGGCTTAACCGCTGAGGCGCTGACAAGCCCCTAACCACACCATTATGGGAAATGTCAAGTTGAAACGAGCCATTTTCATTATTCTCCTATTTTATATCCACATTAACTATATTCTATCTCATTGATTAAGGGACTTGATTTTCACATAGGAGGGAATTGATTATCACACAGAATTCAAACGATCGTTTGGGTTCAAATAGTCGTTTGGGTTTTTGGAAGGTCGGTTGGGACCAAACGGTCGTTTGGGACCAAATGATCATTTGGATAGGTTGTTTGGGACCAAATGGTCCACATAACATTCATTAGGGTGGGTGGGTGGGGGGGGGGGGGGGGCGGTAGTTTAAATATTAAAAAAAAACTTGGTTCAAACAACCTGCCTAAATTCCAAACGACCTGCATAAACGACCATTTGACACCAAACGATCATTTAGAGATCTGCCCAAACGACAATTTGGGCCCCAAACGATCGTCTGGATTCTATGTGAAAATCAATTCTCGTTGTATGATCACCACTATATTGTAATAATCGAGAATTAAAATCTTTTAAAAAAATACTTGACTAAAATATTATATATCTTTTTAGTTTCTTGAGCATTTTTTCTTCGGTACCCCACCATCCTTATAACCTCTCGTACATGCATAAAACAAAAACACAAAAACATGTTTGACGTAACACTTTGTAGATGAATAACTAACGAAATGTTAGCAACGGGTCTACGGATGGAGTCATAACCCGTTGGATCACTTGGGCGAGTATTATTGACCCGACCCAGCAGGTTCAACCGGTGCAGTTAGACCCATTCTCCCCACGTTTAGTTCCTGCCATTTTATTTCTAGTTATTTCGCTAATGTTTTTCCTTTAATTTAGTAGATCATGGGCAAGCTTTCGTGTAACTGTTTTTCATTACTATGTAAGTTCATGTTCACGTAGGAAATGGGGCAGTGAGTTATATGTGAAAAAGATTTCTGTGATTTACTCTAAGTTTAGAGAGATTGCGATTCATCCATTGCTAACTCAAACCGGCATTTTGAGTGGTGATCTTTGGAGTCTAAATCGAATTCAAGTGGCGTGTCTGTATCTTGTTTTTCGGTTTGGTTTTGCTCAAAGAAATCATTCGAGTGGTGAAATCTGTATCTCGATCGACCCGTTGCAAATCTGTTCGTTCTTGTTTCTTGATCCTTCCCGTTTCCGTTACCGAATATATATCAGATCAATGTTTTTCTTTCATCAGATTAAAAACATGCTTGCCCTCTTTCACTAAAACCGCATGTCTACAAGCAGATAACAAGCTTAAGAATGACACGGGGTCAATTTCCACAAGATTATCTTGTATATGTGAAAGCGGAAATCAAATGCATAATCCACACTCTCATTTAGTCTTAGTGCGTATCCAACAAGCATTAGCCTCGTCAATCTTGGTTCCTTATAGCGCGTATCCAGCTAGCATACCGATTGATTAAAGCATTCCATGCAACCACTTCTTTGTGAAACATTCTGTCATAAACAACCATTGCTGATGTGAATCTTGTTTAGTATTTTATTTTATTGTCTTCACCATTCACCCTATATTAACAGATTTGTCTTCAGCCCATGACCATTAGTTTACATTCATCTCATTCCCTATTTTACCACTACTTTATATCCAGCCCATTTAGCCCTGATACGGATACCCATTTTTACACTCAAGTCGTCGTGACTCGTGACAATTCCCATCAACGAAATCTAAATTAGGGCTCAATCACCATACTTGCCGTTGCCGATCGCTCCACCACTGAGCGACTACTCCGGCCACTTCATCACTGTTCTCGCTCGGCGTTCCTGTTTCTGTCTCCCCTTCACCACTTTGCCCGGTTTCCGGTTCCTTACAGGTTACTTTCCGTCCATGTTTTAAGTTCATTTATGCTATATCTGTTTGATAGGATCTCATTTTTAGACTTTAGACCTAATTTGGTGGTTATCTCCTCTTAAATTATGGCTCTCAAGCATCAATGAAACTTATAATTACAATTTCTGTTCAGCTCTTGTTATTCTTTGGATGCGAAGTTAATTAGGTTATGCTATGCTATGTAATTGATCATCATCAGTTAGTTTATATGTTCTATTTGTTACTGATCATACATTCCTATTTGAATGAAGATAAATATAATCAATGTTTGAAACCTCAATGTAACATACAGTGCCATGTTTAATGGATTGTGTTTAACCTCAATGCATAGTTATACTAGTTATGATTTACTAATAATTGTATGATTTGTATCAACCAACAATATATGGTAAGAAAAAGTACTATTATTTTTGCATATTTAAGGGTAAATTATTGGATGTTTAGTTCAGAATGCATCCATTATCACATTGGGTATATTATAATGGCCTCATTTATCCATTGCAACATTACAGTGGGATGATTCATGTTTGGTTCGTAGATATGCTGTCCTACATGGTTTCAAATTAATAGATTGTTCAAAAACTTAATGAAATTTTAAATGGATTTGTGGTCAGTAGAGGTTACAATGAGAATAGTGTATTATGTGAAATTACTTTTATGTGATAGTTGATTATCTTTTTATGTTTCTTTAGATTAAATGCTCAATGTCATCAAATTTCCATAAATCAATATAGGACTGATTATATAAAAGTTCAGCAAAGTAAAAATTCTAGTATGAACAAACTGTTAGACAATCTTTTAGCAAATAAAATCTAATTTCAATTAGGGATTCTGCTATAGTCAGTTTGTGAATGAAATGGATTGAGTAGTTTTGGTTAACCAAAATCGATTTGACTAATTTTTTGGTGCTCCAAGTTGGAGTATTCAAGTACTTGCATATTTTAAGAGTTGTATTGGTTAACCAAATAGTTCTTATCTCTTCTTCCTCCCTCTGCTTGTAGCTTCATTCTCATGCAGTCATTTTGTTTTCACTTTTGTACAGGAGCAGAAGTAGTACACATCTTATCTCTATCCTCAAACAAGCCAAAATGCAAGCAGGTGAAGGTGCAATCTCTGTTATGAGTCATCAGCCAATGGACGTATCATATAGTGGTCACCAGAATACGATGAGTAACCGGGGCCCAAATCCAAATGGTAAACAAAGAACATCAAGTTTATTGTCACCTATCATGTTGCTGAGTGGTCATCAGAGTGCCATCTATACCATGAAGTTCAATCCAGCAGGAACAGTGATTGCCTCTGGGTCTCATGACAGAGAAATCTTTCTTTGGCACGTAAGTGGTGAATGCAAGAACTACATGGTTCTTAAAGGGCACAAGAATGCTGTGTTGGATCTAGAGTGGACGAGTGATGGGTCCCAGATAATCTCAGCCAGTCCAGACAAAACGTTGAGGGCATGGGATGTAGAGACTGGGAAGCAGATAAAGAAGATGGCTGAACACTCGTCTTTTGTGAACTCATGCTCCCCTTCTAGGAGGGGTCCACCTCTTGTTGTGAGTGGATCCGATGATGGCACAGCTAAGCTTTGGGACCTGCGTCAAAGGGGTGCTATCCAGACTTTTCCAGATAAATACCAGGTCACAGCTGTTGCCTTTTCTGATGCTTCAGACAAGATATACAGTGGTGGACTTGACAATGTTGTTAAAGTGTGGGATCTTAGGAGAAATGAGGTTACCATGACACTTGAAGGTCATCAGAATATGATAACGAGTATGCAACTGAGCCCTGACGGGTCATACCTCCTTACCAATGGGATGGACTGTACTCTTCGTATTTGGGACATGCGTCCATATGCCCCACAGAACCGTTGTGTGAAGATAATGGAGGGACACCAGCACAATGTGGAGCAGAACCTTCTCAAGTGTAGCTGGTCACCTGATGGGAGCAAGGTTACTGCTGGCAGTTCTGATAGGATGGTTTACATTTGGGATACCACTTCAAGACGCATACTCTATAAACTTCCTGGCTACACTGGATCTGTCAACGAATGTGTCTTCCACCCCACCGAACCTATCATAGGATCTTGCAGCAGTGATAAACAAATGTATCTTGGGGAGATATGACACACACACTTTGCTGACATGTATTACTTTTTGTGGCTGAGAACTTGAATGAAATGAAATCTACACAACATCAGTGAGAATACTGGATGAGATGTGGACTTTGTTTATGAATGCGCTCCTTGTATGTTAGATAATGATTCACGCTATAAAATCAGTTTTGACGGAACCCATCCCGGCCACCGGCCGGGTATTAAACTAGTTGATATGTGGAACCAAGTTCCGTACCAACCATATGTAGTCATGAATCAGTCATCATCCATGTCGGGAAAATCGTTTACCAACTAACACCAGGACCGAGATTGGGATCGATTTAAATGGAACTTCGAAGGCTTCAAATTGGGATTAAAGCGGGAAATCTATTGCAAACTTTAATATATATGTCATCATGGAATATATTTGTGATTATCCTTCACATATTATTTGATTTTTTATTATGATTTACATATATTTATCCTTTATCTGTCACGACATTCATGTCAAAAACCCATCTTAGAAGTTAGAAACTTGTGAGAGCATGTAATTAATAAATTTAAATCGGTCGGGATTTTTTGTATCGTTTTTTCTCGGGTTTATTTATACCTGAGACCGAACCAGAACCCGACCGCGACTTTATGTATAAATAGATACAGAGACCTATTTATGTATAAATAGTTAACGAGAAGTGGTTAAAATCGTTAAATTACTGTATCGGTGATCAGTGGTAACTCGACACGATCGTATAAAGTTTTACATCAACGCACTCGCATCTCGTTTTTCATTAAGCCAACTATAACCCGGAGTTTTCGTGACCCCTGACTCGGTCATCTTCGACCTCAAGCTTCTTGCATCAGCCCCTGACTGCGTATAAATACTCGATAAAACCACATAATGAGCTTGATTTCTTGGCTCTAATTTCACAAGATTGTCTAATGCCAACTCTGCGAACTTCCCATTACCATGCATTTGACATGCACCCAATAAACCCCCCCCAAACTCCACCATCAGGTTCTATTTTCATCGACTCGATTAAACGCAATGTTTCGTCAAACAAAGCTGCTCTCCCTAGCAACTCCACCATACAAGCATAGTATTCCAGCTTTGGCTCAATATTGTGTTTTTCTTTCATCAGATTAAACACATGCTTGCCCTCTTTAACTAAACCTGCGTGTCTACAAGCAGATAACAAGCTTAAGAATGACACGGGGTCAATTTCCACAAGATTATCTTGCATACGTGCACGCTCCCGTTTAGCGTGTATCCAGCCAGCATTACATTCCAAGAAACAGTGTCTTTATCTTTAATTTCATTAAAAACTGCTTCTGATATATCAACACGGCCACATTTTGAATACATGCCGACTAAACCGTTCAAAATAATGGTATGAGAAATAAAACCCATACGGAATATGGCAGCGTGTTATGGCAGCCAAATAAAACGCGTAATGCACACTCTCAGCGGAGCCCAGCCCTGCAGGAAGTATGCTCACAAATGTGACTAGACTCGGTCGAAAACCTTCAGATACTTGTGAAAAGAAATCAAACGCGTAATGCACACTCTCAGCTGAGCCCAGCCCTCCGCCATCTTCATGGAATGATACTTGTGATATGTTGGATGTCGGATTAGGTCCTCAACATTATGAGGTGGAAACAAATATTAATGTGACAAAGATTGGGAAAAAGTGTGCTAAACGTCTTGACAGCGTGTGGGGCGCGTGGTTTTTCTTTAATTTCTACTTCAAACCGGCTTTGAATGAGAAATCTAGGAACAAAGTGAATCGGGAAAATGGGTATGATAAATCGGATTTAAAGTTGGATGTTTTCTTGGTTCAGCATGATATGGAGAATATGTATATGTGGACTTTTAAACAGAGGCCTGCGAACGCGTTGGGGAAGATGCAGCTAAGAAGTTATATGAATGGACATTCGCGCCAAGGTGAAAAACCATTTCCGTTTAGTGCTGATAAAGGGTTTGTTCGGTCTCACAGAATGCAAAGAAAACACTACAGGGGACTCTCTAATCCTCAATGTGTTCATGGGATTGAAGGTGTTCGTTCCCCGAATTCAACGGGAATAGATGAAGTAGAAAGAAAAAGATGGATTGAGCTAACAGGAAGAGATTTAAACTTTTCTATCCCTCTTGATGCTAGTGATTTTGGTTCTTGGAGGAATCTTCCTAGTACAGATTTTGAAATTGAACGACCCCCTATTAGTAGAAACAATTCTTCTAACAGAAATCATCAACAATCGAAAAGACTGCTAAATGGTTCGGGGTTGAATCTTTCAACTCAATCATCAGAGCAAACGGGAATTCGAATGGGATGGATCTTATGGTTGGGTGCAACAGTAAACGAAAGAAAACCTTCTTCCCACATGGCAATGATGATGATACTTCTGATGGGATTCTTGATGCCCATCATGTGGAGCCACATTGGTCGACTGATTTTTCAGGGGTTATGAGAAATGCATACGGGCCTGTGACAGCTGCCAAGACTATTTATGAAGATGAAGAAGGGTTCTTGATTGTTGTAAGCTTGCCTTGTGCCGACCTTCAACGGGTCAAAGTTACATGGAAAAACACTCTGTCACATGGTATTGTAAAGATCTTTTGTGTTAGCACAGGGTGTATGCCTACGTTGAAAAGAAAAGATAGGACTTTTAAGTTGACTGATCCTGCACCTGAACACTGCCCTCCAGGGGAGTTCATTCGAGAAATACCTCTTCCAACACGTATTCCTGAAGATGCTAAGTTAGAAGCCTATGGTGATGAAAGCGGGACCATGCTTGAGATTGTTGTCCCCAAACATCGGGAAGGACCGGAAGAACATGAGGTTCGTGTTTGTCTTCGTCCCTATGAACGCCAGTATGTTGACTTGACAAAAACTTTAATTTAGAAATTCATGGGTAGGGGTGAATACAGAAGAAAATGTCACTATTTTCATTGTTTTTGCTAACCTTACCACATACTCCATTTATTCTCATCAAAATTGCAGCAAAAAAAACTTCGATTTAGTGTATGGTGAAAAGTAAAGGTTGCACTTTTCATGAGACTAAGCAATAGAAACTCAAAAGGGGGAGAAAGTTGCATTCTATAGATAGGTTTTCGGCTCTTCCTTTACGTCTTTCCCTGTTGAATCTTTCAAATATCAAAAAAGAAAAAAAATATGTATAAGTTTCACGTTTTTGTTTTTTTTAGTAGGACAATTTGGTAGTGATTTGTAATAGATCATGGTTGCTTTGTGTGCCATCGTTGATCTATACTTTATCTGAATATAGTGTTTGTTTGCATCATTTTAACCCAAGAATGGTTGTGATGCCACATTGGTTGCCAGAATTAATGGCGGTTTGTACAGGAAAGATGGCCCGAGTATAATCTTTGGGCATGTATGTGTTCCTCTATGTTTCTTGGATTACAAAGATTACATTTTTTTTCAGTTTAGGCTGCACAGCATAATAAAAATGTTAGTTGGTTGTATTGTTGTATGTTATTTATTAACCTGGTGTCTGAATGTCTGATCCTGTGCTGAATTTGTTTAGCTGTACATTTTAGCAATTATAGGGCTACAAATTACTTCTTAATCATTCATCTTGTCTTCAAATCCTCTGCCTCTGCAACCTGACCAGAATCATGCAATGAAGCTATCTTATCATCATCCTTTAGGGTGTCCCTTATGTTGTAAGAGCACATTTGCAAATGCAGGAGATCAGTTCATCTTGTTTTTTTTTACTTTTGTGCATAGTATTTAGATCATAGTGATGGAGAAGGAAACCTTTGATTCTGTGGCAATTTCTTGGTTAACCAAGGGAAAGCTTCTGCGATTGATGAATGTTGAAGTCCATATATCCAGCTTAAGTGTGATTTACTTGGCCCTGTTGATTAATAGGAGGTTGGAGGATTCTTTGAGTTTGTGGTGATTTACTTGGTCCTGTTGACTGTTGATTAATAGGATGTTAGAGGGTATTTTTCATTGTGTTTCCTGATTCAATTTTGTTGGAAAAAGAATAAATTAAACCGGGTAGCTCCAGTCTTGTTGATTAGAAAAAAAGAATAAATTCCAAGCTATTGCAATAGGTGAATCCATCTCTGTTTCAAGATTTGGGATTGAGAGATTTAGGCATGATTGAATTGGCGGGTAGAACATAATTGAAAATATGAACATAGAAAAGTACAAAGACGGTCAAAGTATGCGAGATTGATTTTAAAAATTCAGAATCATCATTAATTGCTTACAATGAACTCGAACGGCTATATATTTTATGTGAAACGGTGTTTGCGGAGATGGCACCCATTCGCATATAACCGCTCACAACTCCTAATAACTGCCATTTGACTTTTACAACTTTGACCCGTAAATAGAGTAATAAGCATAAAGTACTAGGTTTCTAACACTTAATAATATTACATATAGTAGGCATCATATATGGTTGCTTTAGTTTGTACTATGAGTTTAAACATCTCTTGGTCTTGTATAGAATTCAAAGTAAGTGATGATTCCATAGCAAAATATATAAATTGGCGAATTCCTAACAAGATATAATTATATAAAACAACATAATGATTATGAAAAGGAACATTAACAACACTTTGAAAATATAAGTTAGTTAAAACAAGAGATCAAAAGGGGAAACCAGACTCTCCACGTACTCGATGGAGCGTACATCGATGAAACCGCAGAGGGAGGACGCTTGCTCGAAACCATCAATTGTTACTCCCAAAGTCAGCAGCCTCTCGTATGAATCTTTTGATATGTCGTACATAAGAAGATGCATACCCGTATTTGTGAAAAGAATTTTTCCACTTCGTAAAATACAAATAGGGTGGAAGGGGTTGGGATAATTATGAACCGGGAAAGGAAGTGTGAGTGAGTGTGCTTTCGACCATACTGATGCGCCTTCATCTTCTTTCCTCCTCCTCATCACCCACAAATCAAAGATAATGTGATCAATGGTGGTAACCATGCAAAGGCGGCGGCATCCGTTGTCGTCGTCTTTGGATCCCAAAAGAGGCCCTGCACAGTGTTTGAGTCGAACGGGTAGTTTTATCCTTGAAAATACCATCTCCTTAACATCGAGAGCCAAGATCGTCCCGAAAACGCCATCATCATCTGAAACCGCCCAGTACAAAAAGCCATCTACAAACATACCCGCATCTTCGGCCGAGAAGTGGAGATCTTTTTTTCTGAGGTATCGTGTCCTCCCGCTGCACGATCCGGTTTTAAGATCAAAGACGTCCCATGTATACATCGAGCGGTTTGAATGGTTCCAACAATCAAATCTAACGATCTTGTCATCTCCAAATCCAAACAGATAGGGGGACCAAACCTTGAGACGATTCCATGAAGGTGGAATATCCATAACCACAAGTGCTTTTGACACACACGTTAAGGGATTATAGAGAACCAACTGACATTGTAACAACTTAGCATCAGTAAGAGCCAAAATCACAATGCCATTCGTCTGCTTCAATGTTCCAACAATTGAGGAACTGACATGTATCCCCTGTCGTCGTTGTTGATCTAAAGGAGAACGGATTCTGACAATGGAATTAGCCTTGTCGATCACCGGCACGTTGTCGTCTAAAACAGCAAGGGGCCGTGAGATTGGCAAAAGGATCATTCGACGAGATCTCATTTTCATAAAACAAGGATATGATATTAGAGTATTCCAATGCTTCGACACGCATCGGGACCGGAGTAAAGCCTTTCCGGGAAGTCGGGCGAGTATGTTGTAAAGAACATCATCGCCTAGCTTCTCCATCGATCGAATGTATGTTTCTGTCTTTCTGATGGGAACGGCGGCATATATATCGATTAGACGGCGGTGACACCCCCTTTCCTTTTATATGTAGGTTACTTTCAAGTTTCTATAAAAACCTTATTGAATCAAAATATATAGTCTACAGCCCTTCAAAAACTTGCTCTATGCTTCTTTTTTCCCCGTTCTTTTTACTATTCCAAAATGGTGTTCGAATCGGGTTTGATTACCGCGTCATATTTTTTGCATCGAGCTCTTTGGATATCTACCGACATTACATATAAATCATAGTTGGCACAGACCTCGGGACACCTCATTGTCGGTATGATCCTCATGGTGGATGATGCATTCCTCACCATGGTTCAATCCGCGTAGTCTGCCACTTCATTGTATTTTTGTGTTTTATATAGCTGTTCAAAACGACTATTTCTTTGGCCAACGGCATTAACCAACTAAAAACGGGCTAAAAAACAGGTTTCGAATAACCATAATAAAACTGAATAAACTTGAAATATGTCTAACCGGTTGCAAACCAACAGTTCGGATCGGTTAGAATTGAAACCGGTTCTTTGAGTTTCGGCTTTTAGCCGTTTTGGTTGCCGAAACCGGGGGTTTTTTTTTTCACCTCTTGTTTCAAGAACGATGCGTGGCGCAAGACGCACATATTAAAAAAATGGACCGCTTTTAAATAATTTGCATTAAAATTCTACTATATACAAAATGTAAGTTAAAAGTGCAAGTTTCAAATCACAATATACATGCCTAAGCAAATGCTACAATGCTTTAGTTAATTTACTTAAACATCAAATTTAGGGAACAAAATCGGATATAAAATTCGGATAGGATTCACATAAAAACCCCTCTTTTTGTAAAAACTTGAGAACTAGTATTATAGTAGAATTGACTTAATATTAATCATTTATGTTTAAAAAATAAATGAGGAGTATACTTTTTACGCTGGAGAGTAAACATGCCGGAAACAAAAATTGAAAACTAATTTTACCGTGAAAAAACCAATTCTTATATATATAACACAATAGGTAACTTGCGGCGGTGTTAATCGGGTCAACCCAATCGCGCTTCGGGTTATCAGTATTAGAATGTATTAGACTAGGGTTAGTTAGTATGAGCCCACGGGCCCACTAGGTATTTAGGGTTTACAGTTATTCTCTATATATTGTAACCCTGTCATTCAATAAGATGAATTCAGTTATTTCAGTCATTCCATATTCTTACATGGTATCACAGCCTAAACGATCCAAGTCCTAGTCGTCGTCACCGTATTCAAACCCTAGACAGGGCGGTGTGCCGCCATGCCGCCGCCCTGTCTCAACTTCGTTTCTTTTTCATCATTTGTTTCGTTTCTTTTCTATTTTGAAGTTTCCGTTGAATAAAGCTTCGTTATTGATTAAAGACTCGAGCGACTTCGATTTCTTATACGACGATTTTGCTTTTCGTTCTTCGATCTCACTTTCACTTTGTATTGCGATCTCTGTACCACCTATCACACGTGGATCAAGTTTACATCTTTTAAATTGGATATTCTTTTCTTGTTGCTACGTGGAGAAGCATCAACAAGCATCAAACACCGTGAGAAGTGATTATTTTTTTTAGTTGTTTTCTAAATTATGGCTTCTATATTGTCTTGGATTACGGTTCATAATCTCAAACTACGGTTTGATCAGATTCTTTTTTTTTTTGAACCAACGGATTTTATCTCTCGATCTACGGATCTAAGAGATTTCCCTTCTTGCTTCCTTTTCGATCTTTTTACATCTCTGAATCTCATCTCTCGATCTACGGATCAAAGAGAAAGCCGCTTGACCACGGTCATCGGCCTTGTTTTCTTTTTCCTCTTTTAGATTTATGAATCCCATCTCTTCATCTACGAATCCAAGAGACCGCAAGACTACGGTTATCGGTTATCAACCTACCTCTAGTCAGTCTGTTTCTCTTTTTAGGAGGCAGGAATTAATGAACTACAACCACTTGCTTTTGAAGATCGGAGCTATGGTCCATTGCTATAAAAGTTTTTTTTTTTGAAGAATATGGATGGCAAAATCAAACGCAATATGGATTTGTTGGCAAGAGTTTGAGTCAATCGAAGCATATTTAATTTATCTTAATAGTATTATTTTTTTTATGTTTTCTTTTTTTTCCAGTCTGATCTTTCGGTTTCCTCCAGCTCTAACTGCGGGGGAGTATTAGAATGTATTAGACTAGGGTTAGTTAGTATGAGCCCACGGGCCCACTAGGTATTTAGGGTTTACAGTTATTCTCTATATATTGTAACCCTGTCATTCAATAAGATGAATTCAGTTATTTCAGTCATTCCATATTCTTACAATCAGGGCCGGGTCAATCGGGGGGGGTTTTTTTTAATTAAAATAATCTCACCCGCAACCCGACCCTACCAAGGTTCGGGTTATAAGGGTTGGACTAGTCGGGTTTTGGATTATTAGGGTCGGGCTAGTCAGGTTTTGGATTATTAGGGTCGGGCTAGTCGGGTTATTCGGGTTTTGTTCACAAACAATTGAGAAATTGATATATCATCATTCATGGCAAAAAAAACTGGACCGTACAAATAAAAAATATAAATATGACTTTACATCTTTCATGCTAATTGCCTACAAACTGGACGGTAAAAATATAATAAAAAAATAAAAACTGACAGTAAAAATATAAATTCAAACATTAGGTGTACTGAATTAACAAGTACATTGTAAATTAGATTATTACATAACAGACATATAAATATTAACAAAGTGTGTTGCAATAAATAATCTAGATTACTACATAATTATTACATAATTATATTCGATGGCGGACCTAGGGTGGTTCAAGAGGTGGCACATGTCACCCCTTAAACTTGGACGAGTAAAACTTTATGTGTTTCTGGTTCCGCCCCTGATTATATTGACCATTAAAAGTTAATTACGTGCCATAAAATAAGAATATGTTACATACACGTTTCTTTAATATGCAAATTTACCACTCAAGCAAAACAACAAGGCAGAGATGATTGAAAATAGTGATCATTAATAAATATGTTACATACAAGTTTCTATAAGATGCAAATTCTTAGCTTCGGCATTTCTCATACTAGTCGGCAGGCTCGTGCGATGCACGGGCGGAACTCTTGGTTGCTAATAGTAAAGCCGTTGTGTATGCGAAGGAGGGAATGACCAGTGAAACAGGGACGTTGCAAGTGGTGCCGTGTTTGTCTAACTGGACAGTAAGTGCTATTTTATGAAGAGGAGATCGATCGATTAACATAGTTGTGTGTCGTTGTATAAGGTGACATGTAAGTTAAGTGTGATAAACCATGTGTAAAGATTTCTATTTATAAGAAAAGAAGAAATCTGTTATTCAATCAGAGAAAATTAGACCAACCCACAAAACATAACATAGAAAAACACATAAAACCTATTCTAAATACCGAGGGGTTTCTAGGTTGTGGCTTTTTAGAATTCCCCAAACCTCTCGAATGTTGACTTTTGTCTCAAAATCAATCGAGAAAAACAATATCAAAGTATGTAGATTTAGAGAAAACCATAAAAGTTAATGGAAGTGTATTACAATTTTTATGACCAATCCACATCAATTGGTCAAGTATGGTTTCCCCATTACAATGTTACCAAAAGAAGACAGTAAACGACTATTACATAGTTGGTGGGAACATCCAGTCAACTCGGCGCTGCATATCACGTTCTGATGCTTCCGCCTCTCTGCGCAGTGCTTGCAGGCCCTGGAGCCTTCTTTTCTTTGCTTCAATTTCATCAAGCAGGATGGAGGAAGCAAAATAGCGGAATGGGGAAGGATCAAATCATCATCCAAGTAGTAACGTTACAGTTTTTGGTGTGAGTAAGTCAACATCCAAGTAGTGTTATTTGATGCAAACACATATCGATTAGCATAGGTGTGCGTTGTTGTATAAACTCACATGCAAGGTAATTGTAATAAATCATATTCAAAGATGACACACAATAATAAAGTAACAGAATCAAGAACCATAGTTAGGCATAACAATCAATAATAAAGTCACCCATGTTCATTAAATATTAGAAGTTTTAAGTTTTAGGTTTAGTAGCATAACAGGTAGGCCTGAGGGCGTTCAAGATTTCTGTAGGACAATGCTCATTTTTGTGTAATGTATCTGTTCAAGCTTTGCATATTTCATCGGAACTCTGGTACGTTCTTCCTGGTGGATCAAGTTTATTAAACATATACGTGTTTATCTCAGTTGCATCGTCATTTCTAGGTGTCAGAATTGCCCGTTCACGTAGATAGTCTTCGTCATCCTGCAGTGTGCGATGCACGTGGATGGTTAAGGGAGAAGCTCTACAGGCCTATCGTGTAGTTACCTTGCCTTTTGTTAGTTGGTTGGTGAGTTGTTGTTTGTTAATATATAGATTAAAAGAAAATGAGAGTAGGCTATCTTTGTAATGGTGATAGGCTCTAACTCATTAGCCATGTAACAGTTTCTGGTGGGACTAAAGCAGAACCGAATAAGTGTTAGTGCATGCAAGCATGTACCAAGTATCATACGTATGCGTTAGTGTGTAAAAGAGCCACCAAATTAGGTGTAATGAACCATAATTGGAGACAACAAACAATAATAAAGTAAGAAAGAGTCATTAGATATTAGTAGTCTTAAAGTTTGATGGGGTGCTTAACCATCATTCTCCGAACATCATATAAACAAAATAACACCACAAATAACGGTTACATGTTTGGTGTGAAACTGGACTCCATCCGGTTGTCGATATCACGTGTTGCTGCCTCGGCATCCATGCGCATGGACCGTAGCTTCCGTAGCAGTGCCTGTTTGGTTTGAATCGCATCATTTAGCATGGAGGCAGCAGCATGCCGAAAGGAAGAGGGATCAAAGCTAACAACAGCATCCAGTGTTTGCCTATTTTCTGCCATCAACCTTTCCACCACCATTATCACGGCAGACAGTTCAGCGTTTGTCTCATTGTGGCTGGCGATGAAGAAGTTACGCACATAGTCTTCCATTTCCTAAGTACAAACAACATGCATAAAATAATAAAACAACATTAGAAAGCATAGACACAGGTGTAGCCGTGTAGGTAGAATCTGTGATTCATGAGTAATTAATGTGTGTTTATTTCTATTAGGATTCCTTAAAGTGAATGTAGATAATTGTTATAAACTGAAATTGTGTTTTTTCCTAAGATCAATTTTGAGTACCACCACTATGTTCCAAAGGAAGCAGAACTCACGGATTTTCATCAACATCTAGTCGTCGAGCCTTTAGACGGTTCCGAAGGTACCATATTTACGTGATGATAAGACTTGAAAAATCAAATCCAATCCATTAATAGAGATCTATCAACAACGATCCATGTAACATGAACAAAA
Source organism: Deinandra increscens subsp. villosa (assembly GCA_039602395.1). Classification (NCBI taxonomy): domain Eukaryota; kingdom Viridiplantae; phylum Streptophyta; class Magnoliopsida; order Asterales; family Asteraceae; genus Deinandra; species Deinandra increscens. Next base: position 11,606,024 of record JBCNJP010000019.1, on the reverse strand, counting down.
AGAAGAAAAAAATCAATTTATTTTTCATTTATATATTAAAAATCATAATATTTTTGATTAAATTATCACCTAGTTGAACATTGTAATAAGGGTTGGTTTGAAAAAACTTAGTGTGATGAGTTTTCTGAGCCACAATCACCATAAACTTGGGTTCCCATAAATCGTCTAATAATTTGTGGCCGCTCCATCTACAATAAAGCAAATTCTTATCTTCTAAACACAATTTACAACTGATAAGTAATATATGACATTATTATATTCCATATTAGTTAAATCTGATTTAAATATCTTCATTGCGCTTTGTGTATAACCTGTTGATGCATGGTTGTGTTATAAGCTTATTGTACAAACGCTTCTTTTGTATTCCACGTGGCTTTCAACAATTAGTTTAGGGGATGCTTTTTGACTTTACCCGCCTTCTCCATGCTCTATATATTGTTGTCACCGTGCTGTTGATGTCTCAGTACCCTCCTCTAGATATGGCGATATTTGAGCGGTGGTGGTTGTTATAGCTTTTTTGGTATGCATTTGCTCACTGGCTTCAATCGTTTTGGCGAATTTGGTTATCTTCCTTCGGTAGGTTTTTACCTTTGTTCTTCTGCTCTTCGTCTTTTTTAGATGAGGTTCGTTGTTGGGTCTGTCTGTAATCAACCAACAACAACCCTCGCCACCACAACCCATTCACCACCGACAACCCCCTGCACACCTACATCGCGATCAACACACAAACATCAACCCTACGTTGCCTCCCATCACAAATCGAAAACCCAGTTACACTGCAACCCTCCGTTGGCCCCAAATCTAATACTGTGAACCGCAACCGTCTTAAATCTAACAGAAGCTGTGGCCGACAAGATACGCTACCTACTACAGCAGCACCAACGCCCTTTTCTCAAACTCGGCGTCAAAGCTCGCGGTTGTAACGGTCTTTCCTATACCCTAAGGGTTTGTTTGGGATTGCTTTTTGAAACTGCTTATTGACTTATTAGCTTTTTAAAAAGCCAATAAGCAGTTTTTAATGTTTGGCAACTCAATAAGCACTTTTGCTTTTGGCTTTTTAAAAAGCTAATAAGTGAGTTTTTAAAAAGTCAAGTTTTTCTGGCTTTTCAAAACTGCTTATAACTTTTTGAGTGGTGAATTACCATACCACCCTTATTTTAACTTATACTCCGCCTAACCTTAAACCAAATCAATCCCCTTTTTGTCATTTTACATATAAAAGCACTTATCCACTTAAATAAGCAAATCCAAACATTTTTATTAAAAAACTCTTTTTTAAAAAGTCATAAGCTAATAAGCACTTATCCACTTAAATAAACAATCCCAAACAACCCTAAGTTATGCAGGTTAGGGTTTCTCAATTTCCTTGCTCTCCGTATTCCAAATTCACATGAATGATTCTTCAATCTTATTACGTATTATCCTATACTAATTCATAAATCTGAATGTTTAGGTATATCCATGTAGATAAGAGGTCGAATAGAGGATGCCGTCGGAATTGTCGATTAGAAGGAAGTGGGAAATTATGAAATTAGGGGTGACGGATTTCCACTACGTGGAATTATCACCACTCAAAAATCAAAATGGATTAGGGTTGTTGCGGATTAATATGACATATCTAAATTCTTTCTTTTTAACCTTTGTTATAGTGTTTGATTCTCGGAACGCCGAACTTTTATGCTAGGTGATTATTATATTTGATAATGTTCGTTTTTGTGATAATCCGTCTTTTCAGGTCTTTTCATGATTTATATAAACTTAAACTGATATAAATGTTGTGAGAACATTTATTTTAACTGATATAAATGTTGTGCGGATATTTATGTGTTGCCTGTGTTGACCGTAGCAATTAGGGTTTGTGTAACCATCACTATACGAGCATGCACTTAAGTCTAGATGTTTTATATTCTATGATTTTGAGAAAATCATACGGTATGATTTCATATGGAACTTTTTGTCATCTTATGTGGCATTGAACTTACGATTTTATGTGATATATATAGATATACATGCACCTGTTATTCTATGATTTTATGTGACGTGTCACGTAGTTATACATAACGTTTATATTATTTTATGTGGGTATATATATATATATATACGTGCATGTTGTTGTGATTTTATGTCCATGATTTTATGTAACAAAACAATGTTTGTATTTCATAAACGTCACACGTTAAATATGTTTTGAACATACACGTATATTTATCGTCAAGTTATCTCCGTTAAAGAGTTTGTTAACATTTTTTTTTATTTAACTTTAAGGGATCAGTTTTGCAATTTTCTAAACTTGAATTCTATTGAATCAAATTTGGAGGGACCGTTTATGCTAAATCCTAAACTCGGGTTCACATTATGTACTTGGAAGGGGGGTTGTATGTGTACAATATCAATTAGAGGGTAGGTTGTGTCAATTAAGCAAACTTGAGTTTTAAGAAATCAAGTGAACGGACGACGGTGCTCTATTCCAACAACCGACTCTCTGTGACGCCCACCCCCAGACTTGGCTCCAGGAGGGGTCACGTGTCGGATTTATACAAGAACACATTGTATAACAGAGATACTAACGCAGCGGAAATATTAAAAACTTTATTCATATTGCCAAGTTACAACAGTAAACTAGATATTACATAAACTTTAACTATCTAGGTCTATGCCAGCGGTCCAACAAGCTTCTTCTTGATAATTTGCCCATTCAATTCTTTATCACCAAAATCCTATCCTTACTTCCAGAAGTCTCACCTTCACCTGACATACATACTTAAAAAGTCAGCTACGCTGGTGAGTTCTAAGTTTCTAAAAACTCTTTCTTGATCTGCAAGACAAATCAAGTTCTCCTGGGTCTCCTTGACCCCATTAGTAAATCTTTAACAAGTATAAAACATAACAGAATTATACAACACATCAGAATTTACAGATAACCAGGAATTACTCAAACAGGAACATCAATTCCCTAAATCTTCCTAGCTAGTTAAATTCAATCTTTCCTTGCACTAGCAACGTCTTGCTATGCCTCATTCTTTATCTGCTACCCAGGAGCAGCCTAAAGAATCTCTGGTCACTTGTGGTTGTCAAGTACACCTTAGGGTAGGATAGTATTGTCGACTGTCAAACAGATCCTTCCCATCCAGGCATCCCGATATGATCAGTCTCACTACCTTACGTAGGCCCTTCCGTACACCGGCTAGAGAAATACTACCCTTTTTGTCTCCCTGTTTCATGAGCCCCATCTGTACTATCCAAACCATGACCTTACGGATTGCTTTACTTAACATGTTCAACTCATTCAATAACGAGTATCTTACTAGCAATCCCCAACCTCCACAATACCACTTCCTGCCTCTAATCAAATAACCAAGAGCTTTAGGTTTATTAGTAGACAGTGATAATGTATTCATATATTGCAACTAATGATCATTTCCCAATTTACCACTAGAGTTTATACACTACTGATATACCGGGTAACTATATTTATTATGCTTATATATAGGAAGTACCAGCGGCGTATCCACCACATAATATATAAAGCAAATGTATCATTAGTTCTCATATATACCTACATACTCACTATATGTCTATTAACAATTCCCTCATCAGTTGGACATTTAATATCAAAGCAGAGTATAGCACATAACACATCATACTCAATTTACATGCATATATCACATAATCAATCCAAATCAATAATAACACTTAACAACACTTATAAGTTTTTGGAAACACTTTTCTTAACACAGTATGTATGCCAGCCCAAAAACGTTTAAGTCATTTAAAACATTTAAAAGTGTTCTCATAGAACTCACCTTAGCTTTGTGAAGCTGTTATTCTTGGGTTAAGTCCTCGTGAATCAGTTTCTTAACGTCTTTAACGAAATGTCCCTATCAAGACATCCTAAAGGTTACAAATCACATTTAAGACTTACCCCCATTATCCAAAACCCAACTCTTAATTGGTTAATACCCTTAATAGTCAAAATGACCATTTTGCCCCTTTTACATAATTTGTTGTCAATTCTTTGTTCTTTAACGTTTACCGCTCGTGTTTCCTCATGACCGATCATTTTGGCGGAATTACTATGAGGAATAGTCACGGGGTTTGGAATTTGGTGACGATCGTTACCGGCCGTGTAGGCGTCATTGACGACCATGAGGCGGAATTACTACAATCGTTGCACCGAGTAGCTTAATTATTAATTATCAATATTTGAACTCACATATAGTTAATATATATGTAAACATGCTCTAATACCAAAATCAACATCCAATTCTTTATTATCATTCCAATAATTGACAACTATCTTCAAATACTCAAATTTTGACGTAATTCTCCAATTAACATCAAAACTCCTTTTCTCATAAAATAAACTTAGGGCTTCTGTTATAATATCATTTTAAGATATTCCTCAAAAGATGGATCCTTAAATCAAGCCCGATCATTAAATTTTATCAAAACCATGTCTAGAAAGCCCTAATTTTGACCCGCTTTTAAAAATCATACCAAAACTTTTCTTTTTGTGAAAAAAGTTTAGGGCTTTCTTAAAACACATCATTTTAGAATTACCTACCAAAATTCAGGCCCTAATTCTTACCCGATCCTCCAATTTAGCCCAAACAAGCTCAAGAACCCTAGTTTGAGCATAGTTTTAGAAATCATACTTAGGAATCGATTTAGCCAAAACTGAAAGAGGTTATTTTAGATCATACCTATAGGGACTTGACTGCAAAATTTCAGCTTCTAACTCTTTACGATTTGGGAGAAATCGACCCGTGAAGTTTCTGGTTCGGATTTAGGGTTTTTCGGTTTTGAATTCACAAATTGGAGATGATATTCGGCCGATTGGAGCTTGGATTTATACTAGTAGGGTGCGCCTAAGGTCCCTACACGTGTCTAGGGTGACTCACGCTCGAAATCAACACGTATACAGGGTCAATTTCGTCAAAACGTGCTGCATAAGTCGAGTTCGTCGTTTTCTGTCCGGAATTGGGTGGCGCTACGCGACAGGCAGCCATCCCCCCTGTCGCGATACGCGCTGTAGTTTCAGTATTGACAGTTTTGGTCCCTGTGGTCTTATAATGCGTAAAACTTGCCCAGAACTTCCCCAATTGCTATTTTTAACCCCCGAACTATTATAAAACATACTTAATGAAGTTTCTAAGACTCGGGACATTCTTGATAACATATGTATACATACGTATTTATTTTTTTATTATATATATATATATATAACTTTCATTATTTACACCTTTGGTCCCTCTAACTTTACCATACCTATCATTTTATGTACCAAATCACTCTAGAATATATTTATACTAGTTTATAAGCCTTGGGGAACTTATAATAGTTATAGATACATACAATACCCGTAAGTATTCCTAACTTTACATAAATTACACTTTTGACCCTTTTACTTTTATTTTTACTTACCATTAAGCATTCTTTTTATGCTAGCTACTCAAACATGTATTCTCACATATATATTCATCAAATGAATACTTCACATGTATTTATGTTATCCTAATCACATATATTATCACATATTTATCCGTTTCTCAACTTTGCAACTACGTATTCACGTATATTATCATGTATGTATACATATAACTCATGTATAGCACGTATATCATGTAAATATGCAATTCCTATTCTTTCAAATACGTAGAATAAGTATAATTATTATATTAACTACCACTTACGAGTTTATCCGAATCTTGGGATGTTACACTCTCCATCGTTTCACATTTCATTTCGTCGGTTACGTTTCGGTGACTCAATTCAGTAGGTAAAGAGACCTCACCTCCCATTATGATCGGATCTCACCACTCTCAAGCTCTCCTTCTCGTGAACCACCTCCACAAGAACAAATAAACCACCACTGGGAACCACCACCGGTGTGAACAACCATATCCAAACCATGCTGTTTGCCTAGTCTGCGTCATCGATGGACTTGCACAATCAGTAGCCACACGCATCAGCAACACCCCTTGGAAGCAACGCAGACCACCGTCGGTGTCGGGTCCGAGTTCGATTCATCCGCTTCACTATCGTCTCGTGTTTTAAGGATCGTCTCACGTTCAAGGTATTCCTTAAACTCTTTGTAGTCGATTTATGGCATTCATCGATCATCTGTTCATCCCCGTCGTGTTCTGAATCGGACCTGAAAGTCTTAGTGTTCAGCCATGGATTCGGAGATGATAGGGATTCTAGTTGGGGAAGAAAACACCGTAACCCAACTGTTATGTATTTACTTTGTCGGGTTAAAACCAAATAAATGGGTTGTCCGGATGGTTGGGTCGCTGGTTGTGTTTCAGAAGGTCCCGGGTTCGAAACCCCTCAGCCGTGTTTTCCTGTTTTCTTTTTATTGTTTCAGTTCCTGATTCTTCTCCCAAATTTTAACACAAAACCAGTTACGGATGACTCCTAACTAATACTAGATTTCGCCCTAGTGGCTAGAGATATTGTCTACGAGTGAGAGGTCACGAGTTCGAAGCTAGTGGCTTCCATATTTTTTTCTGTTTTGTTTGTTTTTGTGATTTTGGCCATTGGTTGAGCTAAAACCTTCATAAAAATTATCCCTTAGTAAATTATAAAACCTGTAGACTAGATAATAGTTTAGAAAACTATAAAAATTATCGTTTTGGGTTCAAAGTGCAATAAAAATGTTTTTGTGATGTGGATTAATCTAAATGATAGTTTTAAAAATCGTGATGATTATACATTGTGGTTTAATATATTTATATATATATATATATATTGTTTAATATATTTATATATATATATATATATTTGGTCTATCAAAACACAGGTGATTATTGTTATATAGATATATGTAACTCGGTTTATAAACTCGTTATTAACGTTGCTTTGCACGTTTGGTTTATATATGTTAAATAAATATATTTATTTTGAATTTTGAATTTAGAAAATATATATTATTGGTATATAATATATTTTTCATGTCATTTTGATAATCGCTCGAATTTGGCAAGCGTGCCATCCTCGACTTGTTCCGAACTTAACGATCATTCGTTTTCGTCGTTTACGTTAGACTTAGTCGTTTTTTCGACTGAACACACACTTATGTATATATGCTCGTTAGGTGTTTGGTAGAGTACACAAGACCTGCTAGTTGCTACTTGCTGTTATTATTTATCTGGACTTGCTGTGCACCCGAAGGTGAGTTTCACGGCCCCATTTTACTGTTTTAAATCCTGTTGGGGGAGATTAACATGCATGACTTACACAACTGAGATAATTAGACTTTTATATATCACTTGAAGTACTTGTAGCACAGTGATACAACAAAGTCCTTCCTATGGTACCGTTAATATTAATGACGATAGCGGGAAATATATTGTAGTACTACTGGGTCTGACAAACCCCACCCGGGCCAGTCGCGCTGGCACGATTGGATATCGAACGGGTGTTATATACGTCCTAAACACAACAAGGCAAACTATAAACAACTGTTAGCTTCGGTGACCATCAACGTGCGAAGTTTCATGTATATAGCCTAGCTAGCTATTTGATATATATTAGTGATTATGCTCTTACAACTTGACTGTTTTTGAACAGTCAATCTTAAACTCAACTTGACTGTTATTGAACAGTCAATATCAAACTTAACTTGAACTGTTTTTGAACAGTTGAACTACTTTGAACTTGAATTGTTTTTGAACTGATAAACCTGTGAACTCACCAACCTTTGTGTTGACACTTTTTAGCATGTTATTTCTCAGGTTGCGGTCTGCGGATGTTCGAGTATCACGAGTACGATGCATGAGTCTTTGAAATACTTTTAGTGTCTTTGGACACGTCACGTCACCATGGGTGACTATGTTTTTACTTAAATACTTTTATTGTATTTACGCTTCCGTATTTGTAAAACTCTGAATTTATATTTTAATGAAATATGAAACGTTTTAATTAATTGTTGGTCGTTTGGTGTAACTAATGGATTGCGATCCTGGTTTGTCACGCTCCCTGCGGCGCGTTATCGCGCGTGGGATTTTTGAGGGTGTGACAGATTGGTATCAGAGTCATTGGTTACAGCGAACTAAGATTCGTCTTAGACTGTAACTGTTTTGCATTAGTTGCACTTAAACACTTAAACATTTTTCTCATGCATCGTGATACTCACTCCTACACGCACCTGGTTTACGATATGTCGTTTACATCATCTAATCCCCTTATACTCTCGGCAAGGAGCCGGTTATTCTTGAGTCATTTTTCTTCCTTAACCTCTCTGAGTCGTGTACCTCTTGGTTGGAATCCATGGACGACGAGACGTCGAATCAGATCAGAGAATCACATCTTCACTCTTGAGGAGTCGGTTGCTGCTCGGGATTATTCTAGATTGAAGGACTGGGCGTAGTACCCAGACATTGGACGAGTGCTTACTTAGGAAGGTGGTGTGATACCTCTTCCCGTTCTTAAACATTTCCCATAACTTAGGAGGTTCTTGTTATACCTGCCTTGCATATACTGCTCAACTCTCGTGTTTAGAGAACGTATTTATGACGTGCTAATGGCGCGATCATTCAACTTCAGTGGTGGCAGTCTGGTGTATCTTCAAGTGGCTTCCTATGGGACACTTGTACCTGCCTCTGTATTCCTCATCTTTTCACATTTGCTCTGATCTTCTAAGATCTTTCCCCTTTTTGTTTCTATCGCATGGCTGTGTTAGAATGAAGCAACTTGAATGAGAATCTTATAAACTAAATAGTACCTGATGTGTACTGCCTTTTTTTTTCTTTTCACATATATCCTATTTGAGATCAAGTTGGTATTTGTAGTAATCATTCTATATCTTCAAGCTAAACTTAGGTCATTGTGAGAAACCCTATTCAGATCCTATTGAGCTAAATTTCTGGCTGACTCGCTTCAGGTAGGTCATTCCAATTAAAGCGAACATTTTGTTATGGCTGACTCCACTATACCTGGTAGCTGAAGTAAGAGGAACTAGGGTGATCATGCAAAGTAAATTACAGTTACGGGTGCACACGTAAATGTAATTTGCAGTGTATGGAAATCCTGGAGAATCCTACTAGGCAAGCTAATGGTCGTAATTGGGAGCAAATTTCTATTATTATTATTATTTTCTTTCTCTTTCGTGGGGCTGAATGTTGAGCATGATGAAACTCGACCGGATGCTCGAAGACAGCTATCTTTGTAAACGATATCGCGCATGATTTCATCTCTTAAATATCTGTATTATAATCCATTCGTGAACCCTTACACCTATTAAGAATGTTAGTCCTGAAGGGGCATCGTTTCACTCGTGTATTTTGATGACAAGTCCTCTTTAGTTACGAACACTCTCGACGAAACCCTTTACTGGTTTGAACTCATCTTGGATTGTAATTGTACTTTTGGGACATCGGGTACCATATCAACTCCCGGAACTTATGCATCGGAGGGACAAATTGGATAAACCTTAACCAGGCGAATACCCAGACAACACTGGATAAACGAATTATGCAAATCATATATCGCGAGCATTGGAACATATTTCTTGGCTGGAAAACTCTTGTGAAGTTCCCCCTGAAGATTCATACTCCATGATTTTCTTGTGCGAACCAAAACTTGTTGCCAGCAACATCACCACGATTGTTCACACTGCTTACCTCACCGCAAGCATATTTATCTCTAATGGGGGAAACTTTAGTGAAAAGCCTTCCCGATTTTCAAACTAATGACTTTTAGTTTTAACACAACGACTATTCCGATTGACCTTCTGAGCCTTTACTATCGACTTTTGTCTTCATAACTCGAACCTTTCATGATCTAGCAACCAACATTTTATGATTCTCACGTTTTTTTAATCCTTTATGTCAAGGATAAGCTTTTAAGCTTTGAACCGGCAAGTGTACACTCTTGGTTATCATTTCAACTAGTTAGCACCAGTGATGATGAGACTTCTTTGTGATTTTATCGCAATAATAATACAAAATCTTTTATGAAAACACTATTAACACCCATCAAACGTGGAACTTCTTGTTATCTATAGCCAATTGTACTATCGTCCTTGTGATTTCCCTTCTCACGTTCCGAGTACACCAAGTTTCTTACCTTTGAGTGATTAATTCCTTCTCAGAGGGTGACCCAAGTTACCTATACGTTTGGTATATCTATTAACGCTCATCCCATAACAACTACCTACAAGGAAGAATAGGCGGTGGTATACTTAGAAGAGTTTTGCAACTTAAACTTTTGGACGCTCGACAAACTATTTGTACACGGATCCTCATCGTCTCTTCTCAGAAAACCTTCATTGATGAACCCCAGCTTGAACTGAACCTTATGGCCTGTTTTAAATTTTGGATCGTCTTTAATGTCCGAAGCATTATGATATCTGAACTGCGCATGCCAACCTCCCAACGATCTTCACTAGAATAGCAAACCTTACGCATCTTAATGGTACTATGAATGGAAACTCTTACGCCTTTTGTTTGCACAATGTAATGAGATTTTATCTCTCACCCCCCCTACATTCTAATGTGTGGGAGAAACTTGACGTCCTCTATTCCCGATAAAAATATCCAAGGTCGTTTGACTAATATCCAGTAATGGTGGGTAGCTAGTACGCCTTCATGGTGCTAATAGTGTGGTGGGTTAGCTGCGGTACACCCTATATATAAACATTAGTGGCACGTTGAATGCAAGACCAGTACCGGACCAATGATTGACTTTAGAGTCATACACAAAAGCCTTATCTTGAGAAACTCCATCTAGCGGGACTAGGTCCTCGACAAAATTGCTTAATGCTACTTTCTCCTAGATTACGGATATCCCTTACGTATTTCTACCAAAGGACACATACCCGAAATAATCAAACTCCCTGTTTTCAATTGTCCGGGCCTAGAAGAAAGCTCTCCTAAAGCGAGTTTCCTGCCACGATTCAGAAGTGAGTTCGGACTGATATAAACATCAACATTTTAAAAACCAAAGAATTTTTTTCTTATTAATCACAAACTGCATGATCGGATGAACAAATCCAACTTTTAGAAGCATGTGCTGAGAAGTAGATCAACTTTTGTTTGAGGGACACTACTTTTGGGTCGACTGCCTGTTTTATAAACTCTCTGCATTCACTGAGGTGATAGCCCAAATCCTTTTATATGGAAAAATCAATTAGATCTTTTGACCAGCGATAAATCTGCACTGAACTCTAGCAAAAACGCATATATACAGGCAGCCCAAGCCAAAACTACTTTTAAACATCCTGATGTTTTGTATTTCGCAGACACCCTTTTATAACACTTTTGTATTTTACCTTACTTTTGAAGACAATTTGAATCGATGTTTTGACAAGAAAGGAAGCATGCCGCATGAAGCGCAAGGACACCAAGGAGACTGGTCACACTGGTGAGCTTAAAATGAAGACTTCCCTAACGAGACGTTTACTCTATTGGATGGTATAATCGTTGACACATTCATTTCGGTATCTATTTACGTAAATTCCTTGCCAAATCCTGTCAAGCACGTTACATATTTCTCTCTGAGATTTATACTATCCATTACGTCATCTGCATCCTCCCTACTTGTAATATCACCGGTGCCAGTTTAAACTCACATGTCATTCTTAGATCTGTAGTTGCGACTATCATAAGCTTGTTATCCCATCGCTTACTCGAATTCACGAACTAAGCCGTTGGCGCTTTTCCTCCATTTTCTATTCTCATGCTTGATGCCATGCGCAGTCCTGCAGATCACTTTTCGGTATGCGGTGCCTAATAGTTACACTTTTATTATGTTGGATCTTCACTATAAATTTTTGGATTCTTTAGCAAGGTAATGTGTATGATACTGAACCCCAACTTGAATTTGAACCTAATTGTCTATGTGACTTCTTGAATAATTCTTAACAGAATTGAGTAATTCTTTTATAAAACAGACTGCTACGTGTTACCTTTTAAATGGAAATGGGCTCCTGATTGAATTTCTCTTTAGACCTCAATCCTTTTGTCACAAAATCAGTGTGTTACCAGTTATATTTTAGTATGTGAGCAACTGTTGAAGCATTTTAACCATGATAAATAGTGTGTTTAATTCTGATCTGCTGATGAGAAATGTTTATAAAACATACGTGTTTATGCATGCTAAAATTTGAGAACCTGATCCTATGTTTAGGGTATAGAAACCGATCAATTATTGAAGTGTTGATTTAAACATAAGTTGAGTAGAACTGCATGATTAGTTATGTGTATGAAACATGTTAGGAACCAGAAAATGACGTGTTGTGAATGTATTAACTTGATTGTGTATGAAAACCATACACCATACAAGGTCCTAAGTCTCCTACCTCAGTGGGAATGACAAGACTGTGTGAAGTTGCCCCGTCAACTTTTCACTGTATGGGTTGTGTTGGTTAGTTTATGAACTTGTATGCTAGAGATATGTCATGTTAGGGTCGTATGCTAGTATATAATGTGTTAGGGAAATTGTATGCGTTGTATGGTAAAACCTCCATGATAGATTGCATGCTACTACGCTTTGACCGCATCAACCTTTAATAGAAACCTTCGTAGAAACTCGTATGTTATCCGAACCGTTATTGCATGAAATGTGAATTTCATTGTTATTATGAATCATGTGAACTTAATTGGTCATAACTCCATAAAGTACTAAATCAATCAATGGGTCCTTGTGTTAACTTGATTAGTCTTAAGTCATTCAATGTTACTTGCTAATTGTTAGGCAAATTCAGATCTTTGCGTGTTCATTAGACAATGATCTATTAGACAAACACTGATCGAATCGACACACACAACTTCCTCATACTCAATTTCCTTTCTCTTCGACCAATGTGGGTTATCAGCGTATGCGAACGCCTTAACTGAAACGAGACATGAAATGAAAATCTCACTCCCAGCATTGGGTACAATAGTCGCCGGCTACTCAGATGTATTATCGTTCTTATTCATATTGAAATTTTGATTTCAAAGACTTATGTTACCATGTCATTCTCTTCGGCCTTGCCACTTGTCACACCCCAACCGACGGCGGAATATGTCGGGGCGCAATGATTGTCCAGATGC
>JBCNJP010000019.1:11533530-11592487 GCA_039602395.1 Deinandra increscens subsp. villosa | reverse complement strand
ACAATTAATATAATATGATTACCTTTCGAATGAGTTGTGAAACGAGTCTGAATAATCGAATAATAAAGTTGTTCGAATTAGATAAATGAATAATCCAAACTAATCACCGTCTCGCCACGAGCATTTCCCCGTTGTCGGTTTGTCTTTTCGAGCGAGTTAAGTCACCGAAACGTTGACCGCAAGTGTTGACGGGTTTGTATAACGGGTCTAATACAACACCCGTTTATAACCAATTACTACCACCGTTAACTACCGCCAACCGCCGCCATTATACTCACTGTCCCGGTGATTCATCACCATCATTACCAAGCCCCACCGTTGGACACACACCACCGAAACATCGACCGAATAACTCCGTTTTAACACATATATTTAACGGAATCGAAGAGGTTTGTTGCTGGGTTTAATTAAACGGAGAAGAAGAAGGGCTGGATTGGGTTGGTGTCGTGGGGTTGTAGTGGTAGTAGTTTGGTCGCCGGCCAGAGAGTGGTGTCGCCGTGAAATCGAGAGCGGAGGGGAGGGAAGGAGAGCTACGGCTCTCTTTTTCTTTCTTCTTTCATTTTGTTTATTTTGTTTTTCTTCTACTGGTTTTAATTTGTGATGTTTGTATGTGAACATGGTATGTATATATACTATAGTTTTAGATAAGATAGTATGAAATATGAATGCAATCTCATTAAGAAATCCAACACGTAGCTAGTGAGTATTCAATTTATGAAATGAATCAATAGGACATTAGGCAATCTTCTCAAGTGTATACGTATGTATATCTGTTGAGAGATAACTACAATCCCTATCTAGCCACGTATATGTATAAGAGTAGGGTACAAGAAAAGTTAAGATATTTAGTGTAATACTATTTAATAAGTAAGTAGGTATTATACCTCGTATTCTATACCTGTTAATATCTTGTAACCAGTTTATAAAAATTTCTGAATATCTAAAATATTACGGGAGTTCAGTAAATATAATTATTATATTTATTTTTCGGTTATATCGTAAAGTGGTGTGCGTTTAGTTAATTAACGGTATAGAGTGCGTGTCCAATCGGCATTGGGATCGTTGCCGTTTTATAAACTGAATATATTTACTCGACTTAAATTCTTAATAAATATTATAATAATTATTTATACCTCGCTGAGCCGTTAAAAGTATCCCGAATGGCTAACCGAATTGATTTCGGTTATTTTGATGACGTTTACGAGCTATATAGGATTATCACACAACCGAGCCCAAATCACTATTTTTCGTTTTCCCGCTCCGTTATAACTCGGATTTGAGATCCGTTTTCGCCCACGATCTTTATTTTTCATTCTCTATTATATTTTAAAAATTCACATCTTGTCGTTTACCCGAAAGTCGGGTGACAATTTCGGATGTGGATCGGGTTTTATGAATGGGTTGGGCACGGGTGTTACACCACTCGACACGATTCCCGTAATACAGTTGTTCAACCTTTCTCATAGAAACACTTGATCAAAGAAAACCACTTTCTAGACTTTCAAATTGAATTCCTTATGAAATCCTTCAAACATTTGACATCTCCTCGACGTGTTGTATACATTCCTGACAATAACACCCATCACTACTCTTGGAGTAGAGAACTCGGATTCATTCAATATTGTTACTGTCGAGATTAAGTCTTGTAACAATTGACGCTGATTTAAATTTCGGGGCGAAATTTCCTTCAACAAGGGGATGATGTGACGACTGAGAAAATTTTTCTTTCTTTTGTGACCAACTTGTTAACCGCGTTATTTAATTTTCGGGACGAAAATTCTTCAACGAGGGGATACTGTGACAATCCGTCTTTTCAGGTCTTTTCATGATTTATATAAACTTAAACTGATATAAATGTTGTGAGAACATTTATTTTAACTGATATAAATGTTGTGCGAACATTTATGTGTTGCCTGTGTTGACCGTAGCAATTAGGGTTTGTGTAACCATCATTATACGAGCATGCACTTAAGTCTAGATGTTTTATATTCTATGATTTTGAGAAAATCATACGGTATGATTTCATATGAACTTTTTGTCATCTTATGTGGCATTGAACTTACGATTTTATGTGATATATATAGATATACATGCACCTGTTATTCTATGATTTTATGTGACAACGTGTCACGTAGTTATACATAACGTTTATATTATTTTATGTGAGTATATATATATATACGTGCATGTTGTTGTGATTTTATGTCCATGATTTTATGTGACAAAACAATGTTTGTATTTCATAAACGTCACACGTTAAATATGTTTTGAACATACACGCATATTTATCGTCAAGTTATCTTCGTTAAAGAGTTCGTTAACATTTTTTTTATTTAACTTTAAGGGATCAGTTTTGCAATTTTCTAAACTTGAATTCTATTGAATCAAATTTGGAGGGACCGTTTATGCTAAATCCTAAACTCGGGTTCACATTATGTACTTGGAGGGGGGGGGGGGGGGGGGGTTGTATTGTGTCAATTAAGCAAACTTGAGTTTTAAGAAATCAAGTGAACGGACGGCGGTATTCTATTCCAACAACCGACTCTCCATCGTTTCATATTTCATTTCGTCAGTTACGTTTCGGTGACTCAATTCAGTAGGTAAAGAGACCTCACCTCCCATTATGATCGGATATCACCACTCTCATGCTCTCCTTCTCGTGAACCACCTCCACAAGAACAAATAAACCACCACTGGGAACCACCGCCGGTGTGAACAAAGTCCATATCCAAACCAAGTTGTTTGCCTAGTCTGCGTCATCGATGGACTTGCACAATCAGTAGCCACACGCATCAGCAACACCCCTTGGAAGCAACGCAGACCATCGTCGGTGTCGGGTCCGATTTCGATTCATCCGCTTCACTACCGTCTCGTGTTTTAAGGATCGTCTCACGTTCAAGGTATTCCTTAAACTCTTTGTAGTCGATTTATGGCATTCATCGATCATCTGTTCGTCCCCGTCGTGTTCTGAATCGGACCTGAAAGTCTTAGTGTTCAGCCATGGAGTCGGAGATGATAGGGATTCTAGTTGGGGAAGAAAACACCGTAACCCAACTGTTGTGTATTTACTTTGTCGGGTTAAAACCAAATAAATGGGTTGTCCGGATGGTTGGGTCGCTGGTTGTGTTTCAGAAGGTCCCGGGTTCGAAACCCCTCAGCCGTGTTTTCCTGTTTTCTTTTTATTGTTTCAGTTCCTGATTCTTCTCCCAAATTTTAACACAAAACCAGTTACGGATGACTCCTAACTAATACTAGATTTCGCCCTAGTGGCTAGAGATATTGTCTACGAGTGAGAGGTCACGAGTTAGAACCTAGTGGCTTCCATATTTTTTTCTGTTTTGTTTGTTTTTGTGATTTTGGCCTTTGGTTGAGCTAAAACCTGCATAAAAATGATCCCTTAGTAAATTATAAAACCTGTAGACTAGATAATAGTTTAGAAAACTATAAAAATTATCGTTTTGGGTTCAAAGTGCAATAAAAACGTTTTTGTGATGTGGATTAATCTAAATGATAGTTTTAAAAATCGTACTGATTATACATCGTGGTTTAATATATATATATATATATATATATATATATATATATATATATATATATATTTGGTCTATCAAAACACGTGGGATTATTGTTATATAGATATATGTAACTCGGTTTATAAACTCGTTATTAACGTTGCTTTGCACGTTTGGTTTATATATGTTAAATAAATATATTTATTTTGAATTTTAAATTTAGAAAATATATATTATTGGTATATAATATATTTTTCGTGTCATTTTGATAATCGCTTGGATTTGGCAAGCGTGCCATCCTCGACTTGTTCCGAACTTAACGATCATTCGTTTTCGTCGTTTACGTTAGACTTAGTCGTTTTTTCGACTGAACACATACTTATGTATATATGCTCGTTAGGTGTTTGGTAGAGTACACAAGACCTGCTAATTGCTACTTGCTGTTATTATTTATCTGGACTTGCTGTGCACCCGAAGGTGAGTTTCACGGCCCCATTTTACAGTTTTAAATCCTGTTGGGGGAGATTAACATGCATGACTTACACAACTGAGATAATTAGACTTTTATATATCACTTGAAGTACTTGTAGCACACTGATGCAACAAAGTCCTTCCTATGGTACCGTTAATATTAATGACGATAGCGGGAAATATATTGTAGTACTACTGGGTCTGACAAACCCCACCCGGGCCAGTCGCGCTGGCACGATTGGATATCGAACGGGTGTTATATACGTCCTAAACACAACAAGGCAAACTATAAACAACTGTTAGCTTCGGTGACCATCAACGTGCGAAGTTTCATGTATATAGCCTAGCTAGCTATTTGATATATATTAGTGATTATGCTCTTACAACTTGACTGTTTTTGAACAGTCAATCTTAAACTCAACTTGACTGTTATTGAACAGTCAATATCAAACTTAACTTGAACTGTTTTTGAATAGTTGCACTACTTTGAACTTGAATTGTTTTTGAACTGATAAACCTGTGAACTCACCAACCTTTGTGTTGACACTTTTTAGCATGTTATTTCTCAGGTTGCGGATGTTCGAGTATCACGAGTACGATGCATGAGTCTTTGAAATACTTTTATTGTCTTTGGACACGTCACGTCACCATGGGTGACTATGTTTTTACTTAAATACTTTTATTGTATTTACGCTTCCGTATTTGTAAACTCTGAATTTATATTTTAATGAAATATGAAACGTTTTAATTAATTGTTGGTCGTTTGGTGTAACTAATGGACTGCGATCTTGGTTTGTCACGCTCCCTGCGGCGCGTTATCGCGCGTGAGATTTTTGAGGGTGTGACAGTTTTATTATTCAACAATCATTTTTAATATAGCAACTTCTATCCATCAGTTGTTGACGATGAGTAGTGATACGAAGACTCATTGAAAAAAAGTTTAGTAATAATCTGCTTTTTTGTGATTCTGGTAACTAACTTTCATGTGATGAACTCTTGCAGGCTCTAAATTAGGGTTATAAATTAACATCACAACTCTGCTTTTTGACATTATTTGAATATGGATGCATTTGAACTTCTTAAAGTTCTGAAGATTGAGAGATTTTAAGGTAATTTCTACTTTCATCCTTTCAATTTCTTGCTTTTGGTAGTTTATACGATTTATAGTTAGTACCGGTAAGATTTAAGGATTAGAGTTCCATTTGAACTTCATATGAGTATTTTCTGGCCAGATGTGTGCCATGGTTTTGTTACATGCAAGTGATATCTCATCATCAAAGGTATACATTGTTTTTTAGGTTTATTGGTTATATTTGTTTCCAAGTATGGGACTTTGGAATTTGGATGTAATTCTACATGTATTTTGGGATTTAATACAGTGCTCCTTGGAGGCTTATGCATTAAGTTTATAAGGAAATCTTACTTTCTATTTAACTCATTAGTAATCATATATACATGCTTCTTTACATGTGTGTAGAAGTCACATACATTTGATTTTGATAGACAGTATGAAAGATATAAAAAATGCTTACATTTGGTTAATTCCCATCTGATTAATCTTTTATAGACAGTTGGCCAATTAATTTGCCTACATTTGCTCACTGGATGGTTACTTAACTTATTATCATAATATGTGAAACATAGCTACTAATGTTTTCGTTGATAAAAATACCTGATCTATTGATGGTTTGTTCATATGTTTCGTTTTTCTTTTTTCTGTTAGCCAAGGTTAAATAACTTACAGACGGTAATTCTGATTGTATGTTTAGGTAATTCTGATTGTATGAGTACAACTTAAACTTGATTAGCATTGCATAGCAAGTGTTTGTTTGTTTCATTTTAAATTGTTTTATTATTTCGTGAGTATAAATTGAACTTAATTAGCAATGGATAATCTATGGTGCTGCTGTAAAAGATGTATTTAATTTGTATGGAATTTAGTTAACAATAATGAAAAAGTAGATTTATGAACAAATTTATAAGTTAATGTGCAATGTGAAGGTATTTGTAACAGTCCTACCATTGTGTGAATATTATACGGGGAGGTCGTCTCTTTTATTCCAAGGGTTGTAGGTATATGTGTAGGAAACCATTGTGTTAATATTGTATGGAGATGTGATATTTTTGCTCTCAGGGCTTTGTAACTGTCCTAACATTGTATAACCTACTCTTACTACTTATTTTGCTCTTTTAGGGGTGGATCAATGGATTGACTAAAGAAAGCTCAAAAGTATTATCATCACAGGCTGTTGGTTGCTTAAATGTTAACATTATAGTGGCTGGAGTTGGGGTTCAAGCCCTTGGCACTCCATAGCTTTATCAGATAATCATACAACTTACAAAACTGGTAAAATAATGTGGCATTTTCAATTTATCTACTGTTTAGCTGCAAATAGTCATATCAAAGAACATGTCCAAAGTATCCCCATATAACCATTTATGAATTGGTTTGGGTTAAGGAAATGGGTCGAACACCTTACTCACAAATTTTACACTCAATATTATGTACTCAGAGCTTCTAAAGGAGGTTGATGCCCTTGAGGGTGTAATAAATTTTATACGCACACACAACTCAAATAGAACCATATATAATCTTCCTATCCTTAAACATAACAAAACAATCATATTAGCTATTAATAGATTCTATTCTTCTACTACAGGTGTCAACGAATGGAAATCGATAAGGTTAAATCACTTAAGAAGATGGCACTGGAACTGCCATTGAGGTACGCATTGTTAGAAAGTGGAGACCCAAATTTAAACCGAAGTAATTATGCTACCTGCTGGTAGACACAGAGGTAAATAAAATTATATGTTTGATAAATTTGGTTACTCGCTTCATATAATACTTCACCTCCTGTGAGAACATATCCGCCATTTAAAAACAAATTATCAAACAACATCCGCCACAACGCGCGGGTCGCAACATCTTGTGTCTATCTATTGCTCACCTGCTAAAGAAAAAGTATTACTTTTAGGCCAATTTTGAGGGAGACATAATGGTAGAGAGGAAAAGTAGGAGACGAATCGACGATGATATGAAAAGGTTAAGAAATCATTTAATCTCCGTTTAAGATGATTGTTTACCATTGCATAAAAACCTGTCTCTTTAACTTTTGAGTTTTGAACTTGCTTCTTCGCATCTGAACACCCATTAAATCTGTAAATGAAAGAAAAAAATTAATAAAACTATAAAGATGCAGCCATGATTTCATCCATATAATAATCTAAAGAAACCTGACCTTCATAATCCTACCATAAATGCAATATACAAAATGTGAATGTGTGTTTAGTATATGTACTCTACCTGAAATGACCAGAGATTCAATTAACAGAATGTTTAGCAAAATGCAATCAACACAATGACCAATAACATGTAATAAACAAAAATGCAAGTATGTCACAGAAGGTTTAGTCTTTCACAAATACAAAATTGATGATGAAAACAACAATCACTTTAACCTCATGTTAAACAAAATATGAAAATACATATAATAGACTAAGTGCTTAGCCTATAGGTATGTATTGTTATACTATTTTAGTGACAAAAATCATGATGAAAACAACAATCACACATTACCCTCCTCATGTATTTTGCAAAATTGGGTATAAGAGACTAAAAGTACCGAAGCAAAATAGATTGAAGTACTGAAGCAATCACAAATACACCCAAAACAGATTGATTGAATGATTGTGATCGAGATTTAGACCTACAATTGAAGCATAAATAGATAAAAAGAAAAAATGGAATGCTTCCTAAGAATTCGACCTAACGGCTCGATAGCAACGCGTCTTTCCCAATGATTCCTCTTCACGACTGTCATCTGTTCCTCCAATTTTATGTCTGGTTCTCGTCATCTCTTTTTGTAATCCATGCCATGATTTAGGTTTCTAAAAGTTTCCTTAGCCCTTTCTAGAAAATATCATAGATCAATATCTCACAGGTTAAAAACGCTGAACCTACAGCTTTCCAAAGACCTAGAAGGCATACGTTTCATAATCTCACACAACTAAACCATATATTCTACAAATAAACCGAGATTTCGAACGGTAGAACACGATAAATTCATAGTATACAGAGATGTACAATTTGTTCTTGAGCAATGAATCAAAAGTCCGTTAAAAGAAACAGTCAACCATAACGGAACCTCAAGTACAATATACTACCATAGAACCATTGAAGAAAGTAAGTAGTACGTGGAACGCAAGGATATTACAGAGGAAAAATCAAACTAAAGAGTCGATTCTCAGACGGAGCAACAAAACGCAAGTCATCATCCTCAACGTCACGAAGGTGCTAATATGACCTTCTCGAACACAAACAATTGAGGAAGCCAAAAAATCCCAAATATCCACCACTCGACAACTCAAAATCTAAATTTCCGTATAAATAAACATAAAATTTGTTAGAAGTAGAAGCAGGGGCGGCTTAATAGTTTTGGGGGCCTCAAGCGAACAAAATACTCGGGGCCCTTTCCAGAAGTTATATTTAATTGTTTATAAACCCTCCTTTCTTATCCGGGCTTTTTTAGACAAACTATTTTTTAATTGAACTGTCAAAATCTATTTCTTCTCACAAATATTTTTCAATTGACAAAATAGCTAATCCATATAGTTTTTCTTGTAACATCGTAGATCTTAGATAACTTTTTAACAATTTTAGTTTATAAAAACTTCTTTCCACGGATAGTTAACATAACTCTAGAAGCAATAACACATTTAGAAAGACCACATTCATAGTTTTTTATATCAAGTTGTCATGTTTATAGCAAGATTCACAACTAACTATGTTTTATGTTAAACTAATAAAATAGTCATTTATGCTAAAATATAAATGCATTTACAGTTAACTCAAGAAACATAAATCCCACCTATAGAAATGCAACAGCCACATTAACTCAGGAAACATAAATCCCACCTACAGAAACATAATTTATACAAAGACCAACATAATGAAATTATAGTCATTTATGCTAAAATATATGCATTTACAGTTACACACCACAACTCGTTGACTCATAGCTATGATTGTATCGACACACTGCTAATTTTGTTATTTAATGAAAATATGAAATAATGAAATGAACAGCTCTACTGAAGACATACAATGAATAACAAATAAGTTGTTTTCATCTTACGTATTAAATTCTGTTATGACCGAAGTGTATTAACAACATCAATTGGTTCTTTAGCTTTAAGTCTACATTTTGATGTTCATAAGCTTGCATTTTAACAAAGATAAAAGTTGTTGCCAAAGTTGTAATTTAGTATATGTTATAAAGTTTATAGTTTGTGATAATTTAATTTCTGATTCTTTAAATTTTACTTTACGTCTTTCATTCATTCATGACAGTTTTTTGGCAGGACATAATGTTACTCTCCATGTTTTGAAAATTCTCATAACTATATAATGTTGTTAGTTATTAATCTTGACATGAGTTAATGGGTCATGGGTCAAATAAGTTTGTTGGGTCGGTTCTATTTTATGATCCCCACTATCAATTTCGCGTCGGAAATAATCCCTATCAGTCCGGCAAGATCCCTCCTAACGCCGTCGTCGGTGATCCCAAAGGCGTTCCTATTCAGCAGACGATTTACAGAGATACACCTGCTCCGATTAACTGCGTCTTCTGTGGCAGCTCCGGTCTCACCACCGTTAGGTATTATTCCATCGATCTCTTACCCTTCTATAGAGAACAAACCCTAGAGTTTATATTTATTGATTGAATTTGTGTTATTTGTTGTGATCTTGTTGAATCCTTGTCGGATCAGTGTAATTGGTTTGGAATTGGGGGAGAAATATGAATTCCTTTTAAGCAAACTGCAAAAGGATAATATTCTTTAATTAACACAACCAATTCAAAGGATTCAAAACCGATTGATTACTTACAAAATAACAAAGTTGGTTGTAATCTTCAATCTTGAAGAACAATGAACACAAACAATAGCACAAAACGTTTACAGAAGAATAGATGAAAGAGATTCAGATTACAAATTAGGTGATTTGGAATTTCGGATTTAGGGCAAGATACATTTTATTCATGGAAAAAAACATAGACGTTGGTGATGACCGTGTTTTAGTCTGATTTCGCCTCTATAGTAGACTCCATTGATTGCCTTCTAGCATCTAAAGATGAAATAGACTCCATATTCGTTTCTCCCTTTTGGAAATTGGAACAGACGCTGCACGGGGAAGGGAATCCCATCTTTTGTTTTTTTTTTGGCCTTTAAATTTTAGTTTCTTTATTACCAGCTAGAAGCAACTAAAGAAACTGGCAAGAAGAAACAAAAAGAAGACAATCATGAGTTAAACATGTAATAAAGAAATGTAATATTCGAATGATATGTAAATGAACTTGGTATTTTGCGAGCCTCCGGTGGTACATTTTTTTCCCACCGGATGCAAGCATAGGGACAGAGCCTCCGGTGGTACATTTTCTTCCCACCGGATGCAACAAAAAGGCGTTTACCCTCCGGTGGTGCATTTTCTTCCCACCGGATACAACCATAGTTAAATTAACATATAAATAAATTGCATGAACATGAACACGTAATAAAAATGAGCTTACACGACGTAGGAGGTCCCGAGGGGTGAGGTGGCGGAGGAATGGGGGGTTGACAACCAAATTCTAGATGGATTTATATACCTCATTAAAACCTTGTAGAAGAAAAAAATTAAATAAGATCAATTTATTTCCATGAGTTGCAAGAACTCAAAAGATTGTCATTTAACATACACCATTATGAATAATTAACTAACAATATAAAATTCGGATGGTTTTCTTTATTATCAATTTTAATAATCACCATTAACTCCTAGACACCATCATGATGATGCATGCACATGTACCATGATGTTAATTAAACACCATGCTTAATAATGTAGTACCGAATGCTTCTTTTGAAGTAAAATGTATTTATGATTTCGCATTCATTATGGTGTCAAAATTGGGCCATTGCTCAACTTTTAGTGTAATATAGATATGAAAACCCAACTCAGATTGTAGGTCAAGCTGGTTCCAGGGGCGGACCTAAGGGGGTTCAAGGGGTGGCACGTGCCACCCCTTAAACTTGTACGCGCAGTAAAAAAATTTGGGATTTTTTCAGATTTTTTAGCTTTTATCACCGTATGCCACCCCTGAATTTTTTTTTATGTGTTTCTAGTTCCACCCCTGGCTGGTTCACGAATCAAAATGACATTTCTCTACATGCAAGTCCACGTGGTTCACGAAACCATCAGTCACGCGATAAATATACAAACGTCTATTGGGCCGGTGGTAGAGATATACGCGAAAATTTGCAACGACCTTCGGTGGGTTGAAGAGTGATTTACAGTCAAGGGCTAGGTAAGTAACGTCGGAGTTGAGTTAGCAAATATAAATGAACCATACTGTCGATGATTCTATATTTATAGAGTTCATTTAGTATTTTTTCAGTTTTTAACACGTCTTAATCATTTGGAAATAATTGCTGCAGTTCATGGTGAGTTTATTAACGTGGGTAGTTTTCTACAACCACGTAACCATTTTTGCTAAAAACACGCTAAGAACATGTTGAAATCGTTTTGCAATCAAAACTGTGGCACGATTTCCAGCAGTTGAGAATTAAAAACAAGAGTAAATTACGGCTTTCGTCCCTGTGGTTTGCACGTTTTATGCCTATGGTCCTTAGACTTCATCTTTTACGGTTTTAGTCCCCAAACTTTATCGACTCGTTACGGTTTTGGTCCCTGAGGCTAACAGACGTTAAAAAAATCTGTTAAGTGGGTTTGAAAGTACCACTATACCCTCCTTTAAAAAACCAATAGAAATATAAATTAAAGACAAAAAAAAACATTTAACCCTAGTCTCGTTAACCCCAGTCTCGGTCATCACCTCAACCGTTCCGGCGACTTTCTCCGATCATCAACACCAACACCGCCGTCAACCACCACACCATCATCACCCTTTAGCCAGGACAACCCTACGGGAAGGAAGAGAGAGGCATCAGCTCCGGCGCTTTCGCCGGCAGGCATCAGCTCCGGCCAGCATCTTTTATGGCGGTCTCCGACCGGCTAAGTGATTCCGACCAATCTCTGGTCATCACGACCGCCACGATCACTGTTGGATTCAGACCGTCAATTGTTACCATAGAATCTGAGCATCGGCTAAGTGATTTAGAGGTCGCCGGAGTTACGACGGTGGTCGTGGACCACCCAGAAAAACAAAAACGTCGCTGGTTCATCGGAGTTACGGGCATTTTCTTTTCAATTTCATGTTATATGCTTTCACAATTTCTGTCACCAAATCCGGTCACCGTCACAGCCTTCATCCGATGTACCATCCACCCCTAACCCAACCATCGCCACCTCCACATACGTCGATAATAATTCTAAATCTTTCAGCGACAAAACTTATACATGAGGAGACCTATAAATCATCGACGAGGGCTAACGGTTGCAGCTTAAAGGAATCATCAGATTCATCTTCCTGTGGTCATTTTAATCCCATTTCCCCCCTGTTTTAAAAGACATGTTTCAATATTGTTCACATCGATTTGATTTTCCGATTAATCACTTTGGTTTTAAAAGACATGTTTCAATATTGTTCACCTTACATTTCATGTCGTTCTTACCTTCGATTTCATTGTCAGTTGAGCCTTAAGATTTGGGTGTTTATTTATTTCAATGGAATTGGGTGTTTATTTTGGTGTTTCGATCTTACAAAATCATCTGAAAAGGATTTGGTAGTGACGTTAATCTTCAACGGAATTCTCATAGTTATATCGGAGATCGTCCCGGAGATCGTCGGAGAACAAGGGGATCACCGGTGAATACAGTCCGGCCTGGTGATGGTATGAAGAAGATGGGGGGAGGGGCAAAAGTGTAATATTGTGTTTATTTTTTTCTTTTATTTTTCTTATTTTTTAGTGAAAGGGTAAAGACGTCATTTCACACACCCTTAACAGACTTTTTTAACGTCTGTTAGCCCCAGGGACCAAAACCGTAACGAGCCGATAAAGTTTGGGGACTAAAGCCGTAAAAAATGAAGTCTAAGGACCATAGGCGTAAAACGTGCAAACCACAGGGACGAAAGCCGTAATTTACTCTAAAAACAAACTCTCAAACCGCAAAAATGACAATTTCCGCCTGATGTTAACGGCTGAGATCACTTCAAAATCTGAATTTAAACGGCTAAGATTTTACCACGAGGGATAACCACCCACCCACCAAGATCAATAGATATATAATTTAATTAGATATATGGTTTATGAATTATGAAAGGAAGTATATGTATTAGATTTTAATTAATAGAGCTAAAGTCGGTTTACTTCCTTTATAAACAAGTTTCATCAAAGTTGGAATTAAAACATTGGATCCATGGAGAACGATTATGTTCTTTACATCATACTTGCCCGACTTCCCGGAAAGGCTTTACTACGGTCTCGATGCGTGTCGAAGAATTGGAATCGTCTAATCTTCCATCCTTGTTTCATGAAGTTCAGATCTCGTCGAATGATTCTTTTGCCACTCTCACGGTCCCTCGCCATTTTAGACGTCAATCTACCTGTTAAAAACCGTGCTAATTTCATTGTCGGAAGGAATTCGTTGTTCTCTAGAACAACAGCAGGAAACTGTCAGTTCTTCCATTGTTGGAACATTCAATCGAAAGACGGATGCCTTTGCATGGTTAGCACCATTGATCACACTATATTTGATTTGTGGGGAAACTTGAAAGCACACTCATTCACACTACTTTATCCCAAGCCCTTCCACCTTGTTTGGATACATACATACATATACATATAGTTTGTAACACCATCTCCAACGCTACAACCCGTACTTCTCACATGCGTGCCTAGTCAGCATACCACATCAGCTTTTTACAACTCCCAACAAATCCATCCTACATGCACTTTTTTGCCCCAATGCTAAAAATCACGCATTTCCCACATGCATTCTGTCACACCCCACCAACGGCGAAATACGTTGGGGCGCGATGATTGTCCAGATGCACACAACACTAATTAAATGTTGCGATATTCTTAATCAACCCATTTCATAGAAATAGAATAATACATGATAATTCAATACAATCAAATGATAAATCACAGATTAACTTGTTTAATTTAGGTCTCGCTAAGTCCACATGCATCCTAAAGTGTCATCATCAAGATCTGCAACATGTACAAAATAAAGGTCAACTACGAATTGTTGGTGGGTAGACATAGGTGTAGCGTACTGATATATAATTTGGAACATGCGATTCAGTGAGTTAAGTGTAAACATATATGATAAAAATGAAATGAATCAAAGCACATAATAGGCGACCACTCAAGCTCTCGGCATTTAGGCTTTCAATCGCAATGCGCCACACGCGAGGCAGGCCAAGTGGGTTGCCACACCAATAGATCTATTATTGTAACCCCGGCTCAATGAGTTAATGAGATACGTCAAATCGTTCCATCGTTCAATCGTTCCATCGTTCCATCGTTCAGAGCAATATCCACACAAGTTTAACCACACAAGTATACACATAACAATCACATCGATCGCATTTAGTTTTAGAATAAAGCATAAAGAGTTTACGTTCTGATAGTGTATATGTTGCACCCCAAAACAGTAAAAGAAAAGGGGCTATGAATACTCACTGATATGGAGACACAATTGAAAGGTTGACACCACGAAACGAATAACCCGAAGATGACCTCGACGACTAGATGAGATAGAGAAAATAAATGAATAAATAGATAATAATTTGATTTCACGACACATCGACTCGACGACTCGTTGGTGATTTAATGAGATGATACGTACATTTTGATAAGTGGTTCAATTTGGAAGATATGGGTAAAATCATGGAATTCCAAACAAACTGGTACTATCATGAAAGTCAAACTAGGTCAAAGTAACCATCATGCACACGAGTATAAGGTTTTAACGATTTAAACCATTGGTCTAACATGCGGGTCCTAGATCTATTCACAATATATCATGAACTCGGTAAATTTAACATGGAGGGACATACATGGCATGCACTTGGTCATAACACGTCATACGTAGCATGAAAATACGTACTTGATGTTCAATATCATTAATCTATTCCTAAATATCATTCGTGACATAGATCGAGTCATTTTAAACCAAGGAAGTCAAATCTTGATGTTCAATCCACATGGATCTAACCCTATGTAGCATACATGCATGATGAAGATCTCAACAACTCATAGCATAAGATTCATACTCGGATGGTCAATTTCACAAATTTACCCTAGATAGCATATATGATAGAGATCTAGCCATTTCCAAGCACGAAAAATACCATCTTGATAGTTAGAACCCTGTATCTATAACATCTCATCATGCTAGAACATAGATCTAGCCTAATTCATCATAAAGCCTCAATTTTTAAACATGAATCCATAGATCAAGAGATTATCCATCATGAAACATGGAGGTCTAACCCTAGTTCATCATAAAGTCACCATCTTGATCATAAAATTCAAAGGTCCAAAGATTATCAACATGCATCATGAAGATCTAAACCCTAAACATAATAAAGTCTCAAAATTTACAAGTTTACACATGGATCTAGCATAAATCATCAAGAATGTCATAGATCTAGACCTAAATCAACATAAATATGCAAACTTTGAACATATAATCCATGGATCTACCACATGCAACATAGATCTAAGCATAATCAAGCATAAAGTCCAGGTCTTCATGGAGAATGAAAAAGAATTTAAGGAGCTAAACACATAAATATGAGATCCTAAGGAAGAAATCATGAATCTTGGCCCTCAAGACTTCAAGGAAAGAGATCTCTAATGGTTCCAGCCATTTTGGGTGTTTAGAGGTGATTAGTGTTAGGAAAAATGGGGTGAAATGGAGAATATGATGAATTTATAGCTGAAAAACCCGTATGCTTTTTGGGCCAAGCATATTTCCTAGGGCACATGGTGGTGCCAAGCGATACGCCCAGAGCTCAGCCAAAAAATAACTTTGCTGTTTTCTTGATTCGCGTGTTTGTTTTGTCACTTTTCAATGTTTTCGAGTCCCATTTTCTCCTAAAACACCCATTTAATGGTTCCAACATGCTAACCACATTTAATCCACTCAAAATGATTACAAATACGTCACATAACTCAAATATATGAACAAATTAGGTCAAAATAGGCGTTTTGGTTGGTTTTGACGTACGTTTCGGTTTTGGCAATTCACCAACGTTTCGCGACTCGATTAAGTGTATGATGACTAATGACATTATAATTGATTATTATAATTATAAAAATTTTGAATTTGACATACGATGATCAAACACAAGATTCCCGGTAAACGACGAATCGCATACCGAAAATCGCATAAAACCTGGAAATTGCTTTATTTTCAATTCGAGACATCCAATTTGATTCCAATTGATTGTTATTAAGTATTTGATTCCAAAAAACAATTATAAATCATTTAGATCCAATAATTGGGGTATAAATACCCGAAATTCTTCCGTTTCTCAATAATTTGCAAATTGATAAATCACGAGATTTCAATACGGTTCGGATTTCTCAATCGGGTAAAACGCAAATGTTACACATTCACTTTATTTTCACATCATCATTTCATTTATTCATTTTATACAATTAGAAAGTACTAAAATATTATTTAAAAATATTAATATCTGTAACACCCCGATATTTCCATCTAGGTAATTACGTATCTTAATATGTGTACTTATGTGCTTTATTGTAAATACGTGTTAGAAATGATATCAAACGAATAAAACATGTGTTTATATGATAAACGGGTTTAGAAATGATGAGATATGGATGGTTACGTCTCGTATACATGTTTAAATCATAAATACATGCTTATGTGAATAGCTTAAACCAGTGATAGAAAGACACATATAGAAATGCACGTTAATAGTTAACGAGAAAGTAAAAGGGCCAAAAGTGTAATTTAAGCAAAGTTACAAGCCATACGGAGATTATACGCATTTATAATCATCGTAAGCATTTTAAAGCTTAAAATATAGTAAGAATATGTCCTAACATGATTCGTGATATAAGATAATGTGTATTGCAAAGTTAGAAGGGTAGAAAGTGCAAACTATGTAAAAATATGTATATATATGTATATATATATACTAATATACATAACCCGAACCCTCGAGATTGTTAGAAATATGTTTAATAAGGTTATGGAACCTAAAATGATAGCTACATCGAAGGATACAAAGGTAATAAGCCTAAAACAAAAGTTAAGGGACTGAAAGTGTAAATTATTGAAAGTTATAAAAAGTACGTATATGTATATCATCGAGCGTGTCCCGAGCCTTAGAAACTTTTATAAATATGCCATATAATGTTTTTGAGCATAAAATAGCAGTTTGGGAGAAATCTGGGGGTTAAAATGTAAATATAAACTAGAGGGACTAAAACTGTCATTCCTTGAAAGTCCCCCGCGGTACGCGTTGGTCTTCCTCTTCTCTGTCGCGGTACGCGACCCGTCTGCGGACCAGAGTTCTCCACCAGCTCGACTTCTTCTCCAAGATTTGACGAATTGACTTGTCCAGATGTCGATTTTGGCCGGGTTACTCACCCTGTAACGTGGAGGAACCCTAGGCGACCTCAACCACTATAAATAGAGGCCTTAATCGATCAAACTCGTCACCAATTTCTCAAAATTCAAACCGAAAACCCCCTTTCCGAACCAGCCTCTTCTTCTGCGAAATTCTCCCAAACAACGTGGAGTTAGGAGCTGAAATTTTGCAGTCAAGCTACTCTAGGTATGATCTAAAATAACCTCTTTCAGTTTTGGCTAAATCGATTCCTAAGTATGATTTTTAAAAAGGCGTTAAAATTAGGGTTCTTGAGTTTGTTTTTCCAAAATTTGGTGATCGGGTGGGAGTTAGGGTCTGAATTTTTGTAGGTAATCCTAAAATAATGTTTTTAAAGAAAACCCTAAGTTTTTTTCAGAATTGGAAAAGGTTTGGTAAAGGTTTTGTAAACGATGATGAATTAAGCTTTGAGATTTTAAAGGATATTATAAAGTGTTATAATGGATAATACCCTAAGTTGGTTTGAATTAAAAATGAGTTTTGATAATAATACGAGAAATTCGTGAAATTAGGGTTTCGGAAAATGATTATTTAATATAAAATAATCCAAAGGGTATGAGGGCTTGATTTTTTGTATGGAACTATGTTTATATATATAATAAGTATATATGAAGTTAAAATAGGTAAAGAATAAAGTATTTAAAATACCAAGTTAATCAGATATTTAGAAGTTCGAGCGGACCGGAAGGGTAGGCGCCTGTACACTGGGGTTTCT
This sequence comes from Deinandra increscens subsp. villosa, assembly GCA_039602395.1. Lineage (NCBI taxonomy): Eukaryota > Viridiplantae > Streptophyta > Magnoliopsida > Asterales > Asteraceae > Deinandra > Deinandra increscens. Next base: position 11,574,194 of record JBCNJP010000019.1, on the reverse strand, counting down.
GGCAAAGCGGGGCTGTCGCATAAATCCCAAATGGGACCTAGCATACCTCACTGGGTGATCCCGGAGTGAGCGTCTACTTATAGGAATGCGCGTCTTCATATTATCGTTAAAAGAAAAGGATAACGGCCTAAAGGGCATTTTGGTCATTTTGACCTTTAAGAAGAATAAGCTTAACAACCAAGTATTATTAAGTTAATAAAGAGTTGAAATAAACATAAAAAGTGTTTATTATATAAAACCTTGCGTTAACATCATACAATACGTAATTAGGTTTGAATTGGAAGGCGTAAAGGAGATTCTGCCTGAATTAAGTTGCTTAAGAGATTAAGGTGAGTTCTATGAGCCCACTTTTAATTGTTTTTAATATTTTAATTTTTTCGGGCTGATATACATGCAATATTACTATTTGAAAAGTATTTGAAATGTCTTGTGCCTGTTTTGTGTTAATACACTTACGTGATATGTTATAATACTTATGACTGTTTTAAAATTGTTATTACCTGTTATAAACTCTTTTCGGAAAGGTTATAATGAACGGGTAATATAAAGAATAAAACTTTTAAATAAAGTTTTGATAAATGGAAAGTGTAAAGGTTTGGTCTAAGCTTGCGTATGTGGATAGGTGTCGGGTAAATATGATCTTATTGGCTTTGTTATGATTGTAAGATGTAATCTACACTGGAATGATGCTATATCATATCCGTTTGTATTTAAGGTGTGGTGGATACGCAACGGTACTTCCTATATATAAACACCCATAATACAATAGGAAATGTTATAGACTCAATTCAGGATAGGTTTCACTATGGTTTAATAAGACCAATAACATTACATTTATAATACAGTTATTCCATATACGGGTGATGAACCGGGTTGGAAAGGTTATTATAAATATAATAACCCAAAATGGATTTTAAGAAGAAGGTCTAAGCGATATTGTCTAAGTGAAAATGGAAACGGTGGTTGTACAACTAAAAGCGGGGAATGACGGTTCCCCGGGGTAGCGACAGTTACTCTACTTGAAAAGATATTCGGGTGGCGACGGTTGCCCGAGGAACTAACGTGGTTCCAATAGACAATGCTTAGTTGAATGGTTAAATGTTTTGGTATAATTACGTTACGGGTTATACCCGATTAATGTTTAAAGGTTATGTATTGGTGTAATACTGTTATATTTTATACCTGATAAATGTTTGTTAAAAAGGGGGCCGTTAGGCCCAAGCATTGGCATTAAACTTTCGAGATAAAGGTAACGCTTTTAAATGTAGAACTCACCAGCGTAAGCTGATCCTTTAAAGTATGTATATCAGGTGATATTAAGGATCCGAGCTTAAAGGGAAAGGCTAAGGTTGAGTAAGATGAGACGGGCAAGCTATCGAAGGGAAGTTGTAGGCATGCTTGTGACACCCGTCACTTTAATTTTAGATTAAAAGATGATAATTTAGAATTAACTAAGGATTATTTTGAATTAATTATGATTATGTGGATTAATTAAGTATTATAATATTAGATAAAGTCCCGTAAATGTTAACTGGCTAACGAAACGAATAAAATAATTCGTTTGGTTTTAGATTATGAATGTATATGAGTTAGAGCCTTTAGGAAAGGTTATACATTCGGTTGGTGATAAATTAGAGAAAATTATGCGGTAATGAATTCGAATCGTGTAAAAACGTCACTACTTTTGGTCTCCGACCAAGTGTGACGAAACTGAAAAATAATTATATGGTTCAGAGTGTAATTTAATTTCATGAATTTTGATATAAATATTGGAATTTATTAGATTCGGAAAAATACCCGTAAAACACGACATACACTGTATATTAGCTAGAGATTTATAAAAATTGAAAGGAAATGTGTATGTATGCATGTATTTCGTATACAAGTTATCATAATGAGAGTTGATATGTGGTGATAGGTTATGATTACAAATTAAATTTATAACCTATACACACACAACCTAACCATGGGATGATAGTTTCATCCCAAATCTTTTGTAAAAACACTTTAGGGGATAATTAGTATATCCCAATTTTGTAAATGAAAGTGTTATGAATAAAAATTACGTTCCACTTAACACAGCTAAAACCATGGGTTAAATTAAATTACTACCACGTAAGTCTTCCGCTATATAATTAAAAATTTTCGGGTGTTACAGAAAAGTGGTCTCAGAGCCTCAGGTTATAGGGAACCCAAAAATATTTTCATAAATTTTAAACTATAACCTAAGGAATAAGAATTAAGATGAAGGGTAGCACGTGCAACAAATGTACACCAATCCAAATCGCCAAGCATCCTACGGTAAAGTTATTTTTTTATTTTAATAATTTGCTTAATTATTGCTAATTATGTGGTTACTTATTTAATTTCAGATGTCGCATTCTCGAATAGCTATTTTCGTGGTTGACAGTTACTCTGAGGGCGTGCCTCAGAATACTGTTATGGAACCGGAACAGCCAATATCACCATGCTTCGACTCGTTTGGAATAGAAATAGATTCGAAATGGGCTTACTCTGGAAACGGATGGCTTGACGAATCTGAAAGTGAGCCAGACGAGGAAATGGATGAAGCAGAGGAGGATATGGCAGAAAGGTGGGAATTGCCGCCATCTCTACTTGAGTTACCCTCATGGCGCGAGAAGGGGTTACCTCCTCAGACATACACACGCCGTCGTAAGGGGAAGTTGACTCGGGAAGAGAAAGGAAAGGCTCCAATGGTTGAAGAATCCCAACCTTTAGCAACGGTTCAGAGAAGCGAAAATACTCCTCGCAGTGAGACTGGTCGCCGAATTGAGAAAATCAATGAAGAACTCATTGGTTTAAAAAGGAAGGTTAATCGAGCGATTGGACAACTGCAACTCATTGAACAGGTGTGCCTCTTGGACAAGGGATCCTTGGACAAGATGCATTATCGGATCAATGATCTCGAGGAGAGTGACAAGAAGTTGAAGGAGGCAATGGGTCTCCTGTAGTTTGTGATTGTTTGTTATGTTGAATTTGGTTTGTTTAAGACAATTTAAATTTATGTTTGAAGTATTTGGATGTGGATGTGATTCCACATAAGACAATTTGGTTTTTATATATGAATGGTTATTAGTAACAATTTAGAATCTTCCCTTAGTTATTATATATATATATATACTTCCTTATTTTCGTTATAAGCAATCAATTAATTCGAATTGTTATCATCAAAATGATAGATAACAATGGCAACTGAAGCTGATCTAGGTGCGCATGATTTAAACGCCGGATTTCCAACAACTCAAGAAGAATTGACACGGATCATTTCTCAACGAGTAGAAGCGGCACTAGCAGACCGCAATATGAACGCCGGGCGGGAACATGTACCACAAGATCGAGGCTCAGGCGGCCAAACAATTGGTTGTTCCTATAAAACATTCCAAGGATGTAATCCACGTTCGTTCACCGGTTTGGAAGGACCGCTTGATATCATACGTTGGATTGAGAAGATGGAGTCGGTCATGGCGATTAGTGGTTGCAATGCCAATCAAAAGGTGATGTATGCTACTTGCTCGTTTCATGATGAAGCTTTAACATGGTGGAACGCTCAGGTGAAGGCACTAGGAGAGGAAGTGACGAATAAACTCACTTGGGAAGAACTAAAAGAGATGCTACTGCGAGAGTATTGCCCGCGACAGGAAATTCAGAAACTTGAGACGGAGTTTTGGAATCATAAGATGATAGATGCTGGGATTAGAGAGTATACCACTCGGTTTATGGATTTAGCTAGATTGGTGCCACGTATGGTTACACTGGAATATGCGCGAATAGAGAGGTACATTTGGGGATTAGTTCCTCAAATCAGGAGCATGGTTACGTCGGCCAACCCTAGCACAATCCAGGAAGCGATATCCCTAGCTAAGTCTCTAACAGATGATGCAGTGCGAGAAGGTATTTTAGGAAAGAAGAGTGAGTCTTTCAAGGCGACTGATCTCGAATCTCGCCGAAAGAGAAAATTTAGGAAGCAAGGAAGGAATGAGAAAGGTAAGAGAAATAAGGAGTCATGTCAAGTGTTTGCGGCTACCGTAGACAGGAATGTCGAGGAAACAAACCTGAAACCGGCATGCAAGACGTGCGGAAGGAATCACGGAGGAGTATGCAAGAAATGTACGAGATGTCACCGCTTTGGACATCTGTTACAGGATTGCTATGCTAAGATTCCAACTGAAGAAGATTGGAGGAGCGGCAAATGCTATAATTGCGGAGAAATTGGACATCTTAGTAGAGATTGCACCAAACCCAGAGGCTAGAATAACAAGGGCAGAGTGTTTGAGATGAATACGGGAGCTGCCAGGGAAGACCCTACAGTTGTTACTATAGAAACGATACGATCTTACTACTGCGTGTATCAATCAATCATAGTAACAACGGATGTAAATAAGAGAATTCTTATTGATCACTTGAAGATACAAAGAAGTTCTCTCTAGTTTCTCTCTCTAGAAACACACACAGAAAGGTGTAGAATGACAGAAGTGTTTCAACTGGTTACCATGCACATTCTAACACAACCTATTTATAGTAAGTGACTAACTCCCCAGCGTACCAAACTACGCCGGACCACATGGTCCGCCGGACCATGTGGTACGCCACTAACCAAATAGTCACTACAACTCATCACTAAGACACGCTCACATAGATACAATACACGAGACACTCATAGCATAGGAATATGCTCTAACAAACTCCCCCTTAACGTGTAGTGTATCTATTCTCTAACTAAACTTCAGTCTTCAATCTTCAACATTGCTGCATCCGATCTTTGACTTGAAATCTTGTCAGAAATAGAGCTTGCATGGCTGGATCACTCTTGAATCATCTTTGAACTTCAAGATCCACTTGTGAAAGATACTTACTCCCCCTTTCACCATGCTTGAGTCTTCACATAACCTGCAATTTCAGAAGACAGAAACGCGGTTTCCTTTTCTTTTGAAAATTAATTTAATCTTGGCGCAAAACTTCTCTTCGAGAATCCAAGATAGATTTTGAAATTTGATTTCGTATCACATGTCGATCGGTCGAAAACAAATAAGAAACAAAATCTTTTTGGCTTTTTGAAACTTTATATCAAAACACACCGAAAATCTTTTTGACTTTTCAGATATGAAACATAAATGCAATACTGAATCAGACACTATTTTTGTCTTTTGCGAGAAAGATCACAACTTGGGATCATATTGGTCATAACATGCTGAACTACACTTCAATTTCAATTACTTCAGCACACAAGTCATGTCGATTACTGGTATAATTTGTCCATCTTAAACTCAGGCACAATCATACTCATAACATCTGGATATGTTATTGTATTGATTAGTTTGCTTTGACCAGTGTACCCCACACTATCAGACATACTCAGATATGTTTTTGCTTTTATATCACACTTTGTGATTTCATTTGTGATTTAATCACATAATGATTGTATTCATGATTCAGTCAACTGTGTTCCATGCAAAAAGAAATAAGAACGTTAAATCGTCTACCTTAAGGTCGATCTTTCGATACGCAGATAAGGCCTCGGATTTAACAAAATAAGAAAATAAAACAAGTTGAAATTGTATAACTCAACAACAATCAGGTCGGTACTCCCGTACACGCAGAGAAAGTCCGATGAGTTATACGAAACACCAAAGAAAATAAAGCAGAACGTCAAACGAACAACAATCAGGTCGGTCTTTCGATACGCAGAGAAAGTCCGATCGTTTGACAAAATAAAGAAAATCAAACAAGTTTAAATCTTTGCAAAATGAACACATGTATACACAGTGACTTCTCATTTTCTTTTTCACATATCTTTTTCTTGATATCATGAGATATGCATCAAGATGTTGTCCACTTGGTCAAGCATTAGTATTTAATGTGTTTATCACATCTGAATACTTTCTGATTTAATGCCGAGCCTACCAAGCACATCAAACAATGATCTTATGGCTTTTTCATCTATTTTATCCATGAGTCAGACACGTAAGCCAATGTACCATCATTTCCCAATCATGTTGGATACAATTTCTCATTTTTCAATGTTTTTGTATTTTCTGTTTTTCTCCCCCTTAAAATGAAAACTCTATTTTTGGATTTTCATTTTAACACAACAAAAACACAAAGACGCTATTTTTGGTTTTCAATTTTCTCCCCCTAAACTACATACGAAATGTAAAAGAAAGAAAATTGACCTTTCGACATGGATACCTTTCAAGTTTAGCTTTCAGAAAAATTTCAGTTTTGAAATTTGATATCACATGTAATTTAAGTTAAATCAGCAGAATACTCCTCCATCAGCAACTTTTCAATCACCGATAGGTCTTCTAGAAGTACCTGCACACTGGTCAAACACATCAGTTTATAAATGACCCGAAGCGAATCGCTTCTGGTCGACCAGTATCTTGATTTCCTTTTGAAACCACTTTAGGTTTCCAGATTTGTTGTTTTGGTAAATCAGTATCTGATGAACCTGTCACAGTTGATTGTGACGAACAACCTACATATGGAACATTTTGAAAACGAGGAATAAATCTTCCTTGAGTTTTGAAAAATGTAGGTTGTGGAAATTCATCAAATACTCTGCCATTTTCATCAATGAATCGTTGTTTGGCAGCTTTACCAACAAATGGAACCTTTCCTTTCCTTGAACTAGAAGCAGCAGAAACCGGACAATCTTGTGCCATATGCCCTTTTTGTCGGCAATTGTAACACAAGCGATTGTGTACATTTCTTCGTTTTGGAACCTGCATAGCTTCACAAACATATTCATCTCCAAAATGATCATAAAAATTATCATATACCTGAAATCGATGATCATGAACCCATTTGGATGTCGGGCTCTTTGGAGTAGAATTGGATCCTCCAGAAGAATATTTAGCACCTTGTTGCTTCTTGGTCTTTGAATCAACATTCTTCACAAAAACTTCAGCAACTTTCCGAGCATCTACACAATGTAGCGGGAATTCTTTATCAGAAAATATTTGTTCCGAACCCTTGAGTTTGTAGAACCTCTCGGGTTGAACTTTGTCAGCTTTAAAAACTTCTTTCTTTACTTGCTTCAGATTAACTTTCTTCAAATGCTGTTGCTGTTGAACCTTTGAAACATTCACATCAACCTGTTTCTTTTGAAATCCCAAACCTGTATATTTTCCAGAAACTTTCTCTTCTGAATCAGATGATTTATGCCCGTTCTTTGCAAGACGAGAAAATTCAGCTTTAACTTTCTTGATATCTTTTGGAGCATTGATAATTGTTTCATCAATGTCAGCTTTTGAAGACGAAGACCCAGACACAACCTTTTGAGCTTCAGAAGCTTCAGTACTTTTGCCTTTTTCCTTTTGCTTTTCTTCAACAGATTTGGAACCAACAAACTCAGAATAATCACCAATCTCAGCCTTGTCTTTCAAATCATGAACGCCTTCTTTGAGACTTCCTGGTGGTGAGACTGTCTTGTTAAACATCTTCTCAAAATTTTCATCTTTGGCCAGAAAACTTGTAAAAGATTGTGAGTTAGTAACATTGTTCAAAAGACGTTTTGAATCAATGACTTCAATCTTTAATTCAGAAATTCTTTGATGAGCTTCAGCCAACTCCTTTTCTGTTGCAATGAGCTTCTTTGCCACTTTATTAGTTTCATACTTTTGCAATCTCAACTCATCTAGAGCGGCCAACAATTCCTTCTCGAGTTTATCTTCATTTCTTTTCTGAATATCCAAATTTGCATTTTGCAACTTGTTCACTCTTGCCAGTTCTCGCTTCTCATCTAACAACTTCTCCATATCAAGCTGATATGCTTCAATTTTAGCAACCGAATCATCAGAAGCCTTGGTAAGTAAATCAAGTTTAATCTTGGACTTTTCAAACAAATTATTAAAATCATTGCAGCATCCTCAGCTTCTGCCTTCCATTTCGCAACTTCCTTGACTAAGTCAGCCTTTTCTTCAGATAATTTTGTAAATTTCTTTTCAAATTCCTGCTCAACACCTTGAAACTGCAACTCTTTTTCAATTAACTCTGTCTGAAAAACTGAAAACTTTTCTTTTTGAGATTCTAACTCTTGGATCATACCTTCCAACTTTTCTCTATCAGCAACCAAATCTTCTTTTTCCTTAACTAAACCTTGAATCATTTTATCTTTTTGAGAACAAAACTCACAGACAGATTCATAACCACTATTTCCATAACTACTAACATCTGAATCAGAATCTGTTATCTCTTCTTCGTCATCACTGTGAACAATCTGAGCAACAAAACAAGACTCATCAGGAAAATCAGCAGCCCAATCATAACCTTCATTCGATGTTTGTTCTTTTGATGCAGAAGAAATAGCAGTCAAAGCAATTTGAGGTGAAGCAGTTTTATCAGCTGTCTGAACCACCTTTTCTTTTGCGGGACACTCACGAGCAAAATGACCATATTTGGAACATTTGAAACATTTGATCTGTGACTTATTCAAACCAAGTTTGTCTCCTTGAAAAATAGATGTCGTTCCATGTTTCTTAATAAACCTTCTACCTCTTTCAGTTAGCATAGCAAACTGCCACTCCAAATCTAATTTGTTCAACTGATCTTCATCCATATGATCTAAATCCTCTCTATATAGACAAGAGTTACCAATTTGACTAAATATATCGCCAGAAGAAGATGATATGAATCCAGATAACAACGCAACTAAATCTTCAGCTGACTTCCCATTAATCGAACTAGCAGATGATCTATCAGGAGTAGTGAAACTGCACCTCCTTGATGAACTTTCATACTTTCCTGATCCATGATCAGCAACAAATGCTGTTTGAGGTGGATTTGATGTATCATAACCAGATGATTTAGACTTTGCATTGATACTTGCAGAATTTTGTCCATGATATAACTCAGGATTTTGTAATTGAGCAGTGGACTTGTTTGAATTCATCATTTCCATTTCTCGAGCATGAAGCTTTCCAGTCAAATCATGAAATGATAATGTGGAATAGTCTTTGTCATGAGTAAGCAACAACACATAATTTTCCCATTTCTCTGGTAATGCTTCCATCAATTTCTCTTTCAATTCTTCCTCGGTCTTTTCAATCTTGACTACTTTCATCTCACTAATTAGATGTGAAAATCTTGAAACAAGAGCAGAAATATTTTCTTTGTCGTATTGTTGAAAATTTTCAAATTCTTTGTTCAACACTTTCCTTCGACTCTTCTTATACTGATCATTGCCTTCACATCGAGCAGATAAAGCATCCCATAACTGTTTAGCCTTCTTGCAAGTACTGAATTGATGTAACAACTCAGTAGGTAAAGCCATGGTAAGATAACCATAAACTTTTTGTTCAAGTTCATAACTTCTTCGTTCATCCTTATCAAAATCTTGAATCTCTTTATATTCTCCATTGTCAGTTGGACGCACATACAGCGTTCGAATCGGAATCCACAAATCAATATCATTTGTGCTGATGTATGCAGAAAAACGTTGCTTCCAATTTTGATAATCTTCCAATTTTAACAACTTGGGAACTTTCTGACTTGTTCCTATTTCATTATCAAAATTGAGCATAGCTTGTACCGTGCTTTGCATAGCCGCAAACGCTTGAAAATCGGACATTTTTCAACGTAAAATGATACTTCAAAACTTCGAACTCAAAAACGAAGGTCTTCCAAGCGGATTTTGGGGGTCAAAACTGCTCGGTACTGGCCGTAGGCGGGTACAAGTCCTAGATCTCGGAAAGACGAACGTTTTGGCTGGTATTGGGTTCCGTAACTCCAAACGGTTTGCAAGTTACGTCAGTTTTAGTGAAGGTCACTTTTCTGCCAGCGGACCAAAACAATTCAGCGGACCAAATTCCGGATCAGATGAACTGCGGATCAAATTTGTACTAGCGGACCAGATGATACTAGCGGATCAGAATTGAACTAGCGGATCAGAATTGAACTAGCGGATCAGATGCGGACCAGAAATCTTCAGCGGATCAGATTTTGATACGGCGGACCAAATTTTGGTACGGCGGACCAGAATTTTCAGCGGATCACACTGATACGCTGTAACTGCTGCGGATCAGACTGATGAAGATTGCCTAGCGGATCAAACGGCGGACCAGAAAACTCATCCGGCGGATCAAAATTTCACCGGCGGACCAGCTGACTTCGAGACTGATTTCACTGATTTTCGCGAATTTTGATGTTTGAGCTGGAATTTGATTCAGTATAGTGCGAAAACACTCCAGGAACACTCAGAAATCATTTTCCATCGTTGAAACACTCAGAATTGGAAGAATTTGATGAAAACGTGAAGAAACCCAAACTTTTCTCTCTAAAAATCCGAAAATTGATCAAAAACACAGCAATAGAGCAACCAAATGCTCTGATACCACTTGTAGAAACGAGATACGATCTTACTACTGCGTGTATCAATCAATCATAGTAACAACGGATGTAAATAAGAGAATTCTTATTGATCACTTGAAGATACAAAGAAGACTCTCTAGTTTCTCTCTCTAGAAACACACACAGAAAGGTGTAGAATGACAGAAGTGTTTCAACTGGTTACCATGCACATTCTAACACACCCTATTTATAGTAAGTGACTAACGCCCAGCGTACCAACTGTACGCCCCACATGGTCCGCCGGACCATGTGGTACGCCACTAACCAAATAGTCACTACAATTCATTCTAAGACTCGCTCACATAGATACAATACACGAGACACTCATAGCATAGGAATATGCTCTAACAGTTACTGGTACGTTTCTAGTTAACAATCACTACGCTTACGTACTCTTTGACACTGGCGCTGATCTTAGTTTTGTTTCTAAGAAATTTAGACCCTTGTTAGGAGTTAAAGCTAGTAAATTAAACAAGAAGTATTCGATGAAGTTGGCCAATGGAGATCTAATAGAAACTAATGAGGTTCTCCGTAAGTGTAGTATGATTTTAGGAGATAATAGTTTCGACATCGATCTGTTGCCTGTTAACCTAGGAAGTTTCGACATCGTAGTCGGAATGGATTGGTTATCAAAGAACGGCGCAGAGATTATATGTTCTGATAAATTGATACGTATACCGCTTTCGGATGGTAAAACATTAACAGTTCAAGGTCACAAAGGAGGAACCAAAGCTAAGGTTATAAGCGTTATGAAAATGCGGAAAATGTTAAGAAAAAATTATCCTGCATTTCTAGTTAACGTTATGGACACAAAGGCTAAAACGCGTAAGTTAGAGGAAATCCCTGTAATTAGGGAATACTTCGATGTATTTCCTGAGGATCTACCCGGACTACCTCCAGCTAGGCAAATAGAATTTAAGATTGACCTTATCCCTGGTTCTGCGCCTATAGCTAAATCTCCTTATCGTTTAGCACCCTCCGAAATGCAAGAATTGTCAAATCAACTCCAGGAGCTTTTGGATAAAGGATTCATTCGACCAAGTTATTCACCTTGGGGAGCTCCAGTATTGTTCGTGAAGAAGAACGATGGTTCATTCAGAATGTGCATAGATTACAGAGAGTTGAACAAGCTTACCATCAAGAATCGGTACCCATTACCAAGAATTGATGATTTGTTCGACCAATTACAAGGATCCACGTATTACTCCAAGATTGACTTAAGATCTGGATATCATCAACTTAGAGTCGCAGACGAAGACATTCCTAAGACCGCATTTAGGACGCGTTATGGTCATTACGAATTCTTAGTGATGCCATTCGGATTGACAAATGCACCGGCAATATTTATGGATCTTATGAATAGGGTTTTCAAATCCTATCTAGATAAGTTCGTGATAGTCTTTATAGATGATATTCTCATTTATTCGCGAACAAAAGAAGACCATGAAAAGCATTTGAGAGTAGTCTTAGATATACTAAGGCAAGAGAAGCTGTATGCAAAACTTTCAAAATGTGATTTTTGGATACGAGAAGTTCATTTTCTCGGCCATGTCATAAATGAAAAAGGCATTCATGTGGACCCGTCAAAAATCGAAGCAGTGAAGAATTGGGAGACGCCAAAATCTCCAACGGAAGTACGCCAATTTTTAGGATTGGCATGATATTACAGGAGATTTATTGAGAATTTCTCCAGGATAGCTCAACCGTTAACATTGCTCACACAGAAAGATAGAAAATATGAATGGACGCAAAAGCAAGAAGACGCTTTTCAACTGTTGAAGCAGAAACTGTGTAGTGCACCCATTTTGTCTCTACCAGAGGGAACATATGGTTTTATAGTTTATTGTGACGCTTTTCAACTGTTGAAGCATGTAAACTAGGTCTGGGTTGTGTACTTATGCAACACAACAAAGTTATAGCCTATGCATCACGACAACTTAAGGTGCATGAGAAAAACTACACAACACATGATTTGGAACTTGGAGCTGTGGTGTTTGCTCTAAAGATTTGGCGACACTATTTGTATGGCACCAAGTGTACAATTTCTACCGATCACAAAAGTCTGCAACATATATTCAATCAAAAAGAGCTAAATATGAGACAGCGTCGTTGGATGGAATTGCTCAACGATTACGATTGTGAAATTAAGTATCATCCCGGGAAAGCCAATGTAGTGGCAGATGCACTTAGCAGGAAGGAAAGGGCCAAACCATTGCCTGTGAGTGCTTTAGGGTTAACAATACAAACGAATCTATCAGAACAGATTCGGATCGCACAACGAGAAGCCTTAAAGGAGCATTATTTGAGAAATGAAGGACTTCGAGGCTTAGAGTGTGAGCTGGAGCCTAAAGCAGACGACATTAACTATTTTATGAATAGAATATGGATCCCGAAGTACAAAAATTTACGTAGTTTAATCCTGGATGAAGCGCATAAGTCGAAATATTCGATTCATCCTGGTGCTACAAAAATGTACAAAGATCTTCGAGAATTCTATTGGTGGCCCAATATGAAAGGCGATATTGCGATATACGTAAGTAAATGTCTCACTTGTTCCAAAGTAAAGGCAGAGCATAAGAGGCCCCCTGGCTTATTGCAAACAGCCTGAGATACCAGTTTGGAAATGGGAGTATATCGCAATGGATTTCATAACGAAATTACCTCGTACTACAGCAGGAAATGACACTGTTTGGGTGATTGTTGACAGATTAACTAAGTCAGCTCATTTCATACCTATAAAAGAGAAAACCGATGCTGAAACATTAGCTAAATTATATCTGAAAGAGATTGTAGCTCGCCATGGAGTTCCGATATCTATTATTTCAGATAGAGACGGTCGATTCACCGCTCGTTTTTGGCAATCGTTTCAAGAGAAAATGGGTACTCGTTTAGATATGAGCACGGCTTATCATCCCCAGACGGATGGTCAAAGTGAAAGGACGATACAAACCCTTGAAGACATGTTAAGAGCTTGTGCTATTGATTTCGGTGGTAATTGGGATACTCACCTACAGTTGGCGGAGTTTTCTTATAATAATAGTTACCACTCTAGCATCAAAGCAGCACCATTTGAGGCTTTATACGGAAGGAAGTGTAGATCTCCTCTGTGTTGGGCTGAAATTGGTGAAAAGCAATTAACGGGCCCGGAAGTTATTCAAGAAACGACCGATCAAATAGCATTGATTCGAGACAGATTGAAGGCGGCGGCCGACAGGCAGAAAACTTATGCAGATAATAGACGTCGACCTTTAGTTTTTGGTGAAGGAGATCGTGTCATGTTGAAAGTTTCTCCCTGGAAAGGTATCATTAGATTTGGAAAAAGGGGTAAGTTGAGCCCTCGCTACATAGGACCTTTTGAAATAATAGCTCGTGTAGGCCCGGTGGCATACAAATTATTACTTCCTCCTGAGTTGGAAGGAGTACACGATGTATTCCACGTATCCAACCTAAAGAAATGTTTATCCGATGAAACATTAATCATACCTACAGGAGAAGTTCAAATTGATAATAAACTTAGATTCAGTGAGGAACCTGTAGAATTTTTAGACTGGAAAGTTCAGAAACTTCGACGAAGTCGTATCAAGCTGGTAAAAGTACGCTGGAATTCCAAGTATGGTCCAGAATTCACATGGGAAAGATTAGATCAAATGGAAAAGAAATATCCCCAGCTGTTTCGTCGAAGGCAGAAAGGTACGTTCCATTGAAATTTCGGGACGAAATTTCTTAAACCAGGGGAGACTGTGACACCCGTCACTTTAATTTTAGATTAAAAGATGATAATTTAGAATTAACTAAGGATTATTTTGAATTAATTATGATTATGTGGATTAATTGAGTATTATAATATTAGATAAAGTCCCGTAAATGTGAACCGGCTAACGAAACAAATAAAATAATTCGTTTGGTTTTAGATTATGAATGTATATGAGTTAGAGCCTTTAGGAAAGGTTATACATTCGGTTGGTGATAAATTAGAGAAAATTATGCGGTAATGAATTCGAATCGTGTAAAAACGTCACTACTTTTGGTCTCCGACCAAGTGTGACGAAACTGAAAAATAATTATACGGTTCAGAGTGTAATTTAATTTCATGAATTTTGATATAAATATTGGAATTTATTAGATTCGGAAAAATACCCGTAAAACACGACATACACTGTATATTAGCTAGAGATTTATAAAAATTGAAAGGAAATGTGTATGTATGCATGTATTTCGTATATATGTATATATGTATAAGTGTGTAATACAAGTTATCATAATGAGAGTTGATATGTGGTGATAGGTTATGATTACAAATTAAATTTATAACCTATACACACACAACATAAGACAAAGTTTATAAAAAAAAATTTAACTCTTTCCCCTATCCCTCTATATTTCGGCCGAATACCCCCCCCCCCCCCTCTCTCACTCACTTCATTTTTACTCTCTCACTAAAAACACACACAAATACTTGAATCTTCAAATCTTCATCCAACTTAAGAACACTCCTTTGAATCTTCATCCATCTTCTTCAAAGATTCAAGAACCAAGAACACTTACTCTCTCTCTAGCTTCAAAGTAAGCAAACTTCATCTAATCTTCTTCTAAATCTCAAAACCCACATTCAAATCCAAGAACCAACATCACATATTGATACGTTATGGTGGATTTGAATGGTAAAAGCTTCAACACATGAAGATTTATGTGAAAAACTCCACTCACACACACAAAAATCGTGATGTGTGTGTGTTAGTGTGTGTTTGTGTGTGTTGAGCTTAGGGTTAGGGTTTGATCATCTAAAAACCCCATGCATGTTGAATTTAAGTCATAAACTTGAGTTTTATGAAAGATCAAATGAATATTTAAGATGAAACACAAAATTTGTGAAGGAAAATCTCAACTAGTGAGTTAGATGAAGCGTGCATGAACAAAATCTATGAATATATGTGATTTTATGTGATATCATGTGTTTATGATTATGATATGTTAAATATTTGATCTTTGAATGATGTAATAACATAAATCTACATGAAATGAGGGTATGAAACCCTTGGATTAAATAAAAATCCCAATATATATATATATATATATATATATATATATATATATATATCTTGAATTTGGAACAAAAATGTTAAATAAAAACAAGATTTAGTGTCACAATTGTAGTTAATCCGCCTCATGGCCGTCAATGACGCCTACATGGTCGGTAACGATTGTCACTAAGATAAACCCCGTGACTATTTCTCATGGTAATTCCGCCTATAATGGTCGGTTATGAGGAAACACGAGTGGTACACCATAGATATGTAATACTTGGAAAATTATAAAAATAAATATGTGAGTATTATATAAAATGGATAAAAATTATAAAAATTTAATTGAAGTCAGGATATTTATGGTGAAAAGTCACCAAATCTTGTAATAAAAACTTCGAGTAAATAAGTGGAGATAAAGTAATGATTAGGAGAAGACTTTTTAAGGCTTTAAATGCATTAAATGGGTGGAAAATGTAAAATATGTCAAAAATCCGAAAATTCTAGTTTGGTTAGTAGAAGAATATTAGTAATCAGTAGATATGAGTTATAAAAATTTTCTAAAATTTTTGGAATTTATTTAATAATTAAAATAGAATTTATATGCTTAAAATTAGCTAAAAATGCTTAAAAATAGAATAAATTGGAGAAATAATATATAAAAATTTGAGAACCTATTTTGGACAGTAGACAACTAATATAAGCAAAAATAATTGGAAACTTAGGTGAAAATGTCACCCGAACCCTTAAAACGATGAAAATAATGCATTAAAACGTATAAAATTAGTAAAAATAAATTATAAAACAAAGAAAATAAACAAGGTCAGTAGCTAAATGATTTGGAATCAATTAGTAATATTAAGAAAACGAGTAAATCGACCCGCGCGTTGCCGCGGGATCGTTTGCTTCTATGTTCGTTTATAGCAGTTTCATTTACATTGAACATGTGCATAAGTTTACATGTATATCAGTTATAGAATACAACAAAACTTTGTACTTATAATTTATCTTTTGTTTGTATCCATTTATAATGACCAAGAATCATGAAGTATTTAGATAGCAAACGATCATCATCCATTAGTACAGTGGTCAAAAGTTTTATTAAACATTTACATAAGTAGATATTAAGATACCAAACATGGTCTTAAAAATTGGTCCTAAACAAAATGCAGACTGTCACAGCACTTGTTTCCATGGTAGCATTATGGTACTTGGTATCATCATCCCCATCAGAGGCAAAAATTATGAACTGCAGCCACCATAAGTAAACCATTCTTTTTCCTGATGGATCAAAGCGTCGCTGTTTTTATGCAAATTGTGTTTACTGGCCTCTTGTCAACCACTGTCATTTTAAGAAGATTGTTGTTCTTTCTTTTCATGACCCAGCTCACCCTCTCAATCTTGCAAAGACAATCTGTAGGAGAAGTTTGAGCTTTGTTGTAGTCTATGTAAATGTACCTACTAAAAGCATAGTGTTATGTACAAAATATGGCTGGTATTTTTCTTTTAAGTTGATTTCATAAAGTAGTATAACTTGTAATTTTTTTTTAGAGTATATTAGGCTCAGCTTTATAAAAGTAAAAATCATATACGCATGGTGGCTGCAAATTTTTTTTTGCCCCGCCTACACATGTGCATTCATTAACTTTTATAAAATTAAATCATCATAGCCACTAAAAAGTTTGACCATGTTCATCGGAAAGCAGCCAGCACCATCGGAAAACAGCCACAACATCGCTCATACACCGGCATCGAACATAGTTGCCGGTAAGATCATCGCGAATCAGAAAGCAAACCAAAACCGACAAAATATATGTTTCAGATTTCAGATTTGGGTTCTAGAAAACCCAAATACAAAGCAATCACCAAAACATCGCACATACACCGGTATCGAACATAGTTGCCGGTAAGATCATCGCGAATCAGAAAGCAAACCAAAACCGACAAAATATATGTTTCAGATTTTGGATACCAAACCGGAAAACCCCAAAATGGTGGTGACGCATAAACGCCGAGAAAGGCTCTGGAAGAAACCCATCATAACCATCTCTTAAAAAACCAAAAGAAACAAACATACATCTGAAACAACAATCATGGATCTAAATTATAAAATCAGAACAGATCTAGATGCACCCACTTCAGGAAAACCCTAACCACACAGGCGACGCATAGTCGCCTGAAAATCTGCAAATGAAACCAACTCTTCAAACAGAAGAATCGTAATCAAAACCCAGCAAAATAATTTATATATATATATATATCAATTCATCAAGCATCAAGCATCGATACCCGTTCACCAAAACCCTAGACCACCGCCGCCTTCCGATCTGCGATGTGAGAAAGAATGAAAGAACCGGAAGCTACGTCAACGTCATCGGCGATTCCACCGGATCGTGTCAGAAGTGACGCAACCCTGACGTGTACGCCGGCGTCAAAGACGAAGCAGCAACCATGACGGTGGCGGTGGCGGTGGGCTCTGTTCTTGAAAGGATGCCGGCGGTGGCGGTGGCGGATCGCCATCTTCCGATCACCACAAACCCTCACCGGATCGATGATCGAGAGCTCCGAAGATGGAAGCTGAAGAGAGAGAGAGAGCGGTGAGAATGACGTTGGAGGCTGCACTTTAATGAGTGTGGTAAAAGAAAACCACGTGTTAAACCCTCACCACAAAAGGGAGCCACCGCCCCACACAACCAATAAAGGAGGAGCAAAATTGCACAGTACCGTTTTTGTGAGACTTTCAACGTATTCCGATGCTTGGTGAATTGATATATATATTAATATATGAAAATGATACAAAACTGAAACCTAAAGTATTGGAAGGAATCTGAGCAAAAACTATTACCGAAAAGACGTAAAAATGAGGAAATTGGCGTAAAAATTTAGAAAAATTAGAAAATTAAGGTATTAATGTTTGAAATAATATAAAATAAGTATAAGCACTTATATTAAGCCTTAGAATAAAATCCCATAAAAAAAGAAGTTAGATTATCCCCCTTAATTGTTGAATTAGTCGAATAAGGGTAAAATCGTCATTTTGCTCGATTAGTTTGAAAAATAGAGAATTTGTCACATTAGTTAAATAGAATTGCCTAAACTAATTTGACATTAATGGAAATAGGACCAAGGCATTTGAAATTTCACACTTAAAGGCACGAATTGCACAACAAGGCAAAGGTGAGTTTACTAACTTAAAGCCCCAATTATGAATTGATGCATTTTTGTTAAATGTTTTGGGCTTAGTATTGAATATGGATTTTGAAATGAATGATTGATTGAGAATATTATGGGTACAAAGTTATTCGTGAGTGTCGGCGCACCGCTCATAACAAGATGAGCTAGGCCTACATTGAATTTGGAATTTGGAATTTAGAACAATGCCTTCTAAATCATTAAAGTAGCGTGAGATGTATTGGTAGATCTACTGGGGTTGACCACCCGTACTCACTGATCAGTCGCTCTGGTCGTGAAACATGGTGAGAAATACGATCGAACATGGGTCTAGTTTTGATTTAGAGCTTGCGTTTAATTTGTACATCGTAAACCTAGCTAGTTTACGAACCATTATATATTCTCCATTTGGATTCACTCTTTGATTCTTGAAATGAATGAAAGGGATTAATTGATAAAGTGGAACAAAACGTTTTGTTAGTGGACTCACCAACCTCGTGTTGACTTTGTGGTTTAATCTATTTTTGCAGGTATCTAATGGGGTGTATGGAGATATGGATTTGGTGGTACGAAGACGACTACTGACGTGCTATCGTATCTATCTTATGTTTTAGTTTGTGGTGGAATGTATTAGGGACCTAACCATGGGATGATAGTTTCATCCCAAATCTTTTGTAAAAACACTTTAGGGGATAATTAGTATATCCCAATTTTGTAAATGAAAGTGTTATGAATAAAAATTACGTTCCACTTAACACAGCTAAAACCATGGGTTAAATTAAATTACTACCACGTAAGTCTTCCGCTATATAAATAAAAATTTTGGGGTGTTACAGAAAAGTGGTCTCAGAGCCTCAGGTTATAGGGAACCCAAAAATATTTTCATAAATTTTAAACTATAACCTAAGGAATAAGAATTAAGATGAAGGGTAGCACGTGCAACAAATGTACACCAATCCAAATCGCCCACGTGCAACTATTTCTTTCAATTTGTCACAACTTGGAGCTCCCACATGACAAACACGTGCATTCCTTTTAATTTCTTTCAATCCATGAATGTAAATATGTATGTGGATCCTCCTGGATACACATAAAATAATCCCATGTAATTAAGTAATTAGAGCACTCCTAATAAGTTAACTTAATCATGCTATTTAAGCTCATTTTCATTTTAACACACCAATCATATCAACCACTTAAAATAATACGTTTTACGCCCAAGTCGGTGTGTTTAGGGGATGATTAATATAAAATAAAGCGTACATTTTAACCTGTCATCACATCCCCACACTTATCTTTTTCTGTCCCGGAAAAACTGCAATGGAATCATAATCGGGAAATCAAACTCAATTTTATTTAACTTTTAAATTCAATCCACCGAATTCAATTCCACAAACCATAATGTAATCACATATATTAATTGCAATTGTCGATATTTCGGTCCGACTAGACCCAACCACTGACTTTTTGTTTCGCCCCGAAGGTGTTTATAATTACCGAATATAGTTCAACCTGCCTATGCGTCCCACTCTAGAAAGATCAAGTTCAACCTAATCCCAAATCATATTCAGTCCAAGTAAAGGGTAATAAAGATTAAACTTTTGGATTTTCCCCACCCCCTTTAAATTAGATACAAAGATGTCCAAAGAATGATGGAATTAGATGGAATGAAGTTTTGAGCGTTTTTCTTTCTAAACTATATATTTTTTATTTTTTATTTTATTTTTTTTAATTTTTTTTTAAGATTTCTTTTGATTAAATAATTGGTTAATTTTAACTATGCTTACCAACGAGCATCATCAGAGGCATTCTTTTGCGAGATGCTATCCCCAAAATCATACGTGAGTATTTTACCCGCGAGATCCAGAACATCATCAGAGGCACGCTGCTGCAGGATACTATCCTCAGTTTGTACATGAGTATTTTGTCCATTCACTCTATAATCCTAAATAACCAAATTATTACCTAATATGCTCAAATATGGAAAGATGGGGCGCCACCGCATTGGTGTGCCAAATTATTCTAAGGACATAGAAGTATCTAGCCTAAAGTGGTCTTTTTCCTCCTAATAATCAGTTTCAGTATTCCTATCACTCCTAAAATGGGAACCCTGTAAGGATCAAATCAAACCCTCATGTGATACTAAGCCTATTGATTGCGTGCGGAAACCGTAATCAATAAGTGATTCGAGTACACAATAAATGACAAACAATTAACAATGCAACAAAGGTTAAACGTTACCGAATGGAGAACACAAGCACACTTGACAAATCGTATTCTAGAGGCTAGAATACGTAAACACCCTTGATTAATTCCGAAAACAACCAACAACCCTAATAACAATGAAAGACAAAGTATTTATAGGCTAAGGTTTGAGTGGAGAACAAGTCTCCTCAAACCCTAAAGGATTCGGCTTCTATACAAGCCCAACCGAACCCCATAAGCCCATCAACAAAAACCAAAGTGTTAGCCCAACCCATTACATTTAACCCAAAAACATATAACTAACTAATGCAAAAGCCTTAATAAAGTCTAGGTCTTTACAAACCCACTAGTAGACTGATTAATTACATATTTATACAACAATAAACACAAAGGGCTATTTAAGCTACTTCTAAGTCAGCTGGGTCTACCGACACATCACAAGTTAGGTACACTTTCCATTCTCACCTTTTCTACCACTTTTCCCTTTTCCTTTTTATTTTTCATTTTTTCCTTTATTTTTGAAAACCGACTCCCGATTTTTCTATCATTTTCCATGTTTTTGCAAGAAATTCTAAAGACATTTCTTTGGATTTTTTTTCTTTAAACACACAAAAATAAACACACAAAACACACTAAAATGTTATCCCCCTCCCCACACTTGAGATACACATTGCCCTCAATGTGAACAAAGAAACAACAAAAATAAAGAAGAATAAAAATAAACAAAGTTGCAAGACTAAAGCTACAAGAGTATGGAAAGAGTACATAGACCTGGATTGGATATAGTTGAAAACTTGTAGGATTAGCAGGCACTCTGGTAACTCCTCCCCACACTTGAACTCTACCAAGTAAGCTGTAAAACAAGCACACTGAAACAAACAAAATAAAAATATTACAAGTCCTAAACTCACTTTCGTAGGAATCACGGTTGCATTTAGCGTATGCAACAAGCCTTTTAAACCCCTCGGTAGCCCGAGTGGACGAGTGAAGTCTCGTGAGGGTTTCTAGTTAACACGCCCACAAAGTTCTCGGGTTGCCTCCCGGAAGCGTTAAATTTTAAGTCTTCAGCCAGACCGGTTACCTGATTTGCTTCATGGTTGCTTCAGTCCACATTTACCAACCGAATTTCCAATAAAGGCTCGGTATTTCACTCGTCTCTTCAACTTTTTCAATCCATGCTTACCAATCACATTACCGAGGAACGCCCGATATTTCACACGCCACTTTCTTTTTTTCTTTTTGCTTTCTATGTGAAAAATATCCAATTGGAAATTAAAGGAAAATTTATCACGCATTGAACACTTACCTTTAGAATTTCCCACGTGTGCTCGGTAGTTGATATATCGCATCCAATCTGGCATTTGCACACGCGACACCTCTAAGTAATCACTGCGGAACTTCTTGATTTGCTTTTGTCCAACATCAATTGCCTCTACCTTCCTCTTTTTTACCGTTTTTTCTTTAGTCACCTGCATAATAAATAAAGAAGAGTGGGGATTAATCGTACCTTTTGGGATCGCACGTACTTGCTCATCTTCAGTCACTTCCTCAACCAGTTCATACACTTCTTCCTCAGTTTCTGGGAAACATGCATCTTCTTCATGTTCTACGTGTGACGGGATCTCAACCACATGTTCATAATCAAAGGATTCCACATCATTCTCAACCTCTGATCCCATCTCTTCAACACCCTCAACTACCATAGGCACCACTTCTTGCTCAACCTCCTCAATTGGTGATTGTTACCATGATTCACTTTCTTGATTCGCCATCTCTTCCGCCAATTGTGTCATCTGATTTTTCAAAGCTTCTATTTTCTCAAAATCCTTGAGGTCCTCCATCATCACATCCAGCTGAGCACTAATTTCATCGACTTTGCTCTGTTGTTGATCTTCATAACCATACGAGGCTTCTTGGTAGTCCCCCTGATAGTAACCTTGATTAGACATGTCTGCTTCATACCCACCATCATAGTACTCTTGTTGCTCATATTGGGGGTATTAGGGATACCCTTGGTCAAAATCATCAAATTCCTGTTGAGCCTCATATGCCGGTTGAGAGTAACTATTCCCATATCTATCCTCATATCCTATAAACGATATAAAGTTAGAATTATAATTATAATTATTATTATTATTAGAATATGTATCATGATTTAAATAATTATAATTCATGGGTTGAGAATATCCCTGATCGTACGATAAAGACGGTCTTTGATGTTGATAAAATGAGCGTGAGTCTTCATACTCTTCCTCATCCTCCGAGTCCTCCACAACTCTGATCCCGCAAGGCAATGTTGGACAAAATTTAATCCGATGATAATAGCTCCCGCAGTTATAACACTTATCTTCCTTCCTCATGATGAACTTCCAATTGTCTGCAACAATCAAAATCAAGGAACCCAATTGCGTAGCACCAATCTAAACAATAAAGTAGACGCAATGGAATCAAAGACTGGGCAATTCGGACAAATTTTATGAACTTCTCTTTTCCCTTTTTTTTTCAAAAATCAAACAAAACAAATAAAAATTAAAACTGCAGAAAATAAAAAATAAATCTTTTTTTTGTTTTTTTTAACAAAAAAATAATAATAAAATAAAATAAACTATACTAAAGAAAAAAAATAAAATGCGAAAATAGAAAGAAAATATTTTTGGTTTTTTTTTAAATTTTTAGAAAAACAAAACGAAACAAAAAATTAACTAAAAAAAACTACAATCACTAACAAGCGCACGTACTCCCCGGCAACGGCGCCAATTTGATAACGGGTGTCATGACCGCTACAAATAATCCTAAACTTAAACCTATAGATAGGGTAAGTAGGGTGTCAATCCAGGGGAGTTAGTGGTCACTAGTGATTTTGATTTTAACTACCTAATTAAATTAACTACCAAAATCCAGATTACTGTCACTAATCTGAATTGACCTAAACTATAACTAAACTAATTTATCTAAGGAATTAACTAAAATTTAAGATCTTGATTACTAAAATTACTAAACTGATTACTTATGCGACAAGTTAACTACTTTTGGATCCTGGTTGGCTACCTGATCTAGGCAAAACCTAATTAATCGTTAATAACACATAGACATGATCCCCAATTGCTTAGTTGACCTAATAACCTAAGTTTCTAATGTGCTGCTTAGTTCCTGCCGCAAGAAAAGGCTAGTTCATGACAGTGGACCACTAAAACCCTAATTTATTAGTTAATTAAACAAGTTCAGCATGCGGGTGCTCGACGGTTGCAAGGAAAACCGGAACAATTAACAATTAACAGTTAAGAACAGAACGAATCCACACAACCATTCACCAAAAGCAGTTATAGAAAGTTAGCCAATAATCATGATGAACAAAACAGATACTTTCACTACAAGATTCATCATCAAAATAATCAACTAAAATTCTCTTCTACAATCTAATTGAAATTAAAGAAAAAGTTAATAAACTTCTCTATTGAACGTTGATGCTACTTTTTCCTCCTTGACTTCCGTGCGTGCACCAAAACAGCAGGCAAAGGGCTGCGCCCTTTTTTCTTCGTGCGTAAGGAGCAGAGCTGCCGTCCTTCCCTCTCTTCTATCGAATGTCTCCTTTTTATTCAATTCACATGCGACATGGGCCCAGGTCATATGGTGCATACGAAATAAATTAGCGGCCCCAGTCTCCTTCAAATTTGTGACTAGCCCACGTGCAACTATTTCTTTCAATTTGTCACAACTAGGCCTGTGCAAACGTGAAATACCAGACCGGCCCGGCCCGCCGGCCCGTGAAATAACCCGTGAAAGTCAATAGTTGGAAACCGAATACCGGCCCGTGAAATTGAAAACCGGTCCGGGACAAAACCGGGATTCCGGTTCGGTTCTCGGGTGTTTTTTGTGTCCCGCGAAATTATTAAATGGGCTGCCAGCCTGCCTTTTGTTTTGGCCCAATCTGCTGAGTGCTGCTTGCTGACTGCTGAGTGCTGAAATTTCAACGCGAAACGACTGAAATTGTTACTTAAATCATTAAACCTGCTGAAATAACACAACCAAAACATTCCAAATAGCCTGCTGAGTGCTGAAATATGCAACCAACATTCCAAAACATTCCAAAACATTCAAGTCTAGTAACATCAAAAACATTCAAAAACATTCAAAAACAAGAACATTTAAAAACATCAAGAACAAATTAAAAAAGTCACAAACATTCAAACTTCAAAGACAATATTCCAATGTCTCGAATCTTCATTCCAATCTCATTGACTCTATCTTCTCATTCACATCTAAAAATAATTAAACGATTAGTAAAACATTAAACAACTTTGAACGTAAGTAAATAATCACAAAAAATGTTACCTTTATCAAATCATCATATTTTTCCAACTCATCCATTTCTTCATTACTTTCAGTTTTCCCTTTTGTTTCTTTTCTTTCCCTTCGGATCCAATCTTGTGAACAAATTAATGCTTCTACGATTTGAGGAGATAAGGAACTTCTACATGGCTCTATGACCCGACCACCCGTAGAAAAAGCCGACTCGGAAGCCACGCTTGAAATCGGAATCGCCAATATATCTAAAATGATTTAATAATTAAATATGAGTTCCTAATATAGTAATATAGATAGTGTCGAACTTATACGGAGGCATAATTAATTTTTTTTTTTGAACAGCAAATCCCCGGTCACCCGGGGTCCCCCAATGCCAAAATGGTTCTCCCTTCCACCCAGTAATCTGAAAGTGTGGTGACCTGGCGCCCTCGTTCATCCCAGAGGAAACCCACCGCCCAAAGGCCCATTGTGGTAAAACCTCTGACCCACCTCTATAATTATTCATCATTCATTAATTTTTGTGTCCGGTGGGATTTGAACCCTTGACCTCCACATTGGAAGGTAAGGGTATATCCACTCCACCAAGTGGTGGGGGATCGGAGGCATAATTAAATATGTATTTCAAATAACAATTACACTAGTGCATGGAAGATATAGTGAGAGATAAAGTGATACAGTTACACATTTACATAACAGCCTTATGTATCACGATTAATTTAAATGTTTATTTGGGTCACTGCTTCAAATAGGTTTTGTATTGAGCAACTATTTGGAACCGAAATAGCAACTAGCAAGACAATATTACTTTTGACTTTCAATTGCTCATATGTTTCTGTATTTAATTAAATAGATTACGTACCTATATGTCGAACTTAAATGATTGATTAGTGTCGAACTTATATGTCGAACTTATATACATCTTCTATTTTTCCATCTTTATATTTGTATTGCTTGCCAAAATACTTCCAACAACCAGCTTTTTTAGCTCTTGGTTTGTATTTCCTTTTTTCACCGACTTGTTTAACGTCAGAGGCGTTGTCTTCTTCCGTTCCCTCCTCGTAACCGTTCTCGTTCGAGTCACTATATACATCTTCTAGTTCTACATCCATCTGTACACAATTTCACAAACAAATAACCATAGTATTTAGTTACCAATATTTCATCGAACAGTTTGTATCAAACCAAAAATTGTATTCCGATTTCAAATTGTACCATTATCAAATTGTATTAAACCATTATCAAATTGTTTGTATTAAAACTATATTAAACCAAAAAATATAACAGAATGTATGTAAACAAACATTACAAAAAATCATCGAACAAAGTTTGTGATTAAACTATATTAAACCAAAAATTGTTTGTAATTAAACTATATTAAACACAAAATCATCGAACAGTTTGTGATTTTGTATTCCGATTTCACCCAAGAAAATCATCGAACAAAGTGCAATCTTTTAGACTAAGGCACCTTCTTTCGCATCCTTCTTTCGCATCCTTCTTTCGCATCCTCTTTTAGACTATCAAATTGTATTCCGATTTCATTATCAAATTGCACTTTGTATCATACAAACAGTTAAGAATCATACTTTTTAACATTTAACAGTTGAGAATCATACTAACCTCTTCTTGTGGATCTTTTGAGGAAGATGGCTTGATTGGCTTCTTGCTTGTAGTATTCTTAATCGTTTCACCTGTCATCTTCAACGAAATTGCCTAGGGTTTCAACTTTCAAGTTTGCACAGCCGCACAAGCCTAATAGCGACGTTACTTGTCAAACTTCGTAGTTCCGTACCTGGATATTGCTAGCGTGAAGATGAAATTAGGAAGGCTAGAAATTAGGAAGGAAGTTATATGGAAGGAATATGGATGGTTGTTTAGGAAATAATCAATTTAGATATAAAATATAAATTTAAAACTTTTAAAATGCCTAAAATTCGCGGTTCAACGGGATTAACAATATTTGGCGGGTTTGAACCCGGCCCGGACCGAGTACCGCCAACCATATAAAACGAAAACCGAGTCCCGGACCGGTTAGACAATTACCGGGTCGGTTCTCCTCGGGACCGGGTCGGTTCTCCTCGGGACCGGGTCGGTTTCTCGGTTCCGCGGGTAATCCGGTCCAAATGCACAGGCCTAGTCACAACTTGGAGCTCCCACATGACAAACATGTGCATTCCTTTTAATTTCTTTCAATCCATGAATGTAAATATGTATGTGAATCCTCATGGATACACATAGAACAATTCCATGTAATCAAGTAATTAGAGCACTCCTAATACAAGTTTAACTTAATCATGCTATTTAAGCTCATTTTCATTTTAACACAACAATCATAACAACCACTTAAAATTTAATACGTTTTACGCCCAAGTCGGTGTGTTTAGGGGATGATTAATATAAAATAAAGCGTACATTTTAACCTGTCATCAGTAACCGTAGCCAAATATATAGCCTTTGCACCCTTTTGGCCACGTATATTTTTGTTTATGTGACAACAACAATCAGGTGCAGTGGCTTTAGCCACTGTTTTACAAAAACATGTGGCACTTATTTGTCACACTTAAAAAAGAGTGGCTAAATGCACCAAACAGCCACGAGATTTTTATGAAATTTTATTCATGTGACCAAAAAGGAATCTATGGCCACGCTTAATAATATTATGTGACGGAAGGGTAGATTTTATTACTTAGTAAATTTAAAAAAAAAATAAAACTATTAAGTATATATTATGCGTGGCTAAATGTGAGCAATGACCACTGTTTTTTATTAGTTATGTGGCTAAAATCTAGTACATATGGCCACTGTTATTAGGTTGTGTGACAATATAGTAGGTTGTGAGTGACAAAAATCTATTACCTATGGCCACATATATTAACCGTGACTAAATGGTAGGTTGTGAGTGACAAAAATATATTTTATGGTCACGGTAAAATTTTAAAAGCGTGGCAAAAGGAGTCGATTTGTTTCCCTCTAAAACACGGTTTTTTCGTTTACACCAATTGGCGCGTGTCCAAATCTCTGCTACCCTATATATACATCATCGTTGTTATTTTCCTTTACCGCCATCCATTTCGTTTACACCAAATTCTCTACACCAATTTGTTTACATCCAAATTCTCTACTACACCAATTCGTTTACATCATGGCCGGTAATCAACGATCCCTTTGTTACTGGTATGTGAAGAATAATCGTATTTTTTTGGTTTACAGTAACAGGAGAAGAAGATCATTCCAGTCCCACAAATCTGTCATCAAAAACAACGACGAGAACATCCTAAGGCAACTCTATGCCCAGAAGATTCCGGATTGTTTTTCCTACTTCGATGAGGCAAGGAGATTATTCACTGTCCTTGATAACAAATTCAATGAATTTGTATCCGAAGATGAGGACGATGAAGAAGATGAAGATGATGCAGAAGATGAAATCAAATCTTGGGAGTATGTAAGTTCTCTTCACCGGATTGAAGTGAAATACATAAACACAGAGAGTAAATGGTTTTCTGTGGATGAGATTGTTGGATGTCATGATATGTACTTTCTCAAGAAATTGAGTGAAATTCCCCTGATTAACAAAGATGGGGGTAATTCCGGGGATGACATTCAATGAAAGGTGAAGGATGCGGTTGACGATTGGTTTCAAGATCCTGCAAACAGTGGTCGGAATGAAGAAGGAAGTGATGATGATGACGATGATGATGATGATGATGGAAGTTCAGGGTACATATGTGAAGATTGCAGTGATCCGGATGATTAATTAATTGATGTTTATGTTAATTGTGAACAAATTAAGAACAATATTTTATGTGTTTATTTTGTTATGACTATATATATATATATATATATATATATATATATATATATATATATATATATATATGATCTTATGTAATTATATATGTTTATCATGTTTGATAGATTTATCTTGTGATATGGCTATATATGTTTATCATGTTTGATCGATTTATCTTGTGATATGGCTGCATATTTAATTGATGTATACTAAATTTTGGTGGGTAAAAGAAGATCAACAGTTGACGGCGCTTGTAATCATTACTATTACATTTACTTTATCGTTAATCTCCATCTACCACGCCCCTCCAGTATCGATATATACTTATCTCTGTATCAGTTTTCATCATCATCTCCACCATGCGCCTTTTCTCCCAGTCTCTCTGCCTCTGTTTTTCGTCCGTCATCGCGGGCAAAAAATATGGAATTGGCGTCCTCCAAATGTGGAAAACGGTAAGTTATCATCTTCACCACTGAAATTCGATTGAAATTTGCGTCTTAGATCTGGTAATTTTTCTTGTGCAGGGAAAGATTGCACTCTGTATCTCTTAGGAGCAGATTTTAAGTTATTGTGGAAACCATGGAGATGAGGAGTCTCTAATGGTTTATACAGATGCTTTACTGCGAGCAGATTTTAAGTTATTGTATAATTTTATAACAGTCAGCTGCAAGGGCACATGTTGAGGTTTGAAGCACCTGTATTCTTCAGGTGTTTCTCTCCCTTTTGGCCCCATGAGCCTGATATTTCTTCAGCCGCTTCTTCTCCCTTTTGATAAGAAGCAAGTGCTTGTGAGAAAGCAAAGAGGGATTCATTTGTCACATCTTTTGGCCCCACGAACCTGATTTTTCTTCAGCCGCTTCTTCTCCCTTTTAAGTTAGTAGTTTTTAAGTTTGTAATTTTATAGATCAATGTATTAATGGAATCATACCTTTTGGATTATATATGTAATTGTGTTTGTTCAAGCAGCAGTTGATTTTGTTTGTTTATTTTGACTTTTATTGATTCTGGTTTGGTCAAAGAGAGGAGACATGCAGGCACAATCAAAACAAGGAAAAACTTGACTCTAAATTAAGATCCATCATATTCCAGAATACATGAGAAAAAACACCAAATATATATTGTTGAGACTGTAATTTGCCAAAATTCAAAAACATTACAATGATCAATTAATCGTTATTACGTAATGTCATTCCAGTACAGCCAGCTTTATGGTAAACATTATCACGTGGATCTACGGGTGGCAAAACATTATCGTTGCGAGGAAAAACTACCGTACTAAATTCCTCGTTTGCATCGTCTTCATAATTATCTCTGTAATTTCTGGGAGGTTTCACAAAAACAATATGCATTTTTTTAACCAGCTGGTCTTTGACGTAAAATAACTGTTGTGCGTGTGACGCGAAAATGAACGGGTCCTCCTTGTAACCTAGTTTTTTAAGGTTGACCAAAGTGTAACCAAGACTGTCTTTTTTTACCCCATGTGTATACTCGACCCAGTCACACATAAACAGATGGATGCTTTTAGTATGGTATTCCAGTAGCCATATCTCTTTTAAAACCCTATAGTAAGGTTTTTGTCCATAGGTTAATACCTCGTTAGAGATGTGCATGTCAGTTCCCACTACACCAACCCCGTTGTTCTGGTAAACCCTACCGTCTCGAGATTTTATACGAAATTAATAGCCATTGATGTCATATACTTCATATTTCATCACGCTTCTGTGTGGACTATGTGAAATCCACCTAACGGTCTCTGATATAGTTTCTGGGGACTCCGCCATCTCCTTTTCAACCTGAAATTCATAGTAGGTTCATCAGGAGAGTTAATCAGGAATTGGAAGGTTATAGTTCTTCCGAAAATCAAATAAAGTTGTTCCGGACAACTCAGGTCAGTTGTTCCGGAAAGTTACAGTTCATCCGGAATTAAAACAATAAGAAAATAGTTTCAGTTCACCAGGAAGGTTATAGTTCACCCGGATAGAAAATAGAGTTGTTCCGGACAACTCAGGTCAGTTGTTCAGGAAAGTTACAGTTCATCCGGAATTAAAACAATAAGAAAATAGTTTCAGTTCACCAGGAAAGGTTATAGTTCATCCGGTTAGAAAATAGAGTTGTTCCGGACAACTCAGGTCAGTGTTCAGGAAAATTACAGTTCATCCGGAATTACAACAATAAGAAAATAGTTTTAGTTCACCAGGAAGGTTATAGTTCACCCGGATAGAAAATAGAGTTGTTCCGGACAACTCAGCTCAGTTGTTCAGGAAAGTTACAGTTCATCCGGAATTAAAATAATAAGAAAATAGTTTCAGTTCACCAGGAAAGGTTATAGTTCATCCGGTTAGAAAATAGAGTTGTTCCGGACAACTCAGGTCGGTTGTTCAGGAAAGTTACAGTTCATCCGGAATTAAAACAAATAAGAAAATAGTTTCAGTTCACCAGGAAGGTTATAGTTCATCCGGATATAAAATAGAGTTGTTCCGGACAACTCAGGTCAGTTGTTCAGGAAAGTTACAGTTCATCCGGAATTAAAACAATAAAAAAATAGTTTCGGTTGACCAAGAAAGGTTATAGTTCATCCGGATGTTCCGGACAACTCAGGTCAGTTGTTTAGGAAAGTTACAGTTCATCCGGAACTAAAACAATAAGCAAACTTAGCTGACCTTGTTGTGTAACCATTTACCAAATGTTGTGCTCTGCTTCTTCGTCAGCTCATTTAGTCTACTACCAGGATGTTCCTTATCCAAAAATTTCATGTGTTCTTTGCAATTACGTGAATTGTAAGTTATCTATAAGAGTTTATAATTAATTAATTAAACAGACCAGAAAAGGTTAATAATCTAAATTACTTACTCGATATAATGCTCAATTTCAGGCGTATTTAGCAACACAAATAAATGCGCTTTCGAGAGGAGCTCTGGAGAGAATTCAACTGATCTACCAGCTGACCCAGGACTTCCATCCGCACTGCTATGCTTATTTTTTGGAACACCAATAGTTGTGATGTTTTTTTGGTATTCGCTGAGAAACTCAATCGTTTCTTCTATAATGTTCTCCTCAGCAATGCACCCTTTTGGATAAGTTTTGTTTCTCATGTGGCACTTAATTACCTTCATACACCTTTCAAATGGATACATCCATCGAAAGCATATTGGGCCACATAATTTTACCTCCCTAGTAAGGTGCACCATCAAATGAAGCATAACATCAAAAAATGATGGCGGGAAATATTTCTCAAGCAGGCATAGTGTGACAGAAAGATCTCCTTGCAATTTATCTAGTTCTTCGACGTTGATCCCTTTGCTGCATATTGATTTGAAAAAAAACAGAGCCTGATAATAGTATATCTTGTCGGGTTAGGCATGACTGACCGAATTGCAATTGGCAGAAACTATTGCATCAGCATATGATAGTCATGTGACTTGGAGCCCCACAAGTTTCTTGTCCTTTAGACTAACCAAACCAGAAAAGTTAGAACAATAGCCTTGTGGAACCTTCAAGTTATACAACGTGTCAAAAAACTTTTCCTTTTCATCTTTTTGTAACGTGTAACACGCTGCACGAAGTACTATGTTGTTCTTGTTCTGTTTAGGCTGCAACTCTGGTCTTACCCAAACAGCACCAGATCCTTTCTAGCATTCAGTCCATCCTTTGTCTTTCCGGGAAGGTTGAGCAGAGTTCCAACAAGACTCTCAACTACATTCTTTTCAATGTGCATGAAATCAATGCAATGTTGGACACTATTATGCCTCCAATATCTAAGTCTTCGAAACCATATATTGAATTTCTTCCAATATGTGGATTCTCTTTGTTTGGTCTTCTTCTCTATGCGGTTGAGGTCTCTGGGATTTCTGAATCTGTACACCGTAATCCCTTTCCCCATTCATTCATGACATGACGAACTTCTTCGTATATCTGTTCCCCGGTCAGAGGATCTGCAGCACTGGACAGGTCTACTTTACCATCGAAGGCGTTTGTTTGGTTTCGGAAGGGATGGTTAGGAGGTAGATATCTTCTGTGACCAGCATAACACTGCTTGGCTGAGAAAGGAAGCCTAATGCATTTAGTATCTTTCCGACATACCACACAACCATTGAACCCACTGTACGGGCAACCACAAAGTGTACCGAGTGCAGGGTAATCATTGATCGTCCATAAAACAACGGCACACATAGTAAACCGTTCTTGCGCATACGCATCATATGCTTCCACACCTGCCTCAAACAACAACACTAAGTCATCAACCAATGGTTCCAAAAACACATCAATATCTTTTCCAGGCGCGCCCGATATTAATAACGAAAGCATGAAGAACTTTCTTTTCATACACAACCATGGTGGAAGGTTGTAAATGACCGATAGAACCGGCCACACACTGTGATTTCTACCTCATCACTAGGATAAGAGTAATGGTTTAGACATTTAACCTACATGGAATTTCCTTCTTTTTCAAATTGGTAGCAGCAAACTTTAAGAATGATTTAACTCCAGCGGTATATGAATTTGTGGTTCTACTGGTTCCTATCCAAGACTTATCCATGTTTGTTTTGCTAACAGATACAACAACAAAGATTATTAAAAACGATTAATACTGAAAACCCTTTTCAATAATCTTTACTGTGAACCTGTTTATTGGAGAAGTAATAGGACGGAGGGAAAATTCTGTCGATCAATGAGTAATGGAGAAATGGGGAAATCGAGAATGAATATGTGAAATTTTCAATTGAATTCGCTCATTAATTTCCCGCCTCTTTTAGAATTTAGCGAGCCCAGTTAGAAACATATTTAAATAAATTAAAATGAAAAGTAGCTTGTAACTCAGGGTGCTGCTCAGGTGGAAGAAGCGCTTTTGATTAACATACCATGTTCCGTGTTCGAGTCCTTATTCCGTTACTTTTTTACCGTTTATTTTGGAAATTTTAAAATCCCAAACAGGTGATGTAACTAGTAACGGCTAATTTCACTGTTCCGTTGTTATTTTGAAATTTCAAAACCTTCAACCACTCTATATAAACAAGTTAATCATTTAACCATTAAATTTAGACCACCAATTTCACACACTCTTCTTTCTCCCCACCCAATTTATACTCTTCGATCAAGATGGCAGAAGAATGGACCCAGCAGGAAGAACTGGCGTTGTACCAAGCCTGGTTGGACATAAAGTATAGGGACTCTATTTTGCCTACAAACCCTCCCTTACTTAGTACGTTTCTTTTTCTTTATACCTATCATTAGATTATTTGATCTTGTTATACATTTTAATACATATTAATTAATTAAGTCGATGTTTACCGATCAATTAGGTGATCCTAACGAGGAAGACACGATGTTCTTTTGGCTGGATGTCAGCATAAAGTTTCATATTGCTATGAATCATTACGACCAGTTCCGTGAGCGGTACCGTGAGGCGTACTTTGACACAAGCGTCGTAAGATCGAAATGGCTAGACATGGACCAGAAAATCAAAACCTTCAACAGGATATGCAAAGAGAATGAAGAGGAGAACCAAACCAGGGAAGACCTGTTGTTCATTGCGTTTGAACACTACTTATATGAAACCGGAGAAGATTTCAAGCTTCTACTGGTGTGGGAAATGATTAACCTCTTTAGGGTTCCAGATTAATTAAAGAGTAATTGTTCTGATTTGAAAGTTGTTCTAGATTAATAAATAATTAATATGTAATGAATTGATTTTTAATTAGTGTTAGATTTTATTTACTGTATTTTAATCCGGAATGAATGTTCTGTTCTGTTCATTTTTAAAACAGTCGATACCCATTAAGATCACACCATTTCTCTATAAATTCAACCTCCTTCTCCAAGCAACATCATACCAAATTTAGCCTTCTTCTCCCAACTACATCAACCACACCAAATTATATATAAGATGGCGTCTGTTACTGCAAGCATTGAGGCACAGATCGACGAAATTACCCGTCAATTAAAAAGAAGAACTCCAGAAACTGGATCATCTTCTTTCCCACGAACCAGCCCAGTCACTAATTGAGGAAGCAAACCTGGTAAATCAAAAAATTGATTTACACAGAGCCATTCTTGACAAACTCAACAAGCTTAAGGTTGCTGTTCTGAAAGAGGCGGTTATTATCGCCCGTACGGCCGCTGAATACAAGGGAACTCCTTGAAGAGGGGGTTGTGACTTGTGAGGGTCAAGTGTTTAAACCAAATATTTGGTTTTATTTTGTTTCTGTAATATGTTTAACCTTTATATTAATATTAATTTCACTTAAGTGTTTGTTAATTCCAGTCAATTCATTCGTTTATGTTCATCTTCTCTCAATTCGGATGAACTCTTCTTCCTGAGGACTTCTAGTTCTTCCAGTTTTGTTCTTCTTCTCTAAAACATTAATATTTTAAGAACGTGTGAAAGTAATTTCGGATAATTCCGGATCATGCGTGTAGAAAGTTTAGTTTAACTTTAAGAACGTGTGAAAGTAATTATAATGTGTTCAATAAAATCAGACCTTTGGTATACTCTAGTGATTAGACATCTGACCTTAGGCATACTCAAGTGATTTGCACATATAAGCAGGCAACCTGATCAGACTCCAGAAACTTCGCACCATCATTATCAAACCCTTCTCAAAATACTTATCAAACCCTTCTCAAAATCCTTATCAAACCCTTTCTCAAAATCCTTATCAAATTCTTCTCAAAATGGCAAACTTGAAAGAACTAGTTGTAAATTATTTTCAGACAAAGATTATTGCTACACTGGACCGCTACGCGGTGATTATCACAGCAGAGAGACAGACTATATTAGACGGGTTGACCCTGCTCAACCAAGTACTTACAGAGCCACCAAGCCCATCAAGATACCAGATGGCAACGTTTCTGGTAGAAGAAATACATGTCATGAATGTCAGGCTTCAAAGATTGGTTCAACTGAGGCAAGAAGCTATGTGTAGGCATTTGGAGTTGATGGAAGAGATGGAATCAAGGTTCCCGTGAACCTCAACCCCGCAACTGCTCTATCTTTTGTTTTTTTAGGAATGAAAATGTGAATTAGGAAACAATTTTGTATATGGAATTGAAATCATTAGAATGAAATCCACCTGTTGTTATATACTTGTTTGTCTATTTTTGTTTATGAAAGCAATCTGTTAAACAAAAACCCTAATCCTCGAAAACAGAGACGATCAATAATTGTAGTCCGATCAACAACCGAAGCATAATTTTAGGTAAATATGAAATATGTTCGCACAATCCTCGAAAACAGAGACGATCAACAATTGCAATCCGATCAACAACTGAAGCATAATTTTAGGTAAATATGTAATATGTTCGCACAATCCTCGAAAACAGAGACGATCAAAAAACAGAACGGATCTCCATTCCGTTAAACAAAAACCAGAACGGATCAATAAGAACCTTAGCTTTTGGGGAATTATAATTCTAAATAACTAATATCTTAAATTTTGGGGAAATAAGGGTCAGTTATGACCATTGATGGCCCAATAAGGTGTGTATAGGGGCAATGAGGGTCAGTTGGGACCAATGAGTCCCAATACGGTGTGTATAGAACCAATAAGGTGTATATATGACCATTGAT
Organism: Deinandra increscens subsp. villosa; assembly: GCA_039602395.1. Taxonomy (NCBI): domain Eukaryota; kingdom Viridiplantae; phylum Streptophyta; class Magnoliopsida; order Asterales; family Asteraceae; genus Deinandra; species Deinandra increscens. The sequence continues at coordinate 11,537,767 of JBCNJP010000019.1, read as the reverse complement.
GGCCGAATAAGGTGTGTATAGAACCAATAAGTTGTGTTTAGGACCATTGTTGGCCCAATAAGGTGTTTTAGGGGCAATGAGGGTCAGTTGGGACCAATGAGTCCCAATAAGGTGTGTATAGAACCAATAAGGTGTACATATGACCATTGATGGCCAAATAAGGTGTGTATAGAACCAATAAGTTGTGTTTAGGACCATTGATGGCCCAATAAGGTGTTTTAGGGGCAATGAGGGTCAGTTGGGACCAATGAGTCCCAATAAGGTGTGTATAGAACCAATAAGGTATGTTCAGGACCATTGATGGCCAAATAAGGTGTGTATAGAACCAATAAGTTGTGTTTAGGACCATTGATGGCCCAATAAGGTGTTTTAGGGGCAATGAGGGTCAGTTGGGACCAATGAGTCCCAATAAGGTGTGTATAGAACCAATAAGGTGTGTTCAGGACCATTGATGGCCAAATAAGGTGTGTATAGAACCAATAAGTTGTGTTTAGGACCATTGATGGCCCAATAAGGTGTTTTAGGGGCAATGAGGGTCAGTTGGGACCAATGAGTCCCAATAAGGTGTGTATAGAACCAATAAGGTGTGTTCAGGACCATTGATGGCCAAATAAGGTGTGTATAGGGGCAATGAGGGTCAGTTGGGACCAATGAGTCCCAATAAGGTGTGTATAGAACCAATAAGTTGTGTTCAGGACCATTGATGACCCAATAAAGTGTGTATAGGAGCAATGAAGGTTAGTTGGGACCAATGAGTCCCAATAAGGTGTGTATGGAACCAATAAGTTGTGTTCAGGACCATTGATGACCCAATAAGGTGTGTATAGGAGCAATGAGGGTCAGTTGGGACCAATGAGTCCCAATAAGGTGTGTATAGAACCAATAAGTTGTACATATGACCAATATGGTGTGTATAGGGGCAATGAGGGTCAGTTGGGACCAATGAGTCCCAATAAGGTGTGTATAGAACCATTAAGGTGTGTTCGGGACCACTGATGACCCAATAAGGTGTGTATAGGAGAATTGAGGGTCAGTTGGGACCAATGAGTCCCAATAAGATGTGTATAGAACCAATAAGGTGTGTTCAGGACCATTGATGACCCAATAAGGTGTGTGTAGGAGCAATGAGTGTCATTTGGGACCAATAAGTCCCAATATGGTGTGTATAGAACCAATAAAGTGTACATATGACCAATAAGGTGTGTTTAGGGGCTTTGAGGGTCAGTTGGGACCAATGAGTCCCAATAAGGTGTGTATAGAACCCATAAGGTGTACATATGACCATTGATGGCCCAATAAGGTGTGTATAGGGGCAATGAGGGTCAGTTGGGACCAATGAGTCTCAATAAGGTGTGTATAGAACCAATAAGGTGTACATATGACCATTTATGTCCCAATAAGGTGTGTATAGGGGCAATGAGGGTCAGTTGGGACCAATGAGTCCCAATAAGGTGTGTATAGAACCAATAAGGTGTGTTCAGGACCATTGATGACCCAATAAGGTTTGTATAGGAGCAATGAGGGTCAGTTGGGACTAATGAGTCCCAATAAGGTGTGTATAGAACCAATAAGGTGTGTTTAGGACCATTGATGGCCCAATAAGGTGTTTTAGGGGCAATGAGTGTCAGTTGGGACCAATGAGTCCCAATAAGGTGTGTATAGAACCAATAAGGTGTACATATGACCATTGATGGCCCAATAAGGTGTGTATAGGGGCAATGAGAGTCAGTTGGGACCAATGAGTCCCAATAAGGTGTGTATAGAACCAATAAGTTGTACATATGACCAATAATGTGTGTTTAAGGGCAATGAGGGTCAGTTGGGACCAATGAGTCCCAATAAGGTGTGTATAGAACCAATAAGGTGTGTTCAGGACCATTGATGACCCAATAAGGTTTGTATAGGAGCAATGAGGGTCAGTTGGGACTAATGAGTCCCAATAAGGTGTGTATAGAACCAATAAGGTGTGTTTAGGACCATTGATGGCCCAATAAGGTGTTTTAGGGGCAATGAGTGTCAGTTGGGACCAATGAGTCCCAATAAGGTGTGTATAGAACCAATAAGGTGTACATATGACCATTGATGGCCCAATAAGGTGTGTATAGGGGCAATGAGAGTCAGTTGGGACCAATGAGTCCCAATAAGGTGTGTATAGAACCAATAAGTTGTACATATGACCAATAATGTGTGTTTAAGGGCAATGAGGGTCAGTTGGGACCAATGAGTCCCAATAAGGTGTGTATAGAACCAATAAGGTGTGTTCAGGACCATTGATGACCCAATAAGGTTTGTATAGGAGCAATGAGGGTCAGTTAGGACTAATGAGTCCCAATAAGGTGTGTATAGAACCAATAAGGTGTGTTTAGGACCATTGATGGCCCAGTAAGGTGTTTTAGGGGCAATGAGTGTCAGTTGGGACCAATGAGTCCCAATAAGGTGTGTATAGAACCAATAAGGTGTACATATGACCATTGATGGCCCAATAAGGTATGTATAGGGGCAATGAGGGTCAGTTGGGACCAATGAGTCCCAATAAGGTATATATATATATATATAACCGATAATGTATATATATATTTCAATATATTGAAAGTATATATATATATATATATATATATGTGTGTGTGTGTGTGTGTGGTGTGTCTTTAGCACTTGACATATTTTTTTCACGTTACGTATACAAATGCATTAGGATACAATTGTCATTAAATATATTACGAAATTTTCCATTTTACATTTAAAGATCATTTTAAAGGTATGTTGAAAATACTATTATATCTATGTCTGTAATTAATTGAGTTTATATTAAATCCGATAAATGTTGTCACGTCCTTATTAGGTGAGATTATTTCACCTGGATCAATCATATTAATCCCCAAATTACTTCCCACCGTTTTTCAAAATCTTGCCAAAATTCATTGATCAGTTTCTATTCCCTCTCACCAAAATTTTATCACCAAAACGATTCATCACTCTCTTCTTCCATCTCACCAAAATTTTATCACCAAAACGATTCATCACTCAAATTCACTGTCATTTTCTGGAGATCATTTATTTCATCTCAAATTCCATCGCATTTATTTCATTTCAGGATTCATCTCATTTACTATGGAGCATCAAAATGAAGCATTGAATGAGATTGATGATTATACAAGGTACACTGACGATGAACAAATTGATGAATATTCAGAAGACGATGTTAGTACCTGAGTTTTGTGTGGCCGTTACTGTTCGAATAGTCAAAGCAGACTGAACTGTGTGAAAAATGAACTGAAGATCAAAGCAACCGAAGTGCCAGTTCGTGTACAACCGAAGTGACACGAACTGGGAACCGAACTGGCAGTTCGCTCCAGTTCGGGTGACTTCGGTTAGGCTTCAGTTCGAGCAGATCTAAACGAGTATATATATGAGTTTGTTCATTGTATTTGCTGAGTTTTAGAGTCTAGTTGATCTGTTTTCTCTGTGTGGTTGGAGAGGTTCTGTCCAAACCTCTCCTGGAGCTTAACGATGTATACTTCTTCGTTATTGTAATCATTCGACTAGATTCGTGCAATAAAACTTCCGTCTCATTACCGAACAGCCATAGAAACGATCCGAAAACGGTTTTTCAGTTGGTATCAGAGAGCTGTTGGCTCTTTCTATGGTTTATTCTTCACGTTTTTGTTCATTTTGAGACGTTAAATCGTATGTTAGATGTGATTCTTCGTAGTTCTGATCGGTTTTTGTTTAACCGAATCTTTCTGAGTCATGTATTCATCTAACAGAGGTATTGGAATGTCGAAATTCGATCAAATTCAGAATCTGGTTCGAATTTTCACAAAACGCAGGTCCAGTTCGCTTCAAGAACATCCAGTTCGTTTTAGTTCGTGTCATGAATTTCCAGTTCGTCTTAACCGTCAACCGAAGTCCGAGTTCGCCTGAGTAACCGCTCTGAAGTGACAGTTCGCTTAGGTTCATGAGTACTAGATCATCCGAAGTCCGAGTTCGCTTCAGTTCGTTTAACCGAAGTCTCAGTTCGAGTCCAGTTCGCTTGATCTCATTTCGTTTCAGTTCGCTAAGTTTCAGTTCGCTTCAGTTTGGTTCGTTTCAGTTCGGATAAAGCTGAGTTCGGCTACGTTCGGATCAGTTCGGGTGACAGTTCGTTCAGGAATTTCTGATGCATTTTTAGCCAGGGGCTCTGCCCCTTGGATCCCGCCAGGGGCTGCCGCCCCTTGGACCCCACTTGATGTACAAAAAT
>JBCNJP010000019.1:11458188-11533030 GCA_039602395.1 Deinandra increscens subsp. villosa | reverse complement strand
ACATCAAGTCCGAGTTCGCTTCAGTTCGTGTAACCGAAGTCTCAGTTCGAGTCCAGTTCGCTTGATCTCATTTCGTTTCAGTTCGCTAAGTTTCAGTTCGCTTCAGTTTGGTTCGTTTCAGTTCGGATAAAGCTGAGTTCGGCTACGTTCGGATCAGTTCGGGTGACAGTTCGTTCAGGAATTTCTGATGCATTTTTAGCCAGGGGCTCTGCCCCTTGGGCACCGCCAGGGGCTGCCGCCCCTTGGACCCCACTTCTCAGGGGCGCTGCCCTCGAACCCCCGTTGTGTGGGAAGTTCAAGAAGCAAATCAGTTGGCGAGTTTACCCTTGACTCGGTAGCTGTGGGGTGGTGTATGGGTTCGCATAACAATGATTGGTCTTATCTTCTTAAAGAATGCCAGATTCTGATGCTTTGAGCGAGTTAATGATCGAGTTTCAAAGTTTCAAGAAACCTGTGTGAAATGAATTTGTGGATAGTCATTGTTCTTGATGATGGACAGAGATTCAAGAGCACGAGTTTCTGATGATGGACAGAGATTCAGAGACGGGAAAATGATTACATTTCCACAAATTAAAGAAAATTAAAGATTCCATTGCGGGCCAATTGAGTTTATCATTACACTAAAAAGATTTATTCTTGCGGGGTTTTGGAATCAAAGAAAGTTAAAGATTTGAATAGTTCACTTGTTTAGGGGGAAAATGGGCACCCTAAAAATTTCAAAGTTTCAAGATTGAAAAAGTGAATATTCAAAAGCAATTGATTCAGGGATGATGGTGATTTTTGATCTTCATGGAAATGTGGTGTATTCTGATGTTCGTGCGAACCGATACGTCAAAGTTTTCAGTTATGGTTTGGAACTCTCTGTCATATGCCCGATACTTTCTTGAGTTGTGAAGACTTGGTTAGCGTCCAGTCTGCAACGAGTTATACGTTTACCGGTGTTATACATTGGGATGGATTTCATTCTGAGGGGGAATTTCTATGATTGAAGATGCTCATCGTGTCAGTTTTCATAAAGATCAGAATGTATTACAATTTGGTGAAGATTGAAGATTTCTGTCTGATGCTGTGATGTTTGAATGTCTTTACGGTTTCCGGGACGACTTATAAAGTGAACCATTATCATTGGCTTGTGTGGGATGTGCTTTATCCGAGGGGGAACTTTATTGGTTGTGGAGATTGTACAAGATGTGAAACTGTTTCTTGCATACCTGAAGTTTCAGTCAAGGGGATTTTGCTGAAGATAAAAGCGTCTGCAGCAAGCTGACTGAAGATTGCTAGAAGATCAAAGTCTGCATTCGACAGTAACGTCCAAGGGGGAATTTGTTAGTACCTGAGTCTTGTGTGGTCGTTACTGTTCGAATAGTCAAAGCAGACTGAACTGTGTGAAAAATGAACTGAAGATAAAATCAACCGAGGTGCCAGTTCGTGTACAACCGAAGTGACACGAACTGGGAACCGAACTGGCAGTTCGCTCCAGTTCGGGTGACTTCGTTTAGGCTTTAATTCGGGCAGATCTAGACGAGTATAAATATGAGTGTGTTCATTGTATTTGCTGAGTTTTAGAGTCTAGTTGATCTGTTTTTCTCTGTGTAGTTGGAGAGGTTCTGTCCAAACCTCTCCTGGAGCTTAACGATGTATACTTCTTCGTTATTGTAATCATTTGACTAAATTCGTGCAATAAAACTTCCGCCTCATTACTGAACAGCCATAGAAACGTTCATATTTATCTTCAGTTCGCTTGTGTTTGTTTCAGTTCGTTCTAGTTCGGTTAACAAGTATTCAAGATCGAGCTGTTCGTCAATATAAGGAGGAGTTTGATTGAAGAATCAAGGCATAACAAAAGAGAAGAGAAAAGTGTATGATACTGCACAAGCCGAGGGGGAGTTTGTTAGTACCTGTACGGTTCGGCATGTGAAGTATCAAATACAAGACAAGACAATACAAGAAGCTGCTCAGCCGAACCCAGGAGAACTGGGAGTTCGGGTCAACCGAACTGGCAGTTCGGTTGATGCTCAGTTTGGCTAACAGGCTACATCTATAGTTGCGTCTTTGTATTTTACACAGAGTAACTGTGTGATAATTGAGTCTGTGTGTGAGTTTCTCTCAGTAATTCTCTGTGTGTACTTAGCTTTCTCTGAATCAATACAAACATCATTATATTTATGTTTCCGCGTTCCATTTCTATTGATTTCATCGTAGATCGAGTAGACGATCCAGCTCCACGACTTTACAGACGAACTCAGTCAAAATTCTGACAATGAAGGGGAACGTCATGAGGAATCAAAAGAAGAGAAAATGATAATTAATGATGACGCCCAAGTCGAGGATGAGGATGAGGATGCCACAACCTCTGCTCCACAAGCTACAAATATCAAGAGGGGGTTGTCGCGGTTGGTAACGTGGCGTGGCATATTTACTAAAAGTGGTGGGAAAAAAATGGCCACTAACATTTGACAATGCTGGAAGGGTTGTCGAGGAGCATAGAGCCAAGTTTTCAAGTTTTAAAGGAGATATTGTAAGGGCAGAGGTCGGATTGAAGTATCCTGGTTGGAAGAAGGTGCCAACAGACAACAAGAACACGATGTGGGCTTCGATTAAGGTTATGAAACAGATTAACCACTTTCTCACATAATTAAGTTTGTTATATATTGAATTCCATGTGACTAAAAAATCTATGTTTTTTAGCAATATTTCGAGGTTGATGATTGTCGAAAGGGTACAGTTATGGTAATGCTTGGTGTGTTGCTGAGGGGTTTTAGACGTAAATTGCGTGAAAAATACATTCTTCCCAACCTGGCGAAACCAATGGTGCTTGCGAAAGTTCCAAAGCCGTACTTCGGAATTGTGGAAAAAGAAGATTGGGACAGATTTGTACAATATACAAAATCTTAAGAGTTCCAGGTTTTTATTCAATTCAAACTGCAGCTTTCATTAATTAATTGAGCTAAGTTTTATAACTAATGAGATTATAATTAATTCTCTTTGTTCTGTTGGAAAGGCTGTGTCAACCAGTGCAAAACAGGTTCGAGCACAGTATACTTATGATCATACCATGGGTCGGGGAGGATATGCCTTTCTGAAAGAAAAGATGGTAATAAGCTAATTAAGAGTGTTACATCCGGTCAGTCATGGTTAAGAACCTGTAATGTATGTTTCAAGTCTGATATATATTATTATAATACAAGGTACAAAACAAAGACATCGAAGCTGATGAGGAACCCGATCGAACTCTTATGTGGAGGAGAGCAAGGGTAAACAAAGAGGGGGAATACAAGACGCCTGCGATGAAGGGCCTAGCAGAGCAAATAGTATGTTTAATTGCTATATATATACCTAACTATTTACATGTTAAAAATTAGTAGCACCTCACTACATTAACTAAATCAATTACTGCAGGCCGAGAAAGAAACACAAATAAAAGCGGGATCCTTGACTGCAGAACCTGGAACGGATGCCCTGACAATGGTCCTTGGCAAGGAAAGGGGTGGATTCGTAAAAGGGATGGAGTGAATTCCCGTCAATATTGGCAGCATGGTGCTCTAAAAGGGCGATCAAAAGAGCGCATCGAAAAACTCGAGGCGGAACTCAAGAACGAAAAACAGATGCGTTTGAAAAAGGATGAAGAGTTTGATGAGCTCAATTTTAAGATTAAATCATTTAGTGAATGTAGGCCTCTGTTATTTGAAGGGAAGAGAGATGCCGGTTTAACTGTTCATTGGATTCGAGAAATGGAAGTTGTGATAGGTATTAGTAAGTGTCGTCCAGATCAAGCGGTGAAGTATGCAGCCCATTCCTTCAAGGGAGAAGCATTATTTTGGTGGGACTCGATTCTACAATCCCGAGGCGAGCAAGCCGTTACTGCTATGAGATGGAATGATCTGAAGACGCTAGTGCTGAGCAAGTTTTGTCCAAGATACGAGTTGGAGAGGATCGAGATTAACTTTCTAAAGTTGGAAGCAGGTAATATGACCTATCAAGAGTTCACAAGAAAGTTTGATGAAATGACAAGATTGGTACCGAGGTTGGTAACACCCGAGGAAGAAAAGGTGAAGAGGTACGTTCAGGCCCTTCCTGCTGCCGTTAGGAAGATAGTTAGGCCTCATGTTCCAAAAACGTACCAGGAAGCAATTGACCTCAGTGCTATGGTTTACGGAGAAGAATATGGTGACGAAGGAAGACCGGGAGAAGCTAAGTGGAAATTTTCTGAGACTGGAGAAAGTTCAAAGAAGAGTGATAAAGATTTTCACAAGAAGCTGAAGAAGGATTCAAAAGACGACAAGCCTAAGTGTTGTAATTGCAACAAGTTTCATCATGGAGAGTGTTGGGTAAAACCTACGAGTTGTTATAGGTGCGGCAAAGAAGGACACTACTCCAACAATTTTCCGGAGGCTAAGAAGTGTTACGAGTGTGGAAGCCCGGGGCATGTTAAAGCAAATTGCCCTAAGATAGTAAGAAACCCGATGCCTTTAAGATCAGTTCCAGCTTAAGTAGCCAAGAGTAAAGTTTACAACCTAACTGCTATCGAAGGACCTGATGTGACCTCAGGTACATTTCTCGATAAATAGGTTGCTTGAATACATGTTATAACTTTAACGTTATTATGAGTTCTATCGAATGGTTTTACGAATTGCTTGATAGACCATTAGTTAGGATTACGAATCCTTTAATTTATTGCCTTAGAAGAATGAACATTAAATGTTAGAAATGTATCCGAAGAATTGGAGGTTGCAGCAATAGTATTTACACTCAAGGAATGGAAGCATTAAACAAGGATATGCAGAAGATGTCCAGACTAGTTATTGAAAGTAGATGATAAATAGTCATAAATGATATCGGCTTTGTTGTGGTTAGAATAGTAATGTTATCCTACACTGAACTAGTACTAGTACACCTCTAGTTGTACCAAGGGTGTGGAGGATATGCCGCTGGTACATCCTGTATACATACACCTGAGATACAACCAGAAGTGGCACTAGGGTTAGTTTCGTGCAGGTAAATAGTACGGGCCACTGTGGAAAACAAGGTCAATAACATTTATGAATATGAATCACTTATTAGTAAACGAATGAAGGACTATTGGTACTCGAGAATGAAGATCAAGGTGTGCAAAGTGTAAAGAACTGTTTGACGTACGCAAAGGGTGGAATGGAGCAGTAGAAGTCTCGTGAAGACGCGTTCTTCCAAGGAGTTAGAAGATTTATTCATCGTTACAGTCCTGGAAGAAGTTCCTCAAGCAAACGAGTCAGAAATGATATCTTCCGATAGAAGCGTATTAAATGTCGGCTTATCGTATATAGAAATGCGTGTTGCGATCCTAAATCGCAATTAGAAGGAAGGATTAGGAGCAAGATAGTTCCTATAGTTAAAGTGATACGAATGCCTAGGTAAGATTATGAGAGAACCTAGGAAAGGAAAGGGGATGAAATAAGAATATCTCATTATGAGTTATTCGTAAACGAAGTAGGTTTCGGGACGAAACCTTATTTAAGGGGGGTAGAGTTGTAACATCCCAAAATTTGAGAAATACATGGTTAATGTGATAAATACATATTATATATGTGTTAGATAGATAAACGTGATAAAACGGATAGAAAATGCATGATTACTCATTACCGGGTAATAAACTGATAAATGTGGTGTTATGTGATAAATGAAATAAGGAAATGAGATAGATACGTAGTTTATATTCAAGATAATGGATATATATGATGTTAGCATGAAAAACATAGTTAAACGTTTGTATGATAGAAATAAATGATAACCGGACAAAAATGACTTTACGCGATTATACGATATTGAAATACATGTGAATATATGATTAGTTTAGTATGAATGCATGTGAAATATTCATTTGATGAATATATATATGTAGAAATACGTGTTAGAATAGTTAAACGTGTGAAATTGCAAGTTAAATAGTTAATGGAAAAGTATAAGGGCTAAAAGTGTAATTTATATAAAGTTATAAATACTTACGGATGTTATACGTGTTTATAATTATTATAAGTGTTCCGAGACTTAGAAAGTATCATAAATATATCCTAATGTGATTCGGAACATAATATAATAAGTATTGTAAAGTTAGAGGGGTAGAAAGTGTAAACTTTGTAAAAGTATATATATATGTATATATATATTATTATATATAACCCGAACCCTCAAGAATGTTAGAATTATGTTTAATAAAGTTATGGAACATAAATGATAGCTACATCGAAAGATACAAAAGTAATAAGCCTAAAATGAAAGTTAAGGGACTAAAAGTGTCAATAATTGAAAAATAGAAAACGTACGTATACGTATATCGTCGAGCGTATCCCGAGCCTTAGAAAGTTTTATAAATATGTTCCTTAATGTTTTGGTGCCTAAAATGATAAAACATATTAAAGTTTGGGGGCTAAAAGTGCATTAAACCAAAGCTGGAGGACCAAACTAGTAAAAATCACAAACCTGCCCAGAAAAGCGCGGCTCGCGGACCGCGAGCCACTGAACCTAAACATGTCGCGGTACGCGAAGAGGAAGATCAGACAGCTGGTTCATCTGGTTCGTTTTCAGCCACGTTTTCCTGTCGTGTTCTCCAAAATTCGACTTTTACGTGTCGTTTTTGAACGCCTAATCACCATAGACACATGGGGGAGCCTGGGACGAGTTCGTTGACTATAAATAGCACACCTAACATTCGTTTTTCATCACCAATTCCTCAAATTCCTCTCTTGAAAACCCTCTTTCGGACCAGTAACTTCTTCGATCAAATTAGAGCAAACGACGAGGATCTAGAAGCTGAAACTTTGCAGTTTTTCTTTATTTGGTATGATCTAAAATAACCTCTCTCAGATTTTGTTAACATTGCTTCTAAGTATGATTTCTAAAATTATGGTAAAATTAGGGTTCTTGAGCTTGTTTTGCTAAAATTGAGTAATCGGGTGGGAGTTAGGGTCTGAAATTTTGTAGGTAATCCTAAAATGATGTATTTTAAAGAAAGCCCTAAGTTTATTTCAGATTTGGAAAAGGTTTGGTAAAGGTTTTGTTAACGGGTCAAAATTAGGGTTTTCGTAACGTTGTTCTGCCCAAATTGAGTAAACGGTGTTGAGTTAAGGTTTGATATTTTAAAGTATATTATAAAATGTTATAATGGATAATACCCTAAGTTGGTTTGAAAAGAAAATGAGTTTTGATAAAGAAATGAGAAAAACGGGAAATTAGGGTTTTGAAATATGATTATTTAATATATAATAATCCGGAGGGTATGGGGACTTGATTTTTGGTATGGTAACATGTTTATATATATAATAAGTATATATGAATTTAAAATGGATAATTAATAAAGTATAAAAGATACCAAGCTAATCGGATATTTAGAAGTTCGTGCGGACCGGAAGGGTAGGCGCCTGTACTCTGGGGTTTCTGGCATAGCGAGGGTGTCGCATAAATCCCACATGGGACTTGGCATTCCTCACTGGGCGATCCCGGGGTGAGCATTTACTTATAGGAATGCGCGTCTTTATATTATCAGTAAAAATGAATATTTGGCCTGTAAGGGCATTTTGGTCATTTTGACCTATAAAAAGGATAATCTTAATAAATGAATAATATTAAGATAATAAAAGATAAAAATAAATATAGGGAGTGTTTATTGTATAAAGCCTTGCGTTAACACCATACGATACGCGAATTAGGTTAAAATCGGGAATCGTTGCGGAAGTTATGTTCGAGTAACGAGTTAAAGATATAAGGTGAGTTCTATGAGCCCACTCTTAAATGTTTTAAATGTTTTAAATGTTTTCGGGCTGATATACATACAAATGTTATAAAAATATATTCAAATGATTTATAATTGAAATGTTGCATATCTTAACTGATAGAAATTGTTAAAGAGTGCCTTGTTAAACTGCTTTTGATTGATATATACGTGAAAGGTTAAGGAAATGTATTAAGCTGTTAAAATGTTAATTGTTAAATGGATATATTGAACTGTTAAGTTGTTGGATTGATATGTACACGTGAGTTGTTATGCAAATGTATTAAAATGCATATACGTGAAATGTCTTAAATTGATAATCGGTTAAAAGGCTTTTGGGCTAATGCATATATGGTGTGTTATGAAAAATGATTTTAAGCGTGTTATTACGCAATTATGATGACTGTGATATGGTATGTGCTATGCTTGCTTTGAAATTAAATAGTCAAGTGATAAAGGAATTATTAGTAGACGTTATGGTGAATATGTATGATTATATGAGAACAGGTGATACATTTGCTTTATTATTATGTGGTGGATACGCTGCGGTACTTCCTATATATAAGCATAATAGTAATAGTTACCTGGTATATCGGAAGGGTGGTGGATACGCCGCTGGTACATCCTATATATAAACTCTAACGGTAAATTGGGGGATGTTCATTTGTTGCAGTATATGAATGCCTTATCACTGTCTACTAATAACCCTAAGTCACTTGGGTATTTAACTAGGGGCGGGTAGTGGTACAGGTGGAGTTAGAAAGTAGTGTTGCCCAATGAGGTTAGGGACCACTACAATTAGAAAAGGGGGAGAAAGCTACTGTCCGTTATAGGGAATGCTCTAGAAGGGTAAACTCGGCAGTTAGCAGAAAGACCGTGTGACTGTCCGTTATAGGGAATGCTCTAGAAGGGTAAACTCGGCAGTTTGCAAGAATGGTATCTCTGCTTATGTTAGCAGGGTTAGACGGATGAAAGGTTGAGGGGTTATAGAAAAGAATAGAGGGGATTATGGGATGAATGTTTTATAGAGGATATTTCTTGCTAAGGAATATTACGTGTTGTATAATGTTGTTATATGTTATGCTTGATAAATGTTTGTGAAAATGGGATCTTGCAGGTCCAAAGGTTTTAAACCTCTCTCCGAGGTAAAGTTTTAAATTATAGAACTCACCAGCGTAAGCTGACCTTTTCCAAAAATTTATGTATGTCAGGTCAAGGTGAGGCTTCGATTAGTTATGAGAAGGCCCTTGTGATAAGGGATTAGACGGGCAAGCTATCAGACAGAAGGAGTGTTTTGGCAAGCTGGCATACATATAGAAATAAACGTAGTGATAGTTAGTATTTCCTTATGTAAATTATCTCTTACTTTGTAGTACTTGGCAAATAAATAAAAGTTTCAAATTTCCGCTGCTTAGTTATCTCTGTTATTACCTTGTGTTCATGAGTAAATCCGATTCGTGACCCCTTCTAGAGCCAAGTCTGAGAGTGGGCGTCACATATATTTATATATATACACATACTATATATATAATTAATTAATTAATTAATTAACTAGCTAATTATGTCGGTTTGATTGTCGTAGTATAAATGTAATGTTTAAGTAAATTGAAATCGAAATTAACTAGCTAATTATTGAATTGTACGTAGGACATTGTCACTTCTGCGCAGCAGATATCGGGGAAACAATCTCTTCATTTAAACTCATCTAAGAGGTCGAACGATAAGGTACATATCTGAAACAATTCTGAAATTTAGTTGATACGGAAGATTCTTGTTGACCTGGATGAACATGCTTCTCTAGTTATAGTTCATCCGGATAGTTACAGTTCATCAGGATAGTTAGAGTTCTTCCGGATTATAAATAATAATTGTTCCGGCTATGATAAGTTTGTACTTAATTAATCCGGATGGTTATAGTTCATCCGGATAGTTTAAGTTCATCAGGATAGTTAGAGTTCTTCCGGAATATAATTAATAACTGTTCAGGCTATGACAAGTTTGTACTCCATCCGTATGGTTATAGTTCATCCGGATAGTTAAAGTTCATCAGGATAGTTAGACTTCTTCCCGAATATAACTAATAACTGTTCCGGCTATGACAAGTTTGTACTTCATCCGGATGGTTATCGGGATAGTTACTTAATTAATGTTTAGCCAGTTATGATTTGATTTAATTAGATAAACTAGCTCCCTAGCTACATTAATATTTAATTGAATTGTAGGTCTGTTCTGTGACCTGCCTATCACAAGACACTCCTCCATCTACATCAACAGCGTCCGGGCAAAACGAAAGGGTAACTATATATTTTACACAGTTGTGTACTTCAATAACTAATTGCTATATGATCATTTAATTAAATGCTGATGCTGTCTTTAGGGGAAAAACAGACAAAGAAGTACTGAAGTAGCAGCTGGGGCATCAGAGCAGGAAGTGGTAATATATATAATTAAGGCTTTGACAAATCGCTTTGACGTTATTGTAATTAATAAATATATATGTTACTAATAAATTTATAATTAATTATATGATGTCAATTTAGGAAAAGAATAAGAGACATGCAAAAGTATTAAAACCTGCACCTCGTAAAGTACATGCTAAGAAGATTGATCAGTTGAAAACACCAAATAATTATGTCAGTGCTCCTATGGATCAGCTGCCAGTAATCCTACAGGTATATGTTGGTACTAGATTTCAGGACGCTCGGAGAAGCTCACAAGCAGTTCACTGTAAGGATCCTGAATTATCTTTAACTACTAACGATTGTTTTTTCCCTTTTTTGTTTATTGTTTGCAGATAACCTCAATGTGACTCACGTGTCCTAAAGACCCGGTCAGCTAACAGAGACGTGGACTAAGTCGACTTTAACGGCTAGTAGAAGACGTGGAAGTTGGTTGCTAGTTTTTAGGAAATTAGTTATCATGTAATTCTTATTTAATCGAGCTCTAGGCTTGCACACGACACACATTCTGTCATTTTTATTCTCTGTAACACTTAGAATTCGAGCTCACTTCACTTGTACTTGAACAATTTTCGATTATATAAAAGTTTCAGGCAGCAGGCACTTTAAGCCGGCTCCCGAGGTTTTTTGCTAGGCTCCTTGAGGATACTCAAGGATTCCTGGATTTTTCCCTCGTTACATCCTCGTGTCAATCTCTAAATCTACATTTTCATCTTTATTTGCATCAAACACTCTACCTCACTTGCAAAGTTTGATCAACTAATTGCTTAGGCAGTTTTTGACCAAAACAATTTGGCGCCCACCGTGGGGCAAACGGTGTTTGAATTCAATTAAGAGCCTTGATCTTCTTCACTTAACCAATTCTCGAAGATGTCAAGTCAACCGAAGAGCACTTCAACCTCTGTTCCATCTACTAAACCAGTTACTAGCACCGGTCTCCCTCCGATGCCGAAGAAAACAGTCAACACCGATGCTAAGAAAGTGGATTACCCTACTTTTACCGGTTCACAAGGTACGTCTACCAACTCTCCTATTTCGAATAATGATCTGATTGTTTTGATCAGGAAAATGAAGGCCCATGCGGATGAACAAGCCAAAACCAACGAGAAGATGATGAAGGAGATCATGGAGTTGAAGAAATCAAAGAGACTAGTGGAGGAAATCAGCCCCTTAATGCCCAAAGCATTCTTCTTTGATTCTCCTGAAATATCGGAGCCGCCTAAACAGAATCAGAGATCCTCTACTGCCTCGAAATCTGGTGTATTTACAGCTGCTGCTTCAGGCCTTTCAAGCTCTCAGCATCAAAGCAATTCCGAAATGATGGATGTGGACTACTCTGGATTCTATTCCAAAGAGCCCCCGAAGTCTTACTTCAGAGACTTCGAAAACCAGCAGCCACCTAGATTCTCAGACCAGCAGCTGCCGAGACTCTCATCACAACTACCCCCCAGATCTCAGTCTCAGCAGTTCACAATGCACAACTCTCAAGGTCCTTGGAGTCAACAGTTAGGAGCACGCCTTACCCAAACAGGCCAAGGATCTTCGATGCAGACATTCCCAGATTTCTCGAGCAGCTACCGAGCTGCTCAGGATCCCCAAGGATCCTTATTTTCTAACCCCGCTGTTTCTGCAGGTGTATTTCCGAATCTGTCTCAAGAAGTGCATGAAGGAGACTTCATTCCCATGCAAGTGGAGACCACAACTGAACCAGCTGTCCTTACGAATGCTGAATATGGAGCCCGGATCCATCCTCAAAATCCCCGGACTGGTAACAACTTTGACAGTTCATATGCTAACCCTAACCATGAAGTTATGCAGCATGCATGTATCGATCCAGCTATAGCCAGGGAACTCCAGAAACTGAAAGACATGATCTCAAGTGTCCCCGGTGTTATACGTCCTATTCCTGAAGTGCCTACAGGCAGCCACAGAGTTTCCAGATTTGCATGGCCCATTTGTGACGTAGAAATCCCAATAAGATTTCAGACTCCCAACATGAAACTCTATGATGGAACTACAGATCCCGAAGAGCACGTGGCGTAATACAGGGAGCGGATGGAAATCAACCCTATTCCAACCAACATCAAAGAAGCCTGTCTATGCAAAGGATTCGGCTCAACATTAACAGGACCAGCCTTAAAATGGCTGCTCAGTATTCCCCCTAATACTATCACTTCATTTCCACATTTAGTTAACATGTTTAATAATCAGTTTTCTTGCAGCAGAAGCTTTGAGAAGCTCACAGGTGACTTGTACCGAATAGTTCAGAAGTCTGACGAATCTCTAAGAGATTATGTAGCCAGATTCGGCCGAGAAGCTCTAGATATCCCCAACTTAGATATGGCAGCTTCTGTGGAAGCCTTCAAGATGGGACTTAGAAGAGATTCTCCATTTTATGATGACCTTGTTATGACCCCATGCAGGAATCTTGATGAAGTCAGAACAAGAGCATTAAGGTTCATCAGACTAGAAGATGACAAGAAAATTCAAAAAAGGAATGAAGTGCCAAAATCTGAATCCTCAGGCAGAAGAACGGAATCTCCTGGAAAACAACATCGGTCTAAACATTATTATCGAAATGATAACCAGAGAGTCAATGCAATTGAGGACGAGGAAGACGAAGAAGACTTCCCGAAGGTATCTGATTACTATTTTTCAGTTGACGTAAGTGGTTTGTTGTGTGCCTTGCAGGATCTAGGTGATAAAGCCAGATGGCCAAGGAAGTCTAAGAAGCCGGGAACCTGGAAAGATAAGTCTAAGTGGTGTGCTTACCACGAAGACTTCGGGCACTTGACAGATGACTACATAGCTCTTCGGAAGGAAATCAGTTACCTGCTCAGCAAGGGGCACCTCAAAGAGCTGTTTGGCAGAAAGAAAAGCAAGACTCAAGATGCTTCCGAGCTGCCCAAAAGAGCGCCATCACCACCAACAGATGCCAAAGTGATAAACTTTATATCAGGAGGATCTGACATATGTGGAGCCTCTCTCTCATCAGCAAAAAGACATGCTAAAGAAGCCAAGATGGATCAAGGCAGTCGGCCAAAGAAGAACGCTATATTGACTGAAGATAAAGTCATCTCTTTTGACGAAACTGACAAGCTAGATATCCAGGATCCCCACCACGACAGCCTGGTAATAACTTTATGCATTTCTAACCATTATGTTCGCAGGATCCTGATAGACAATGGCAGTTCAGTCAACATCATCCAATTAGACGTGCTTAAAAAGATGAGCATTCCAGGAGAGGATATCATTCCAAGATCCTCGGTGTTAGTAGGATTCAGCGGAGAGACCAAGCACACGGTTGGAGACATCAAGCTTCCTGTCTACATTAAAGGAGTCAATTCGATGCAAAAATTCTGCGTAATTGACTCCCTCCCTTGCTGCAATGTGATCTTGGGAAGGCCATGGATACATGATATGAAAGCTGTTCCGTCTACCTATCACCAATGTGTGAAGCTTACTACACCTTGGGGAGTTGTAAGAATACTTAGTGATCAACAAGAAGCTAAAGACTGCTACACTTCAGCAATGAAGAACACCATCAAGCCAAGCCAGCATAGCAATTAAAGAAACCAACACGAAGAATTCAGATGACAAAGGAGTTGGAAATAAAATAAGTTCAACTAAAACCTGAAGATCCTGAAATCAAAGTGCTGGTAGGAACCAATATCCCAGAGGATACTGAGCAGCAGCTCGTGAACCTCTTGAAGTCCAGAATCGCGATATTCGCCTGGAAACACGAAGACATGACAGGTATATCTAAAGATATTATTACCCATAAACTTGGTATAGATGAATCTTTCAGGCCCATACACCAGAAAAGAAGGAAGTTCGCTCCTGAGAGGAACATCATAATTCAAGAAGAAGTTGACAGGCTGCTCAAGTCAAAGATGATCAGAGAGGTTAAATATCCTCGATGGCTGGCAAACGTGGTGGTTGTACAGAAGAAAAATGGTAAGTGGAGGGTATAGTATGTGTGGATTACACAGACCTGAACAAAGCCTGCCCAAAAGATCCATTCCCTCTGCCACACATCGACTCTATGGTGGACGCAACTGCTGGACACGAGATGCTGACCTTCATGGACGCATCTTCAGGCTTTCAACAAATTCAAATGGAGCCATCAGATCAAGAAGATACAGCCTTCATGACACCCACAGGTATTTATTGTTATATTGCAATGCCCTTTGGTTTACGAAATGCAGGTGCCACATACCAAAGGCTAGTCAACATGATGTTCAAAGACAAACTGGGGGACACCATGGAGGTATACATAGATGATATGGTGGTAAAATCGAAGAAAGCAAAAGACCATCCAAGAGATCTCGAAACCGCCTTTGATATCTTGGATCAGTTCAACATGAAATTGAATCCTTCCAAGTGCCATTTTGGAGTAAGAGCCAGCAAGTTCTTAGGCTTCATGGTTACTGAAAGAGGGATAGAAGCCAGCCCTGAACAGATCCAAGCTATTATAAACTTGAAGTCTCCAACAAATGTAAAAGAAGTTCAAAGATTAACCGGAAGAGTAGCAGCACTTAACAGATTCATATCAAGATCATCCGAGAAGAGCAAAGAATTCTATGATATATTGAAGAAGAACAAAAAGTTCGAATGGGGTGAGAAGCATGAAGCAGCTCTGAGCTCCCTGAAAGAATATTTGTCATCTGCTCCACTTCTGATGCAACCAGTTAATGGCGAGCCACTATCTCTTTACCTAGCGGTTTCGGGCAGCTCAGTAAGTGCTGTGCTCGTAAAAGATCATGAAGGATAACAGCATCCGGTATACTACGTAAGCAAAACACTACTAGATGCTGAGACCAGGTATTCTTATCTAGAAAAATTAATTTTAGCCCTTATCATGGCTTCCCAAAAGTTAAGACATTATTTTGAAACTCATGTTATTTATGTTAAAACTAACTATCCAATTAAGTTTGTCTTAAAAAAGCCAGAAATGTCAGGGAGGATGGCGAAATGGGCAGTTAAATTAAGTGCCTACGACATCATATATGAGCCAAGAACGGCAATCAAGTCACAAGCCCTCGCAGACTTTGTGGCTGATTTCAGCAGCGACATACTGCCAGAAGTTGAACTAGAAGTTAAGCAGCTCGAAGAAGCTTCAGGCAGTTGGATATTATACACAGACGGAGCCTCTAACGTCAGATGAACAGGACTGGGTGTGCTACTGAAATCGCCACAGGGGGACATTATTCCTCTATCTATTCATTGTGAATTCATGGCTACAAATAATGAAGCCGAATACGAAGCTTTAATTGCAGGGTTACAACTTTCTAAAGATATGGGCATCCAACACATCCAAGTTTTTATTGATTCTTTGTTATTAACTAACCAATTTAATGGATCTTACGCAGTGAAAGGCGAAAGGCTAACCAAATATCTAGATCTTGTAAAACAATTAGCATTATCTTTTGAAAGTTGCAGCATATCACAGGTACCTAGGGAAGAAAACGCAGAAGCTGATGCTTTAGCAAACTTAGCATCATCCTTGAGGATCCCAGAAGGTGTCAAGATTCCCATAACTCACATCCTAACTCCAGCAATTGAATAACAGGAAGTTAATGACGTCACAGCGGATAAAGATCAAGAAATGGTGGATTCTCAGGATCCTCAAGAATCCTGGACGTACCCTATCAAAAGATTTATTCAAGAAGGAGAAATCCCCAAAGACGAGAATCCTAGACTTTTTCGAACAAAGGTAATCCCATATTCAATAATAAATGGTATCTTATACAAAAAATCTCTTGCAGGTCCATACTTGAGATGCCTCGAGCAGCCCGAAGCACTTGCAGTACTTCAGGATATTCATGAAGGCGATTGTGGCAATCACACTGGGGGCAGATCACTACTTTCCAAAGTACTGAGGACAGGATATTACTGACCTACTATGAAGAAGGATGCGATGGCCTTCGTTCAGAAGTGTGATGCATGCCAGCGGCACAGAAATATCCTCCATCAGCCTGCTGAGCCGCTCCATTCAATATCATCTCCGTGGCCGTTTATGAAATGGGGCATGGACATAGTTGGTAAGCTTCCCGTGGCACCTGGAGGAAAGGTCTTCATGTTGGCCATGACGGATTATTTCTCCAAATGGATCGAAGCTGAAGCATTTGTTCAAGTTAGAGAAAAAGAAGTAATTTCCTTCATTAAAAGGAATATCCTGACAAGATTTGGAATCCCATCAGAAATAGTATGTGACAATGGATCTCAGTTTATTGGGAGAAGAACAACTGGCTTTTGTGAAGCATGGGGCATCAAGATGGTGACTTCAACTCCCATACATCCACAAGCTAATGGCCAAGCGGAATCAAGTAATAAGATCATCATCAACAACCTAAAGAAGAAGCTAGGAGCCAAGAAGGGGAAATGGGCTGAAGAGCTACCTTTCGTATTGTGGGCTGATAGGACAACTTCCAGAGAATGCTACTGGTCGAACACCCTTTTCCTTGGTGTTTGGATCAGAGGCTGTAATTCCCACTGAGATGGTGATGCCAACTGCTAGAACAAGCTGCCGGGATTTTGAAGCCAACAAGCAGGAGCGCCTTGAAGATCTTGAAACAGTTGATGAAATTAGAGACCTCACGAAGTTCAGAATGGCAGCATACCAGCAAAGGATGGCCAAGTCTTACAACAGGAATCTCAGAATCAGAAGGTTTCAAGTGGGAGATCTAGTGCTCAGAAAAGCTTTTCAAAATACTACCAATCCAGCAGATGGGAAACTCGCACCTAAATGGGAGGGTCCTTACTTAATAGACTCAGAAGCTGGAAAGGGGGCATATAGGCTAGCTACTATGGAAGGTGAACTGCTCCCGAGAGCTTAGAACGCAATTCATTTGAAGCTATATTTTATGTAAGTACCCTCAGGATCCTCTGAGCTTCTCGTGAGATCCTTAAACTTCTGAAATTTCAGGTATACCTCTAACTCCTATTTCAATTTATTATTATTATCCTTATGAAACGATCACTAACTCAAGCATCAGAGAGATGTTAGCTATGCTAACATTTATCTTTCATCAAGCCTTGATTATTTTGTAGAACTTCGAGTATTTTATCAAAAGTCAGAGGCTGATCACCTCTTCTAAGCACAAAGCATTCTGAATGCTATCAAAGGTTTAGAAGGTTTTCACCTTCTCGTTCACTAATGGGAATCGCCAGGAGCGCAAGACCCTCGCCAGGAGGGCACGATGGTGGCCTATGGTTCAAGGTGATGCGACCAGTCCATCTGAAGGTGGCTGACAATTTCATCACTGTTGGCCATAGCGTGCACTTCAAAATGGGTGGCAGACGTGTCATCTCAAAGAGATTCTAAGGCTCTTGACATTTTCATGTCAACTAAGGTTTAGGCACTCTCGTGTCTCTCAAGTTTTGGGCTTGACCCCAGTTGGCTTAGTCCCAAGTATTATTTGAGCTTGTCCTCAGTTTAACCAAGGTTTTTAATGTTCTCACATTAACTAAGGGCTAGGCACTTTCGTGTCTCTCAAGTCTATGGGCTTGACCCCAGTTGGCTTAGACCCAAGATTTACCAAGCACTTTGCGCCATAACGGAATCCATCCTTCGGTTTATTTCCAAAGGTTCAAGACTTATTTTATTCAAGGATCCTTAAGAATCCTTAAGGATATCAACCACTATGGCACTTGGAAAGCTCTTGAACAGGGGACAATGGTAATGATAATATTTTATATTTTTTACTAACTTGATATAAAAATCATCATGGTTTGTTAAGTTTTGATTTGGTTTTGAAATACTTGGAACATTTTTTCTGAATTAACTAAAATTGTTTTGAGCATCCTATGGGGTCCTTGTCAAAATAGTTTTCAAAAATAAACAATAAACGTACACAAACACATCATGATGATCAAAATGCTACCGGTCATATTAGTCTTTGCAGGAAATAAAGAAGTTGACCCCAGGCTTCGTCTTGGAACCCAAGATCCCTCCACCTGGAGGCCAACTATAATTGTCTTAAGGAGCCTGGACTTCGCCTTGAAACTCAAGGTCCCTCCATCCAAGCTCCCAAAAAGTAAACTGTTAATTGTTTCACAAACCATTGTTTTAAACTACCACAACCAACCTACCAACCAAACAAACTAAAAATATGGGCTCCGACCTAGTCAAGAATGCCTTCATCGCCCATCTTCTCACCAGCAGCCTCCACCTGCTCCACTGCAACATCCACTTCCTTGCCCTTGCCCTTGACCTGCTCAGCCTCAGCACCCTTGTCCACCACTTCAAGCTCGACCTCAGTAGCTGCTTTCTTCGGTTTGTCCCCCCTCGCAATCAGCAGCCTCTCAAGGCTCTCCTTCCAGTCTTGCAGCGGCCAGCTTTCCGGCTTGAAACCCTCAGCTTGAGCAACTGTGGCCATCTCAATCATACACTCGAGCACGCTGATAGTGGCTGAAGACTTAGCATTTCGGTCGGCCTGCTTGAGGGCTTCAGCAGCTGCAGCATCCTTCTCCCTGAGAAGCTTCTCATGGTGCTGATTCTTGCAAGCAGCAATCTTGGACATCTCTTCGATCCGGAGCTGGGCTTCATCAAGCTTCAATTCAGTAGCTCGAGCTTCTGCTCGGAAGCCTCTAACTTGCCCTCTAGCTCGATGACCTCATGGCTTAGCTTGTCAATGCCCTGCATCAAATCAACATGGATCAGACTCGAAAAGGGAAGTATTCTATCTATAAATTTTATATGCTTCCTTAATATTGAAATCTACTTACGATATTCATCACAACCTGCAGGGAGAGCAGCTTGTTGGCAGCTGCCACAGGAGGAAGGCCGTCGAAGCTGTCAACGTTGATGATGGTGTCTGAGACTTTGCGCTTTTTTGCAGAGGAAGCCTTGGACCGAGTGCTGGGAGGACGGAAAACAGGGGCTGGAACTTCAACAGGGGCCTTGCTGGTGGTCTCCTCAGTCTTTTCCTTCTTAGCGATGAGCAGCTTAAGATCCTGGAAGGAGAAGTTGGAGCCTGAACCTGGAGCTTCATCAGAGTCAAAACAAAGGGTCATGAACAGCGAACTAGAAATTAAATCGAAAAAGGAAAAACGGTATCCATATGTGCCTGCGGACATGGTTCTGGAAGGGTCGAGAGACTGTTGGGAGATGCTTATGGCACTTAAGACTTCGTCGGGCTGGCAGCTTCTTTCTGCTACCGGAATGCTGTAAAGATCCTTGATCTTCTTGGAAGATTCGCGGGTTGGCTTGATCAGAGCTTCAAACTTCGGAGCTGCAAAGACATAAAACAAGCATATCAGTCAAAGAAATTGAAGAATTGTGGAAAAAAGTAAATCACAGAAACTCTTCCTACCCTTGACAACCCATTGGGTAGGAAGGTTCTTGCAACCAACAAGGCTACTCCTTTTCACGAAGAAGAACTGGCGCCTCCAATCGTGGTCATTGTGGGAAACCCTTGGGATCATCTGGGCTTCTCCGGTTCTGATTTTCAACACAAACCTACTGTTGCCATGTGTGGCCAATCGATACACTTTGCAGATCTCGGCAACCCCAATGTCCAAATTGCGGGTTTGACTCAAGTGATGGAGAGAAATGAGAATGCGCCAAACCATGGTCATTACTTGAGAATAAGCAAGGTGGGTGATCGAAAAGAACTCAGTGACCAGATCAGGGAAAGGAAACGTTATTCCAAGCAAAAACGGGTAGTACAAGAAGCAGACCCAGTCATCGGAAATATGGTCAGCTTTCAAAGAAGGGTCAAACGGACGAAATTCAGCTTCAGCTGGGAAGCTCGAAGATCGCTGCAACATCGCGATCTTCCGATCATCGAAGTTACAGGTCTCTTCTTCCATTGCCGGAAGGAGTC
This sequence comes from Deinandra increscens subsp. villosa, assembly GCA_039602395.1. NCBI lineage: Eukaryota > Viridiplantae > Streptophyta > Magnoliopsida > Asterales > Asteraceae > Deinandra > Deinandra increscens. Next base: position 11,513,000 of record JBCNJP010000019.1, on the reverse strand, counting down.
CCTGGTCGGTGAATTCGTCGGCCACCTCGTCAGAGGTGGTGGACGAGGATCGGAGAAATTTCTTTCCCATTACCGGCGAAGAAGAAGAAGAGGAGAGCAAGTACTAACCTTTGGAAGATCGAAGAATCTCTAGGGTTTCGCCGAAGAAGTTGTGAGGAATAACGTAGCTACGGAAGGGTTTATAAAAGAAAAAATCAGCGAAAAATTTGCTTGGAAGTTGCGCGGATTTAATTTTCTGCTTTATCATCATTACTCTTCGGATAAGCCTACAAGTATTTCAAATTTTTGCCAGCTGGATTGCATGCGCCAACCGTCAAAAATTTTAGGGCAATTGTTGGTACTAGATTTCAGGACGCTCGGAGAAGCTCATAAGCAGTTCACTGTAAGGATCCTGAATTATCTTTAACTACTAATGATTGTTTTTCCCTTTTTTGTTTATTGTTTGCAGATAACCTCAATGTGACTCACGTGTCCTAAAGACCCGGTCAGCTAACAGAGACGTGGACTAAGTCGACTTTAACGGCTAGTAGAAGACATGGAATTTGGTTGCTAGTTTTTAGGAAATTAGTTATCATGTAATTCTTATTTAATCGAGCTCTAGGCTTGCACACGACACACATTCTGTCATTTTTATTATCTGTAACACTTAGAATTCGAGCTCACTTCACTTGTACTTGAACAATTTTCGATTATATAAAAGTTTCAGGCAGCAGGCACTTTATGCCGGCTCACGAGGTTTTTTGCTAGGCTCCTTGAGGATACTCAAGGATTCCTGGATTTTTCCCTCGTTACATCCTCGTGTCAATCTCTAAATCTACATTTTCATCTTTATTTGCATCAAACACTCTACCTCACTTGCAAAGTTTGATCAACTAATTGCTTAGGCAGTTTTTGACCAAAACAGTATATTATACGACAATTTATTTATTCTATTTTTGACTTTAATTAGTTATTAGTTAATTGTTAATTATATATACATATGCTATAATAAAATTATTATTATTATGTCACTTCTGATCAGGGGTACCCAACTGCGACGTTGCACATGGATGGGGATCGTATGAACGTCGTGGGAATGGCTAAATTACATCCACAACAAAAAGATGAGCAGATTCATGGAACTCCGTTACCTACTGGTTGCCGTAGAATTACAGCTTATGATGTCATAAAGGGTGCAACGTTTTTACCACACCCATTAGATGGTAAAACAACGCTTTCGGAGGTTCAAAATGATTATATTATTGCATGGCCGACGGACTGCATGATCACTCATCCTAAAGACACGTCAAATAAATCACAGCCGGTGGATCATTCTACGGTTCAAAAAGTACTGGAACAACCACAGGTTAACATTAATTAATCGTATCCGTTAATAAACTATATATACATATATACATATATATATATATATATATATATATATCTGATCGGTTTTATTTTTTCATGTTTCCAGGTAAATAATGATCTGAAAAAGACGTCGTCGGCTAAAAAGTTCGTATCACCAAACCGACTGACTCACGCTGCTGTGGTGTCACACCCCGGTAAATATGTGTCGGGTGCGAATCGTGAATATCGTAGTCAAGGTCAAGAACAACTCTGGAAGGTTAAACATCTAGAGCCGTTTGAAAATGTTAAATTTGGTTAGAGTAAATTGGAGATTCTTAAATCATTACGCAGCGGAATATAGTAATGAGTAGTACAAGTTTTAAAGTTTACAAAACATAGGTTTCAAAAGATTTTAAGACATGACACTACTACGTGTTATGCCGAGAAATCTCCAACGGCTTCTAACCAACTCCAGATTAAAGTAAAACATCCTAAATGCAACACATCAGATATGCAGGTCCAGGCAGAAATCAGAACAGTTAAGTACCTGTGAATTCATAAAGGAAAACGGTCAACAAATAAATATGTTGGTGAGTTTCACAGGTTTAATGTTGCTCGCAGTAAAAGTTTAATAAAAGTCGTTATGGAAACAAGGTTGCTATCAGTTGACAATATAAGATAAGACATGTAGAAATGTTACCATGTACCCTGAATACCGAAACTAACTGATTACCCACTCTAAGTATCTTTGTCCAGTTGATACAGCAGATGATATATAATTGTTTGTACTCTTTTGACTATTAACACGGAGTCACGACTGGAGCGACCAATCAGAGCAGGGGCGCTAACCCAAATAGATCTATCCAAATAATTACCGTTCGTCGTGAAAAATTAATCGGTCTCAGCTAATAGTGGGATTTGATTTATAACATGAATGAACATGATATAAGAGTGTGGACAACCGAAAAGCACATGTAACAGATAGGATTACAAAGTCTAATTGTCTAGCATAGCAAGGTAAGTATGAATTCTCCCCCGAAGTAATTGAAAACAGTTAAAGATAAAAGGGGCCGTGAAAAACTCACATGATTCAGTAATGGGATCGGTAGCACGATCGATGAAGTGTTGTCCTAAATAACTATAAGACATCAAATAAGTAATTGGGTTGACAAATAATGTCACTCCAATTAGATAGGTCAAGTCTTGACGTAGTGGTAGCCCTAGAGTTACACGTTTGGAAAAGTTAAAGTGAAAGAGTCCGGTTATACGTTTATTTGGAAATTATGTAAAATATACTTTTATAATTAAATAAAATATATAAAAATTCCCAAATATTATTTTAAGTTAGAAAATATTTATGGAAATAAATATCAAGTCAAAATTGAATTTTCTCATGAAAAATGGATTATTTTGACTATTCATTTGAAAACCGGGCGTTTTCGCGGTAACCGCCGAATACGCGATATTTATCCGTTTAAGTTATAATTAAATCAAGAATAATAAAATATGATTATTTTCTGTCCAAAACATGTGGATAATTATTTTAAGTGTCGGTTTTCATAATTTTGTCGGTTTTGCCGGTGCGGTGCCGGTTTTGCCGGTGCGGTGCCGGTTTTGCCGTTTTGGTCCCGTTTGCCCGTTTCATGACACTGTTAGGTCCCTAAATTCACCATAAGTGTTTGTAAGTATGTTTTTACAATTAAATTACTCCTATAAGTTCATTTGGACCAGATTTAGGTTTCTTTACAAAAATGGAGTTTCCGAGCCCGTCGGGTGTCGGTTTTAGTCTCGGTTTGTGCCTAAATTCAAGTAATTTGTTAAGGGATCTTTTGGCCATGTTCTCAAGTCATTTAAACCGTCATAACCTACTGTCCAAAGACCTAAACTTTCTGACCAAAACGGATCTATGGTAAAAAGCACTTTCTAGGGTTTTTAAAGTGTACTTTTGCAGGTAAAAGTTTGCTATGGTGAGTTTAAGCACTAGTAATCTTTCTAAAGTCCATGATATCTTATTTTGACTATGTTAAGGGTCCAAAATCGTGTCATAGGCAACAAGAGGTCCAAAATTGCAAGATCAACACACAACACACAAAATATACAAAGTTTATGTCTAAAAATGCAAACTAAACAAATACTTGTGTAAAACTCCTACAAATCAAAGTTTGTACATAATATGACAAGAGAATAACTACCGGGAATTTCTAGTAAGTAAATACATGATGAAACATGAAGATAATTACTAACTAGTAGACTTTTAAGAGCCAAAATCATGTTTAGACAACAATGTGAGTCAAGACTTGCTAATGGAGTGTTCTAGTCATGAAGGTAGACTAAGTATTCTTGGTAGAACAAGATTTTACTAAGAGAAGTGAAGGTGGAACCTTGCTAGTAGAAGGTGAGAGCCGAAAATGGTGATGATGATGGTGAAACTTGACTTCCAAAGCTTCCTTGCAACTTGTATCTTCAAGAGAATGTGTGACTTGCTTGAAGAACTAGAGAGGGTGTAGTGAGAGAGAGGAGGGCCGACGGTTTTGGAAGAGGGAGAGAAGGAGAGGGTTTCCTCAAAGTGTTAAGGGTTGAAATGGGGCTAGGGTTTATAAAATTCTTTATATATGATGTGCTAAGTAAAATAGGGATGTTTGGTTGTATTTGTGTGTGTGGTTCGGTTCACACAAAACCGAGAGATGGAGAGGTGACCAAGAGATAGAGAGAAAGAGAGAGATAGGAGGGTGTTTGGTAGTGTTTTAAGGAAACAAAGTCTTGTAGAAATGAGGGGGTTAAATAATATATAAGTGTTTGTTGGTGTGTGTGCTTGTGTTCGGCCAAAAAGAAAAGGGAAAGGGACTCGGGTTCAAGCCCTTTGGTTAACCGGTTTCTACACACACTCAAGGGGTTCAAGCACTTAGTTCCATGGTGCATTTGTGATCAAGTGTGGCATTTGTTTGGGAGGTTCATGGACCGATTTCAAGGGAGAAAAGGGGGGAAACTATGAACCATTGGGTAATCATTTGTGTACTTGGAGGAGACAAGTTTGGGCTATGGTGTCAAAAGGGCTATAGGGTGTAAGGGTGTATTGGGAATGTGCAAGAGGAAGTCAAAACAAGTTCAAGTAACCAAAAGGGAAAAGGTGGTGGTTGTGGTTACATGAACCGGTCGAAGAAAGGGGGGGTCACGGGTTCGACTCCCGTGGCTGGTCGGGTCGAAGGAAAGGAAAGCGCGGGAGACCGGGTGAGGGTTTTCGGTCGGGAAGGGGTTCTCGGTCGGGGACGGGGTTCTCGATCGGGAATCTTCGTGTGAATCGAAAAGTCAACGCGACACGAAAAATAAATAAAGTGAATCGATTCTCGTTTGTAAAATATTTAATCATGACGTTATAAAATAATAAAAGTATGATTCGATTTAAATCAAGGGTATTCGAGAGTTAATAACGCAAAAACGTTACGTTGCATGTTTATATATATTGCATGCATGTAAAAATATATTTGTCGTGAACGTTAATAAAGTTAAATAAAAGGTTTTGAACGTAAAATAAATCAATATTTACGTAGAGAACGGGTCGCAAGTCTTAATCGTTGTCATTGTCTAAACACATGATTGATAAATACTATATTGTTTATTGAAATAGTTTGTAAATTATGTAAATGATAAAACGATGTAACGATGATCAAGGTTTATGAAATTATACGAGTTATTTACTACAAAGGTGGTAAATAAATCAAACGTGTCCGGATAGTTGCTTTATTATTGTTAAAATTCCAGCGACCATTCCGTGCAAAGAAGTCTTCATGTTTAATTATTGTTTTCTCATGAGTTAAGGCTACGTCAAGTCTACGACTAAGTTGCATGCAAAATCATAAATATTGACATTTAACACATTGCATGTAAAAATATCAAGTAACACAGTTTACACATATGTACATATTATCGTTTAGGTCGTTGGAAACTTACGGGGTGTCACATCCTCCCCTAGTTGGGAGAATTTCGTCCCAAAATTCAACTTGGCATTATGATTGGACAGATGCGGCGGGGAAAAGGTGCGGTACTTGGCGCGAAACTGGTCTTCGCGTTCCCAAGTGTATTCAGAACCATGGCGAGAGCTGAGTTCCAACGAACTTTCACAAGGGGTATACGACTACGTTTCAGCTTCTTTACGGCGCGATCAGTGATTTCCGCAGGTTCTTCAACGAATTGCAGAGTTTCATCGAGGTGAATTTCGTCGAGAGGGATGGCTAGGGATTCGTCGGCAAGGAACTTCTTCATATTGTGACGTGAAAAACATCGTGAACGTTGTTAAGTTCGGATGGTAACAATAGTCGATACACGACTGGTCCAATCCTCTCAGTGATCTCGAAGGGGCCTATGTAGCGGGGGTTTAGTTTTCCACGTTTTCCGAAACGAATTACGCCTTTCCACGGGGATACTTTGAGCATAACCTTGTCACCTTTATCAAAGGCTAGGGGCTTTCGACGCTTGTCGGTGTAGCTCTTTTGACGATCACGCGCTGTCTTGAGGCGATCTTGAACTTGAGAAATGAAAAAGCACGGTGCGCGTAGATCGTGTTTAGCTCAAGTCATTTCGAAACACAAACGAGTAAATATAAACGAGAACTTGTATTAGATCAATGGACAAACCACACAATACAAAGGACTCAGTGATTCTCTCTGGAAACACACACTTAACAAAACTCACGCTCGAAGACTCTCTGAAAACTGTTACAGAATTACAAACAACTAGTCTATTTATACATCAGACTGCCAACCGAACTGGGACTTAGCCGAACTGGCACTTCGGTTGCCAGTTCGCCTGGGTTCGGCCCAGTTCGGCTGAACCTAGACTAGACACAGTAATCTCTTCGTCTTCTCGCGTTCTGATCCAGTATTCGCCATTCCAAGGTACCAACAAACTCCCCCTTGGCAAATACTGGTCAGATTCTTCAATCTTCACGTCTCTGCTGCTGCCGCTGTCTGATCCTCCAGATGACTTTTTCCAGCATATATGTCGAAAGCAAAACATATTCGGATCACTCGCTGAAACCTTAACGCCTCCTCTATCAGATCTGGATGAAACAAGATTTGGCTATGGTACAGCTTGTCGATGTCATTCCTCGACATGTTGATCAGCCACATGGGATCGAAGATCTTCACCACCCGATTATCATCTTCAAGAACAATCACCGCTTCCCCAGTCTTTCCATCATAGAACCACCAACGAAGATTCTTTATAAAATCATGCTCCATCTTCTTTAATGGTATCTTCTTCATGACTTTGGGCTTGTTTTTGAATGTCAACATGATCAAAGGCTTTCCCGTCTTTTCATGCAACTTTGTCGGATGTTGTCTTCGTTTTGGTCTTTGTGGCTTCAGGAACTTAAATCCTTTCTGACACTCTTCTTCAACTACCTTTCTGAAGTGCAACCCAAACCAACTATCACCATAGCTCATGAATGGCTTTCTCGTCAGCTCTCGGATATCCCAAGCTGGTAAACTGCTGAAGTCAGTTGCTGTCTTGAAGTACTGAATTCCAAACTCCCTTTTAATCCCAAATACCTTCAAGTCTGACTCATACATCCAGCTCTTAATATCACCTGTAGCAGCTTGACCTTTGAACCTTACATGGCGTCGTTGTTTCAAGGGCTTTGGCAGAGGAACATAGTTCGCATGAAAGTTCTTCATGAACTCGTCAAACTTCCTTCGATCTTCTTGCAATTTGGCCTCTTGAACAACTGGGTCTGTTGGCTTCTCAGATTCTTTCTTCTTCAATTTTACTTCAGCTTCATTGCCTTTATCCTCTGGAAATACTACAAACTCCTCCTCATCGTTATTGTTGTTGACATTGGAATACATTTCGGGGTATTCCTCTTCAGTAATGTCTTCAACCTCAACTTCATCAAACAGATCGTCTTCTGAGGATTCGTCATAGATTTCAGGCTCAGCTTCAGCAGCTTTCTTCATCTCTTCATCATTCAAATCAAAAATCGCTTGAATCTGCTCGGAAGTAAGTTCACAGACGAACTCACCGTCTTCGAGAATAGTACCTATTTCCCGAGCACTCTTCGCTGCTTGATTTGAGCTCTTTGACGACACGGGGATCACATTGTAAGGATCGGAAGACTCCCCCTTAGATGCAGATGCCGATGCACCACCAGAGCTAGATGCTCCAGTAGTACCATCACCACCTCCAGCAGCACCTTCAGGATCATCGTTATCCGGTTCGTCATTTAAGAAACGTAACTCATCCTCTTTACATCCTTCAATCTCCCCCTGAGCTTTAAATTTTTCCAGCAAAAATTTAATCTGCTCATCCATACGAGTCAACCTTTCATCTTGTAAAGCAGAAGCCGTTTTCAATCGGATTATCTCTTGAGACTTAGCCCAACCACCACTCCGCAATTGTTCACAAGTTCTGGTTAAGGTAGCTATCTCCTTGGACTGAGCTTCAATCAATTTTGTTTTCTCAGCATCTCTGGTTTGTAATGCATTAATCTGATTTTGACATTCAATAAAATTAGCATTCAACAAATCATATTGAGAATAAGAAAGACTTCCTGGGGAAATATTGATGTTGACTTCAGGAGTAGTTGTGGTTGAAGAAGTAGGAATTGACGATCCACCCAATGGCTGATTAACATACTGAGCACCAACACTTGTAGGAGCTGTTGTGCTAGTAGGCATTGACACACTTGAATCCATATACGCCATAAAACCTTCAAACATGTTAAGTTGAGAAATTACAGCCTCCCGAGTAGCAGTTACATCTACCGAAGCTGAATCAATCAAAGGATCACCAGCTGAAGACCCACCAGAGTGATGTCTTCTCATCATTTTCTGACAAGAACGACCTCCAGTTGCCATCGTCTTCTTTCTCTTCAAAAGCTGTTCTTGTGCAGAACCAGAAGTTGATTGCTTACCTTTTCCTTTGCCAAGATCAGAAGCAGGATTGTAATCTTCATCACCATCAGACGGCAAATCTGCAGCATACACACGGTTTTCATATCTGGCATTGCTCTTCTTCAAACGTGTACGGTACTCAAGATGTTTCTTGCTACCCTTCTTTACACTCACAGCACGAGCACCCACAGATATAACCACATATGGTTCATTTGGATCTGAATCATCTGCAGAATCCACATCCCCAAACTCATCATCATCCTCTGATTCTTCATCAACCAATGAATTAACTGCTAATGTCTCAGTTGTACTTGCTGTTGCTTGAGTTACAGGAGCTACACTTGCAGGAGCAGTGACCGTTGCAGGTGCAACAGATGCAGTCACTACAGCCTCAGGTGTAGATGCAGTTTTTCTTTGTCTTTTCGGCTTCGGTTGTTGTTTCTGCCTCTCAATCTTTGCCAAAATTTCTTCATAATTTAGTTCTTCATCCGAGCTATCTTCAGAATGGCGAGGTGCACCATTAGCCGGAGCCACATAGTTCTCATTCACAATATGACCAATCAATCTCTTCAACTTTGGAATATCCTCAGGCTTCTTCCTTTGATAAGTTATCAGAGTACCCACGCTTGACTCATTCATATGTTTTAACTCAATCTTGTGAGCATCAGTCTTCACCAAATTTGGATACATATCATTCAACACCAACTGAATAAACCTGGGGTACAACAAAGCCCTCTGATGTCTTGAAGTCATGTTATCCCTCATATAATAGAAAATCAATCCCGCAAAGTTGTAAGGACGATTCAATATCAAAGCAGTTAACATCGACAAACTGTATGGACCGACTTCATCATGACCCGAAATTCTGTTTCCTAAGCAATGTAGAAAAATATGCACCAAAAACTTGTATGGTACACAGAACTCAGACTTAGGAACCCATTCCAAGTTAGGATCACCAGCATACCAGATCCTTTTCAGCAAAGCCACAGTGTCTGGCTTGTCAAATTCCAATGGAGCATTCAGATCATCACTGTCAAACTTTAACACTCTTCTGATATCAGCTTCAGTGAACTCCACAGTTGTATTCTGAATTGTTGCTGAAATCTTGATCGGATCATTTGGATCATCTGGTGTAATGGTCCTTGCAGTATTCCAGAATTCTGTCATAATGTCTCTGTATACTTCACAATGCTTTGTAATAGCATAATGTATTCTGGAACGCTTCAAGAAATCAAACAAAGCTTCACCACCGAACTTAGCAAGCTTAGACCGACTTACTCCCAAATGTGCACACACATTGTGCCTATCACTGAATTTCAAATCGAGAGCCATAACTGAAAAACTCAAAACATGAAACATTCATTAATTTTCACTTTATTAACAATGATATTCACCAAATTCGTTAATTATCGGTCAATCGCTTAAAACTATAACTTTTTGCTCAAAATTGAGTTTTACCCGAACTGAAACCGAACTGAAATTCATTAAGCGAACTGAACCGAACTGAATTATGAAACAACCGAACTCAGCCGAACTGACTATGGTCAAAGGTCAACGGTCAACTAACCGAACTCAGATCATCTTAGCCGAAGTGTAACGTACTGGAACCGAACTGTAGCGAAGTGACAAGCGAACTGGCAACCGAACTGCCAGTTCGGCTCAAGAACACTCACTTCGGTTCTGTGCAGAAACCGAAAAGTCTTTCGATCAATCGCTCATTTCCAGTAGGTTTTGGCTTGAAACAAAGATCACACATCATCTAGCATCATAATGCGACACTTATGAGATGAAAATCTAGTTTAAAAACACACTATGATGATCGGAATTCAAGTTTTTGTAAAACCCTAAAAACCGAATCTACTTTTGACCATTATGACTGATTTAACCGATGAAAATCTATAAAAAGACAACCCTTGAACTCGCAAACAAACATTGTACCTGATTTTGACCAAACACTAGCCCCAAATGCACAAGATTTTGAAAAATGAGTTTGAAATTGCTCTCGGTTCGGTTAGGGTTCAAGCGAAGTGAAACAGGTATTGTGTCAACCGAACTGACACTACGCCTATTTATATGTGCAAATTTTGAACCAACCGAACTCGGACTTCGCTTAAAGCGAACTCACACTTCGCTTTGAAACGAACTGATGTTCAAACCCAACCGAACTGAAATTTAAACTCAACCGAACTGTGACTTCGGTTAACCCGAACTGTCACTTCGGTTCCATCCGAACTGGGACTTTGGTTGATCAAGAAATTTTTAATTTTCACCCTGATTTTTCAAATTTGTTCCATTTTGAACCAAAGGTTTTTAACCTTCATCAATTTCAACAAATTTCAGTTATTCCTGATGAGCTGAAGATGTGCAAGACCACTTGGTGATTTCCGGCATAATTTTGACAATTTTTCATTATCGGCTAATCGAAAATAAAGCAGAAATAAAATCTTTTTGTCTTTTTGCAAAACTAAGCTAAACACACCAAAATCTTTTTGATTTTTCTAAGTTTATGTTAAAACACACCTAAAATCTTTTTGATTTTTCTCAGCTAACAATTTACAATCAGAAATATAACAGCAGGCAATATATCACAATCTTTTTACGAGAAAGATCACGACGCGAGATCATATCAGCTCTAACGCATCAGACACACTTCAATTTTCAGAATACTAAGCATGCAAGCCAAGATGAACGGAAATACAACCTTTTTGGTTTATTTCAGCTTAAGCAGATCAATTTCTATAGCTTTCTGATATGGTTTAAGTGTATTATCAAGCATAGACAATATGATACCCACACAATCCGGAATACTGGCAACTTGACTTATTCATTCATTTTTTTTATTTTCTTTTTACCTAGCAACCTCATATACAGCAGATTTCTCATACTGATACTTTGGATTTGCTTTATTCACAGAATTTTTCATACCACAGAGATTCTTTGTTCACGGTGTTTCGTGCAAAAAGAAAGCAGAACCCTAAACAAACAACAATCAGGTCGGCCTTGTGAGCACGCAGAGAAAGTCCGATTGTTTAGGAAAATAAAAAAGTGAAAATAAAGCAGAAATTGTATAACCCAACAACAATCAGGTCGGAACTCCCGTTCGCGCAGAGAAAGTCCGATGAGTTATACGAAACACCAAAGAAAATAAAGCAGAACGTCAAACGAACAACGATCAGGTCGGTCTTGTGGACACGCAGAGAAAGTCCGATCGTTTGACAAAATAAAGAAAATCAGACAAGTTTAAATCTTTGCAAAATGAACGCACGCGTACACCAGAACATCTCTTATTCTGTTTTTGGATTTTCTTTTATTTTTCTTTTATTGCCAGAATCACACAGCATCCTTCATGATGTGTAACCACATTAGTCAAGCAAGCTTTATCTTTATATCATACTAACATATATCAGATCCGTCAAGCACATTTCACATTTGCATGCAAGTACCTACAGCGTTTCTTCCTAATTTATCCGCGGTCGATAACGCAGCTGATGTACTATCATTTCTCGCTTTTTGTCGGATACGCGATTTCTCTTTTTTTTTTATCCTTTTTGCCTTTTTCTCTTTTTTTTATGCACTTTGGCACATTTTTCATTTTTCTATTTTTTTTTTATGCACTTTGGCACATTTTTCATTTTTCTATTTTTTTTTATGCACTTTGGCACATTTTTCATTTTTCTATTTTTTTTTTTATGCACGAAGCATGTCACTATCTCCCCCTAAAATACAAAAGCACACTATTTTTGGATTTTTCAGATAGAGACACAAAATGAAATAGCAAACTAACTAAATGAAAAATATAAAGCAAAATGACCAGCCGATAACTAATCAATCTTATCCATTTTGGATTTAGAGATGCCGTTGATTTCCAAAAGATATTTAAATCTTGTTTTATCAAATGCCTTAGTGAAAAGGTCAGCTCTTTGAAAATCAGTATGTATCTTTTGTAAATCAATCAGGTGTTTTTCAAAACAGTCCCGGATAAAGTGGTATCGGATGTCAATATGTTTGGTCTTTGAATGGTGCACGGGATTCTTAGTAATGCATATGGCAGCAGAATTATCAATATGAATAGGGGTTGTAAGAAAATTCAAACCATAGTCGCGCATTTGTTGTTGGATCCAAAGAACTTGAGAACAACAACTTGCAGCCGCAACATACTCGGCTTCTGCAGTTGAAGTAGCAACTGAGGTTTGTTTCTTACACTGCCACGAGACCAACCTCTCTCCCAGAAACTGACAACCGGCTGTTGTTGATTTGAAGTTAATCTTGCAGCCTCCGTAATCCGAGTCAGAGTAGGCTGATAACTCAAACTTATCATCATGAGGATACCAAATTCCAAGATCTGGGTTACCCTTCAGATAAGCGAAAATTCTCTTTGCCGCATTCAGATGAGATTGCTTTGGACATGCTTGATACCTGGCACACATACAAACTGCAAACATAATGTCAGGTCTAGAAGCTGTTAAATACATTAAAGAACCAATCATGGCTCGGTAAAGAGTTTCATCAACTCCTTCACCACTCTCATCAGGTGAGAGACCATGATTAACATGAATTGGAGTTCCTGGAATACGGACATCAGCAATTTTGAAACGGTTCAACACGTCATGAACATATTTTGTTTGATGTATGAAAATCCCTTGTTCAGACTGTTGGACTTGAAGTCCCAGAAAGAAAGACATTTCTCCCATCGAACTCATTTCAAAGCCCGTCTGCATCAGCTTTTCAAACTCCTTTGACAGTTTGTCATTTGAGCTGCCAAAAATGATATCATCCACGTAGATCTGAACCAACAGCAAATCATCTCCCACAGTCTTGCAGAATAATGTAGAATCAACCAACCCTCTCTTGAATCCATTTTTCAGCAAATAAGTTGACAATGTTTCATACCAAGCCCGAGGAGCTTGATGTAACCCGTAAAGAGCCTTGTCCAACTTATAAACCTTATTTGGATAATCAGGGTCATAAAACCCCGGAGGTTGTTTGACATACACCTCTTCCTTGACTTTCCCGTACAAAAACGCACTTTTGACATCCATCTGATACACCTTGAATCCTTTGTGTGCAGCAAACGCCAAGAAAATACGAATTGCTTCGATTCTGGCCACAGGAGCATACACCTCGTTGAAATCAATCCCTTCCTGTTGAGAAAAACCCTGAACCACCAGTCTTGCTTTGTTCCGCACAATGACTCCGCGATCATCACGCTTGCACTTAAATACCCATCGAGTACCACACGGCTCTTTACAACCTTCTGGCAAATCGACTAGATGCCATACGCCAAGCTTTTGAAATTGTAGTAACTCCTCTTGCATTGCTTCTACCCACGAACCATCCTTTAATGCTTGTTGAACATTAACCGGCTCGATCTGGGACAAGAAACATGAGTGAAACATCTCATTCTGAATTCCCGATTCCCTGATTGATAGCAAAGCACTACTTTCGACTTGTCGCCATGTACGAACTCCCTCAGTCAAATCACCGATTATGTTGTCTTGCGGATGATTTATGTTGACTCGGAGATTAGGATGACTCGGAACAACGATGTTGTCACCCAAATTAGTAACGGGATCATCCTCCACCACAACATTTTCTTCTGAAGTCGATTCTGGCTGCGGAGACAGAACTTCGTTCTCTACCACAGCATTGTCAGCAACAACCGACTCAGGTTGCGGGACAGGAACATCAACAACATCATTCGGCTCCGATTGTGCTTCATGAAACACGTGCTCGTCATCCGAAGACATTTCAGAACCCTCATCACGTGAATCGATTGTAGTCTCAGTCAATGCGTCAACGTCTGGTACTAACGGAACACTCGGAGCTAAGAAATGCATCACAGGAACATTATCTTGCAGCTGAATGACAACTTCTCGACACAGTTCATTTGATACACTCTCTTGAAAACCAAACGAATCAAAACAAGCCTTATAGTCAAACATCCAATCTGGACCGACACCTTTGGGCGGTAACGTGTGCGATTGAAAATCCACATGTAAACACTCTTCGACCATTCCAGAAGCCTTCATAAAAACTCTCTTTTTATTGTTTGAGTAACCAACGAAGAAACCTTCATCAACTTTCTCCTCAAACTTTCCAGCATTCTTCAGAACAGTGCAGAGCGACCCAAACGGTTCCAAATACTTGATATTCGGCTTGTGACCTTTAAGCAGTTCATAACATGTTTTCCCAAGCCGTTTGACCGTAAGAACTCGATTCAAAATGTAGCATGCCGTGCTAACCGCTTCCGTCCAAAACATTATTGGAAGATTAGAATCGGCTAACATCGTCCGCGCCGTTTCTATGATCGTTCGATTTTTCCTCTCCGCGACACCATTTTGTTGAGGCGTGTATGGTGTACTAAATTCATGCACGATGAACTTCTCCATACAGAACGTCCCGCACCTTATGGTTCTTGAATTCCGTACCATTGTCGCTCCGAATTCTGCGAACTTTCAACTTGTAGAATGTTTCTAACGTATTAATGAAGTTGATCAGAATTCCCGCCGTTTCATCTTTCGAAACCAGAAAATGCACCCAAGAAAATCTTGAAAACTCATCAGTTATCACCAGACAATACCAATGTCCTGAAATGCTCGCCTTATTCACCGGACCAAATAAATCCATGTGAAGTAATTCAAGCGGGACATCAATCGAGTGATACTTCTTAAGTGGATGCGATTTCCTCTTCTGTTTTCCCTTCTTGCAACTGACACACACATCATTGAAGATAAATTGCGTCTTCGGAACACCTTCTACCAGGCCTTTCCTGACCAATTCATTCATCTTTTTGTAGTTTATGTGACCCATGCGTCGGTGCCATAGAATGGAATCTCGCTCAGAAGCTTTCGAAATGAAACACTGATTGACCACATTCGCTCGCGCAGAATTCATGTCTAACATGTACAGATCAGACAGTCTCGGTGCTCTCAACACTACATACTCCTCAGGAATTTCAAATTCAGGTTTCAGAATAAAACATTCATCCCTTGTGAAAGCAGTCTTGTAAAACTTGTCACAAATCTGGGACACACTCAGCAAATTGTATGCAAGCTCTTTGACGTATTCCACCTTATCGAATGAGATTTCACCGTTGCTAAGCCGACCAATACCCGATATCCGCCCTTGTTTGTTTCCCGCAAAGGTAACATTGCCTCCTTCAAATGGTTGAACATTTTCGAGCAAGGAGATGTCACCGGTCATGTGCCGGGATGCTCCACTGTCGACTACCCATATGTTGTTCACGGACCGTCGCGGAACCCCCTACACACACAGGAAAAATAATTAATTCCGGGAGGGACCCAGGCCAGATGCCTTGGGTCGACCATCATCCTCCACAAAGTCAGGGCCTGCCGTGGATGAACCTTTTGGTTTCCACGAATCATTTTTTGAGTTAGAACAAGATGCTTCAGAATTTTTCAAAATAGACTTTGGATGATCAAATTCAGCATCATTATTCTTAACAAATTTGTTCTTTTTAACATCAGAACCAGATGGTTTCAAATTGTAATGCACACGACCATTCGGATCAACAAATTTAACATGTCTAGATGATCCTGGTTTATCAGAAATGTAACCATCTGAAACTGAGCCAGCTTTTTCAAGCTTCTCTTTGAGCAAAGGGCAAGCTTTGTACATGTGCCCCCGCTTTTTGCACTTGAAACAACGACGACGGTCGGTAATCACTACAGAAGTAGGTCTACCAAACTCATCGACCGTGCCGTCATCATAGATGGATTCCGTTTCGGGTTTCGGTTTCTTTAGTTTTGGAAATTGCTTTTTAGGTTTTGAAACCTTTGAAACCTGATGATCAGAAACATCATCATAAAAACCCGAAGCGTACCCACTTTCATGATCAGAAAACCTTTCATCAGCATAACAACCACCACAATCATGAATATGTCTACGCATAAACCTTTCTCCCCCAAAATTTGTTGGTCCTCCAGAAGTTCTGGAACCACCACCCAACCATCTAGGTCCACGACCATACCCTGATGATTCATACCCAGTACCGAAATCATCATAAAATCCATCATCATTAAATTGTGTTCTTTTTGGTTGATGAAATTCATTGGATTTTCTGAAATCATGTACCCTAGGTTGTGGAAAACTTTTGGTTTGAGAAAATTGTGGTTTAAATGAAGGTTTCTGTCCAGATTTAATCACAGAATGATTTGAACGATCAGAATCAACCGAATTATCAAACACCTTCTCAATTAATGATGGATTTACCATTCGCAAAGGAAATTCAGAATCATGAAAAATTCGGTCAGATCCTTTCAACCGGTAGGTCACCCAAGTCACTTTCTTATCAGGTTTTCCTTTGGTAGGAACAAGTTCCTTCTTTGGAACATTTTGTTTGACATTTCCTGATTGTGACTGGAATCCCAGACCAACATGTTTTTCTTTCTTTTTCCCGGTTATCATGTTCTTATCTTGCTGCTTCTGCTCCGACTCACTCATTTTTTGCAATTCAGACTTGATTTTGTCAAATTTATATTTGGAAATACATTCTTCTTGAACCTTTTTAGACTCATTTTGAGATTTTTCAGTTTCATTATCAGAAACCAAGTCATCAATTTTGTCAAAATCATGAGTGTTATAAAACAATTCGTCGACATCGGAGTCGAGAGCAGATTTTCCCTTTGACTTTTCGTCAACTTTCACAGATTTTGATCTGTCAGGCATATCTTTCTGAAGATTCTCATCTTCCAAAGAGGAAGTGTTTGTGATCACGGTGGGGGCAGGAACATTGTTAAATTTCACAGAAGATTGAGATTCTGTACCTTTTTCATTTTGATATAAAAAATTTGTAAAAGACAAAGGTATTTGAAATGTGCCAAGCTTATTGGTCAAATCAAGAATCTCAATTTTCAAATCAGAAACATGCTTCTGTGAATTAGCAAGTTCTTTCTGGGCCGACACAAGCATTTCCGATTGTTTTGAAAACTCATATTTTTCCATTCGGAGTTGCTCGTGCAAGGATTTTAACTCCTTTGTCGTCCCTTCCCACCTTTCCTTATATATGTTCATATCTGCTTTGGTGACAGATACATGATCACATAATTTTGTTTTCTCTTCTAACAAGGAAGCATTTGCTTTGGACATTTTGTCACAAAATTCACACATTTGAGTTTTAGAATTTACTACCTTTGAAGAATCCGCCATCAATGAAGTGACTGATTCTGACATATTATTTCTTTTCAAAGCAGCATTTTCTAGCTTCAATTTGTTGTTTTCATCCGACAGCTTTTGCAGCTCATTTTGTAACAAGATAATTTTGTCGGCAGCATCGAGAGCAGTTTTGTTTGCCTTCTCATATTTCAATTGAACCGGATGACAGCTTTTAAATAGATCTTCAAAATCTTTGGCTGTATCCAAGGCATCAGCTTTTGCCGCCTCGCACTCTTTGATCAAAATTTCTTTTTCTTGCTTCAAAATTTCTAATTCTTTCTTCAAAAGCAAAACTTCGTCGGACTCAGCTTCAGGCTTTTCACCTTGTGCCATAAAGGCAAATTTTTCATTCACAAAAGACTTGATCACCTCAACTTTTTCAACTTCATCCATTTCATTTTCTTCAGATGTTGATTCAGTGAGTTTATCATCTTCCTGATCACAAGCAACAATTAAAGCAGAAACATCAGCAAACAAAGAACTCCAATTAAATTCTTTATCAGTTTGAGAAACTAAAGCTTGATTGGGTTCATTTTTAGAGTTAGAGTTACTCCCTGATGTGGATGCATTATATTTGTTGTTACCAGTCGAAGATTCATTCTTTTGTGATGTTTGTTTCTTCGGTTTGGTGCATTCACGTGCAAAATGACCGAAGTTTGAACAATTGTAACATCGAACTTTTGATTTGTCGAAACCAATCCTTCCACCAGAGTTGAGATCTTTCCGGCCAGTCTTCTTCAAGAACCTTTTGACTCTTCGTGCCAGCATAGCAAATTGCCAGTTGATGTCCATCAGCTCTAAGTCATCAGGATCTACTTGGTCGTAGTCCTCTTCTGTTAGTTCAGCATTGCTCACCTTTCCGGTAATAACGCCATAATAGGATGACACTAAAGCAGAGACCAAAGCCATGTAGTCTTCGGTAGTGGTCACGGACAACGCAAGTTTGCTTGCGTTAATGGTATTACTTGCAGGAATCGACACGTTGCAACTTCTTGATTCAAAATGTTCTGAATGATGCACATTACCACTTTCAGGCATACCACCCGCCACAAATGCCGTGGTCGGAGCGGTATTCACAGATTTGTTCGACTTGCCCGAAATCGTGGCAGCATTTTGACCATAATAAACCTCTGGATTTTGAACTGAAGCAGGAGTAGTGTTGATATTTCTCATTTCCAAATCTCTAGCTTGTAATTTCCCGATAAGAGTCAGAAATGGCATTTTTGAAAAATCTTTATCATTTGTGATCATCAACACATACGACTCCCATTTCTCTGGCAAGGCTTCAAGTAATTTCTCTTTCAACTCATCATCGTCCTTCCTCAAACTCACGGTATCCATTTCGGATTGTAAATGGCAAAAACGTGAAATCAGGTCTGAAACACCTTCACCATCGAAGTGCTTGAAATTATCAAACTCTTTTCGTAACACTTTCTTTTTGCTCTTCTTGAATTGCTCATTCCCTTCGCATCGCTCCCTCAAAGCCTCCCAAAGCTCTTTTGAATTTCTGCACGTTTTAAATTGATGTAGTAGCTCTTTCGGCAAAGCCATGGTTAAGGCACCGTATGCCTTTTGTTCACGAACGAATTCGGCCTTTTGAGTCAAATTAAGATTCCTTTGCAGAATCGAGACGTTGTTGTTATCAACCGGATACGTGTACCCATCTTCAATCGCAATCCAAAGATCGCAATCCGACGTCCCAATATAAGCTTCAAACCTCTTTTTCCAGTTGTGATAGTCTTCTAGTTTAAGAAGTTTTGGAACCTTCTGACTCAGTCCAATCTCGTTATCATAATTCAGTAAAGCTTGCATCTGATTCTGGATCGTTGCAAATGCTTGATACTCCGACATCTTTAAACGTCTTAAAGTTTGTCAACCGAACTGAGATTGTTCCAACCGAATTCAACCGAACTTAAACGAAGTGAACCGTACTTAAACTTTGTTAACCGAACTGGAGCTTAAGTGCAACCGAACTCAACTTTCTAACCGAACTGAAAGCGAACTTGAACTTTTAAGCGAACTGGAAACGAACTGATCTTTCAACCGAACTGGATAAACCTTGAACCGAACTGAGAATCTTAACCGAACTGAGATCTTGAACCGAACTGAACACTCTTTGAACGAACTTAAGCGAACTGATGATTTCACCCGAACTGAAAGCGAACTCACTCAACAGGCGAACTCATTTGCTTAACCGAACTGAACCAAAGTGAACCGAACAGAAAACGAACTCAAACGAACTCGAACAAAAAACACGAGATTTCTACGAGAAAAACCGATCTGATCTGAACCAAAATGTACAGATCTCGAGAGAATCAAGTAGGAAACATCTCAGAATGCTCAGAGTTCGAAAACACGCAAGTTTTGAAATCTAAAAATGTGAAAAACCAAGAGAAAACACCTAAAAACACTCGTTTACTCGAAAATCAGACTCCGGAAGCGAGCTAAACAGTGAGCCGTAGCTCTGATACCAATTGAAAAAGCACGGTGCGCGTAGATCGTGTTTAGCTCAAGTCATTTCGAAACACAAACGAGTAAATATAAACGAGAACTTGTATTAGATCAATGGACAAACCACACAATACAAAGGACTCAGTGATTCTCTCTGGAAACACACACTTAACAAAACTCACGCTCGAAGACTCTCTGAAAACTGTTACAGAATTACAAACAACTAGTCTATTTATACATCAGACTGCCAACCGAACTGGGACTTAGCCGAACTGGCACTTCGGTTGCCAGTTCGCCTGGGTTCGGCCCAGTTCGGCTGAACCTAGACTAGACACAGTAATCTCTTCGTCTTCTCGCGTTCTGATCCAGTATTCGCCATTCCAAGGTACCAACAAGAAATTCGTTCAGTAGTTTCGATAACTACTTCTGGTCCGGTTAGTTGGCTGTCACCAACCTCGAACCAACAGATTGGGGATCGGCACTTTCGACCGTAAAGTGCTTTGAATGGGGCACACTGGATGCTGGTGTGATAGCTGTTATTGTACGAGAACTCACACAGAGGTAAATGGTCATTCCAATTGTTATCGAAATCGATGACACAGGCACCCAACATGTCCTCGAGTGTTTGAATGGTTCGTTCGCTTTCGCCATCAGTCTGGGGGTGATAGGCCGTACTCATATCAAGTTGCGTTCCCATGGCTTCGTTCAGGGATTTCCAAAAGTGGGAGGTAAAACGGCTATCTCTATCAGAGATTATGGATATCGGAGTTCCGTGGCGAGAGAATATTTCCTTCATGTACAATCTAGTCAGACATTCCATGGAATCTTTCTCTTTCATGGCCAGAAAGTGAGCGGATTTGGTCAGACGGTCGACAATAACCCAAATGGAGTCATTTCCATTACGACTCTTTGGTAGCTTGGCGATAAAATCCATAGCTATGTGTTCCCACTTCCATTCAGGAATCACTGGCTGGATGAGTAGACCAGAGGGTTTCTGGTATTCAGCTTTAACTTTGGCACAAGTCAAACATTTACCAACATACTTGGCTATGTCAGCCTTCATGTTTGGCCACCAGTTGAGAATACGCAAGTTGTGATACATCTTGTCTGCTCCGCGATGGATTGAATATCTAGTCTTGTGAGCTTCGTCAAGGACTAAGCTTCTCAGTCCTCCGTACACTGGTATCCATAGTCGATTCATGAAGTATCGTACTCCATCGGTCTTGACTTCAAGTTGTTGTTCCATACCACGAAGGCATTCATCTGGAACATTTTTAGTCTTGAGGGCTTCAGCTTGCGCTGCCAGTATTTGGGCTGAGAGACCAGAATGAACGGTCATAGCGAGGGAACGGACACGAAGGGGTTTAACGCGTTTTTTCCGGCTTAGGGAATCCGCGACGACGTTTGCCTTTCCGGGATGGTAGAGAATTTCGCAGTCATAGTCGCTGAGTAATTCGACCCAACGTCGTTTCCTTCTGGTTGAGAATATGCTGAAGACTTTTTTGATCGGTGTAAACCTTACATTCGGTACCATATATGTAGTGTCTCCAGATTTTAAGGGCAAAGATAACAACTCCAAGTTCCAAATCGTGAGTGGTGTAGTTCTTCTCATGAACTTTTAGATGTCGGGAGGCATAAGCGATGACTTTGTTGTGTTGCATAAGTACGCAACCAAGGCCTTGATGTGAGGCATCACAGAACACACAGAAGTCCTCACTTCCTTCGGGCAGAGCGAGTATGGGTGTGTTGCACAGCTTTTGCTTCAGTGTTTGAAAAGCTTGCTCGGCTTTTGCGTCCCAAATAAACTTCTTATTCTTCTGTGTCAAGGTAGCCAATGGTTGGGCTATTTTTGAGAAATTTTCAATAAATCTTCGGTAATAACCGGCGAGACCAAGAAATTGTCGGATTTCGGAGGGGTTAGCAGGCGGACTCCAATCCTTGATGGCTTTAATTTTTGTGGGATCCACGTGCATTCCATCGGCGTCGATCACGTGGCTTAGGAATCGCACCTCTCGTATCCAGAATTCGCATTTTGAAAATTTAGCATACAACCTCTCTTTCTTTAATAGCTCCAGGATAAGCTTCAAGTGCTGCTCGTGTTCTTCCTTACTACAGGAGTAGATTTGGATATCGTCGATGAACACGGTCACGAATTTGTCGAGGTAAGGTTTGCAGACGCGATTCATCAAGTCCATGAACACGGCGGGGGCGTTTGTCAAGCCAAAAGGCATGACGAGAAACTCATAATGACCATAGCGAGTTCGAAAGGCGGTCTTTGCTACATCTTCTTCGCGAACTCTGAGTTGGTGGTACCCAGAACGAAGGTCAATTTTGGAATAGTAGCTCGAGCCTTGCAATTGATCGAATAGGTCATCAATTCGAGGAAGAGGGTACCAGTTCTTTACAGTGAGCTTATTCAACTGGCGGTAGTCGATGCACATACGGAAAGATCCATCTTTCTTCTTGACGAACAGTACGGGAGCGCCCCAAGGGGAGAAACTTGGTCGAATGAAACCTTTGTCTAGTAGTTCTTGCAACTGATTTGACAATTCTTTCATCTCGGACGGGGCTAGACGGTAAGGGGATTTCGCTACGGGGGCAGCACCCGGTACAAGGTCGATGTGAAATTCTACTTGTCTCGCGGGAGGCAATCCTGGAAGATCCTCGGGAAAAACATCGGGATAATCTCGGGCTATAGGAACGTCGGCTAACTTTCTTTCTCCGGAATCGTTGGCAGATATATGAGCTAAGAGGGCAGGACAACCTTTTCGAATGAATTTTTGCGCTTTCACACAGGAAATGATGTCTAACTTAGCTCCACAACGATCGCCTTGAATTATCAGTATTTTACCACACGGGAGGGGTACTTTGACCTTTTTCTCATGACAGACGATCTCTGCATGATTCTTTATTAGCCAATCCATACCGAAAATGACATCAAAGCTTCCCAACTGGACGGGTAAGAGGTCAATGGGAAATAAGTGACCGGATAGGTTCAATGAACAATCCGCGTAGATCTCGTCTGTTTCGATTAGTTTACCATCGGCTAGCTCAACTATGTACTTAGTATCTAATCTAGCAGGCGAGGCGTTAAGAAGGCATTTAAATTCTCTAGACACAAAGCTTTTATCGGCACCGGTGTCAACAGAACAGAAGCAAAATGATTATTGATTAAGAACGTACCCGTTACGGTATGCGGGTCCTGCGGGCTTCGGCAACATTAAGGACAAAAGATCGTCCGCGTGCAGCCTCGTTTCCAGACTTCTTGAGCTTCGGGCACTCGTTCCTGAAATGGCTTGTACTGTCGCATTCAAGACAGGAACCCACTGGGTGCGACTTATTCAACCGGGCTGGACAATCTCGAAATATATGGCCTTTAGCCTTACAGTACTTGCAGTAAACGTTACTGCAGTTCAGAGTGTGGTGTAAATTGCATTTTCCACACAGAGGTAAGTTACCGGTATAGCCAGACTTTCTTGCTTCAGGGGCAGGGGTTGAAGCAACATAAGACTTCACGGCTTCAGGTGCTTTTTCAACAAGGGATGTTGAAGATTTCTTCCTTCCTCCATCACGACCGCGTTTTCGGTTACGGCCGGATTTCTAATGACTGGGGGAAACAGAAGGTGCAGCTACAGCTTTGGGCTCAGATGTTTTGCGAGCGAAGGATATCCCCTGACGATTTGCCCGATACGTCAGGTTATGGGCCAAACGGACGGCGCTCTGAAGTGTCTCGGGATTAGATGCCATAACACTACTCTGAATTGTGACAACTGGCAATTTTCCAGGTTAACTCCGTTAATAACTCGTGTTATATTTCAATAACGTCCGTTACCTCAGTTAACTAAAATAGTTACACGAGCATTGCACATGAGTCTAGACGTCGGTTAACTTACTTGAACAATTATATAATTTATAATTTTATATAAGTTATATTTTATGATTTCACAATAACGTTTCGTCATTCTATGTGGAAGTTGTATTTATTATTTCGTGGCATATATGTATATATATATATATATACGCACGTCGTTTTATGATTTTATGTGACGGTGTGTCGCGTAATCGTACGAGACATTTCTATGATTTTATAGAAATCTAAAAACATATAGTTATGGGTTATAACTATGATTTTATGTGAATCATTTATAAATTATAAATTTGTATTTATGATTTTATGTGTACCAATTAGGGTTCACGCTTTAAATATACAATACGTTGATTGTATACGGTCAAACACGTGTGTTCATACGGCTAAGGTTACTTCCCGTTAATTCCGTTAGAGTTAATTAATAACTTTTAACTTCGAGGGGTCATTGTTGCAAATTCCTAAACTTCCTTTTAACTAGCTAAACTATCAGGGACCTACTCTGTAATTTCCCAAAACTTGTTCCTTATTTTGTAAACTAGCAAGGACTGATGTTGCCAATTGAACAAAGTCGTATTGAGAACCTTGAAACGCCGACGAGAACGTTCGATTTACGGGTCTTTAATCGCATTCAATCTCCGATCAATTATTACCGGTTACAAAATCAAATGATTCCAATCAATTAGTAGCAAATCATAACCTCATCTTGATCACATTATTCACCCTCTCGAACTCCATCTCCCTCTCGCCACTGTTGCTTCCGTAAGAAACCCCCCCCCCCCCTCCGGCGAACTCGGAAATTCAAGCCAACCGAGCTCTATTTCTCAACCATTCACGCATCACTGTGATCGTCTTCCTCTGCTAAACAACCCACTAGCAACAGATTCGGAAAACGAGCACCATCAGGAGGTCCGGGTCGAGATTTTCGGTTTCGTTTCGGCTTCAAAAACGCATCAAAACTCATCCCCGAACCAAGGTAATCACTTCTTTGGGTTAGTCGCTCGTTTACGTTCAGTTTGCTCTTGGTTTCGCGATTTTCCGGTGACCGGAATAAAACTCCGGCCACCGGAATTGTGAGGAAGAAGATGATGGCGGGTGGGAACGGGTTAGATATTTGTTTGATCAAGTCCTATGACCAGCGCACAGGTAGCGCAGTTGGTCAAGTCCCTTGCGTTGATTCCTAGAGGTCACCGGTTCGAATCCGGGTAACCTCTTTCTTTTTCTGTTCTTTTCTAAAAACCGGATTTCAAGCCCTCTGTAAGGTTAAAAGAGTTTCTGATCGACTTGATAAACAAACACAGCTTTGGCCCAGCGGTTAGGTTGCTTGAAAATGAAAGGGAGGTCACGGGTTCGAACCCGGTGACCCCCATTCTCCTCTGTTTTATTTAATTATTTATTTTTTTGTCATGAACTTGAACTTGTTTGGTCCGAAACCTATCACCAACCCTTCCCCACGTTATTTGGACTCGTAGAAAACCCTCGTAAGCATCGTTACTTTCGTTCCATCTTGTTAGCTTATATGGTTTGATTATTATATATGATTTTCTTTAAAAATCATAACGAATGTATATTTGAGGAAATATATAAATAAACGTGTTTAGAAAATAAAACGAACGCTTTATCTATCATTATATTTATGCAAAAGTATACGTATACGAATATTATATTGGGTCGTATATCACGATATAAACATTATTATTTTTGGTATATATTCATATATTTATGTATATATAAATATATGTATATGCATTTCAACTTTTCGATTTCCATAAAAGATATGACGTTTATCTTTTATTCGCATTTGAGCGAACTTTTATATTTTCGACTCAACGTTACCATCAACTCGATTTTGAATAAAACGGTATTTATCACGTGTAAAGTTTGGAAGTTATCACACACGTCACGTATGGAATTTACTTGACAATAAACCGTCGTCTAGGCTATGTTACTCATGTGCGGACACACACTTACGTATGTAAAATCGATAGGTGCTTGGTAGTTACGCAAGACTCGAAGTCTTACTAAATTGTAGCAGCGCACCCTAAGGTGAGTTTCACAACCATTACTTTACGTCCGGTTTTGGACGATAACACACGCAAACACGTTACACCCGGGTTAGGGTGATAACACAACAACTTTTATGTATGATTAAAGTAGAAATTCAGTATATATCACATGTTCACGTAAAATGTTTTATCTTTGAAAGTCCTTACTTATCGAACCGTTAATAGCAAATAGCGAGGGGATATTGGGTAGTACTACTAGGGTCTGACAAACCCCACTCAGCGGGCACGAGATGCACCACCCGACTGGCGGTCGGACTGAGGACAATGTCAGCCTAACTTACCGTGATCGAGTAGACACGGGCAAGGCAAACCACGTAAGGAATTATTCCTACAACTAATTGGTCAGCTTCGGTTGCGAACGTTTTAGTGGCATGAACTTAGGCTCGCTACCTACGATATGGATTGTACTGTTAATATACATGCTTACATACGAATAAAAACTGTTGTATTCGTACTGCATAGCTATACTAGTTATACTTATGTGCTTATGTGAACTCACCAACATTAGTTGACACTTGCTCTTATGCATGCTCTGCAGGACGCTAGGAGAATAGGATTTTTAGGCACGTACGCTGGTTAAACTTTATTTTTGGGAACTTGCTTTTAAAAACCTTTGTCTTGAACTTTATTTACTTGTCGGGCGCTTGATTTGCGCAACATAACTTTTATAAGCTTCCGCTAAACTTAAACTCTGGTTTGATATTTCCCGTTTGGAAATATATTACATTTTGAACCCTTAAACTTATGTTTGATGTAACTAATGACTCGGGTCCTGGTCTGGATCACACCCCACACGGTAAAACTCCGTTAGTGGAAATTGGGGGTGTGACAGATTGGTATCAGAGACCTTGGTTGCAGAGAACTAGAATTTTTTTTTAAAAAAATCTAAACTGTAACTGTTTTTGAACATTAGTTACAACAATTCCCAAAAACATTTTCTTTTCGCGTGCCAAAAATAGATTACTCATTAGGTTGTTTTTCCTTTGTTTGTGTCTGTCTGGAAATCGCAGTATGTCACCATCCGATCACACATGTGGAAAGGCGCCCATGAAGGATCAGGCATCCTCATCGCGCCAACCAGCCCGAAAGAGGCAACGACGTACCTACACTCAAGGGGATTATGAGGAAGAGTCTCATTTCGTTCGAGGCCCAAATAACGCATCCGATTGGCGATGGTTGAGGCCCGTGGTGGCCAGGCTTATGGGCGAGTTTGAAGTCCCCGAGGACGAGGGTAGACTACCCGACCTTCCATTCTCCCGCCCACAGATCACCGCCGCAGTAACGGCGGTACTTGATGAGCTGCGCGGTGAAGTTAGAGCTTTACGAGTCGAAGATCACAGAACTCGAGCTGCGAACCAAGAGACTAGGACTGATCTCGAGCTGACAACCACCGCACACAACAACTTGGCTCATGGGGTGGTTAACCTCGAGGATATGGTGGAAATCTTAGAGGCACGACCAAACTCGGCCGATTTGGCCAACGCACATCAAAATGCCTTAGTAAGGATTGCTAATTTAGAGGAGATGGTCGTGGTCTTGACAGGACAGGTAGCCGCCCTACATGCCCAAGCAGCCCCCGTGGAAGAGGAACCATTCGAAGAAGAACCAGTCGAAGAGAACGAGAATAATGCAGAAGAAATAGAGGACGAGGGTCCAGAAGTCCTTGATCCATGATTTATGTTATAATTGTTTCTCATGTTTTACTTAAATAAACTAAACCGGGAGTTTTGTTTGTTTAAAAGACTTGTGTTTATGAAATACAATGTGGTTGGATTTTAAATTTTGTAATGGATATTACATCTTTACTTTTCCAATGTGTTTCTAAAAATTATGTCATGTGATGGATGGATGCATGAATAATTGTTTAGTGCTTAATGAAATTAATATTGGATATATTAATTAGTTGATTGTATGCGTGCTAACGTATATAACGAAATTAATATTGGGTATATTAATCATTGAAATGTCTTGTATGGCAAACAGAATTATGGCTGAAAACCTCACCGCAACACAGATCCAAAATCTGATTGACCAAGGAGTTGCAGCAGCTCTAGCAGCGGCCCAAAATCATCCAAACAACAACGGTGGTAAGAAAAAGGGACGAAAAAAATTGACAACATTTTTTTTCTCACTCTCAAAATTATTCTCTAAAATAATTTTATGAAACAAATCCAGGCCCAGCTCAGTGCACCTTCAAAACTTACATGGATTGTAAGCCGCTCACATTCAAGGGTGATGAAGGAGCCGTGGGTCTGCTGCGATGGCTCGAGAAGTCAGAAAAGGTATTCTCTATGTGCAATTGCCCAGTTGCGAATCGGGCCAATTTCGCAACCACTACACTCGAGGGAGGTGCCCTCACATCGTGGAACGCGCAAATCCAAATGCTAGGGCTCGACGCAGCGAATGCTATGACTTGGCAGGAATTCAAGGATGCTATGATGGAGGAGTATTGCCCTCGTGACCAAGTCAAAAGGTTGGAAATCGAGTTCCAAAACTCGAAAATGGTTGGTTCTGAAATTGAAGAGTACACCGCTCGCTACCACGAGTATGCGGTGCTATGTCCTACGATGGTTGATGTTGATTTCAAAAGAATTGAAAGGTACGTGGATGGGTTAGCTCCACAAATCAAGGGGATGGTTACTGCCTCAAACCCTGCAAATGTGCAGAATGCTATCAGGTTGGCTCATAAGCTGACTGACCAGGCCATAGAGCAAGGAACTTTGCCGCCCAGAAAGGTCCCCAAAGCTGCCTTAGACGGGAAAAGAAAGAGAGAGGACGACTCCAGTAATAGCAACAACAATAACAACGGTAGTGGAAACAACAATGGGAGATCCTCCAACTCTCACAATCAAAACAAGAGGTACAACAATTCCAGGGGTGACTATAACAACAGTAACACCAATAGTGGGGGCGGTAACCAGAATCGTCAAGGTGGTAGCAATCAAAATCACAATGGATACAAGGGACGAGCACCGTTCTGCAATCGGTGCAACCAACACCACAATGGGGCATGCAAGAAACTCACTTGTGAGCGTTGTGGTAAAGGGGGCCATGAGGCTAAGAACTGTTGGGGTGAGTTACTAAACCGTCCTAATCAGAATCAGAACCACAACCAGAATCTGAATCAGAACCACAACCGATATCAGAATCAGAAACAGAGGCAGAATAATGAAGGCCCTAGGGGGTGTTATGAATGTGGAAAGCCAGGGCACTTGAAGAGAGATTGCCCACAACTCCGAAGGAATAATAATAACAATGCTGGCAACAACAACAATCACCGTAACCACAATAACAACGGTGGTGATGGTGGTAGGAATGGTGGAGATGGCGCCAAAGGGCGAGCTTTCGTTATGGGTTCAGGTGAAGCAAGAAACGATGCCAACGTCATTACCGGTAAGTTTCTTCTAAACAACTATTTCGCAAATGTCTTATTTGATACGGGTGCTGAGAAAAGTTTTATCTCAACTAAATTCTGTAAGTTGATTAAGGCTACCCAAACTCCACTAAAAGCTAGATATACGGTCGAATTAGCAAATGGTAAGCTTCTTGACACCACTCACTTAATTGAGGACTGCACATTAGAACTATCTGGTCATAAACTAAGTATAGACCTTATGCCTTTTACCATCGGTAGTTTCGACGTGATAGTGGGCATGGACTGGCTATCCAAACATCAAGCGGAAATTGTCTGTCAGGAAAAAGTCATACGAATACCCGTAGCTGGAGGAGAAGTACTCTCAATTCAGGGCAAAAAGGGAGGTGCTGTCACCGGAATCATATCATACCTTAAAGCGCAGAAGTGCCTTCGGAAAGGGCACGTAGCAATCCTAGCCGCGGTTGCGGATCAAACCAGGGTGGAGAGGAAAATTGAAGACTTCCCGATCGTACGTGATTACCCGGAGGTATTTCCTGAGGAATTACCTGGCCTTCCTCCGCATCGACAAGTTGAGTTCGGGATCGACCTCACTCTGGGAGCTGCTCCTATTGCACGAGCTCCATACCGTTTGGCGGTGAATGAATTACAAGAACTATCCACGCAACTACAAGAGTTACTGGATAAAGGCTTCATCAGGCCTAGCTCGTCACCGTGGGGAGCCCCTGTACTGTTTGTTAAAAAGAAAGATGGGACATTTCGAATGTGCATCGACTACAGGGAGTTGAATAAAGTAACGATTAAGAACCGATATCCACTTCCACGAATCGACGATCTATTTGATCAGCTTCAAGGTTCTAGTTACTACTCGAAAATTGACTTGAGGTCAGGATACCATCAACTCAGGGTCCGCGAGGAGGACATATCGAAGACGGCCTTTAGAACACGTTATGGCCATTACGAATTCTTAGTCATGCCTTTTGGACTAACGAATGCACCCGCGGTGTTTATGGATCTGATGAATCGCGTGTGCAAACCTTATCTGGATAAGTTTGTCATTGTCTTCATTGATGACATTCTAATCTACTCAAAAACCGAAGAAGAGCACGAAGAGCACTTGAGATTAATCCTGGAACTATTGAAGAAAGAGCAACTTTATGCCAAGTTCTCCAAATGCGATTTTTGGATCCGGGAGGTCCAATTCCTGGGTCATATTGTCAACGAGCAGGGAATCCATGTCGACCCAGCAAAGGTTGAGGCCATCAGTAGTTGGTCAACACCTAGAGCACCGACGGAAATTCGCCAATTTTTGGGTTTGGCGGGTTACTACCGTCGTTTCATAAAAGGTTTCTCCCAATTGGCTCAACCATTAACTGCTTTGACGCACAAAGGTACCCGATACAGATGGGGTGAAAAAGAAGAGGCAGCTTTCCAAGCCTTGAAGGAAAAACTTTGCACGGCATCAATCCTATCTTTACTTGACGGTGTCGACGACTTCGCAGTCTATTGCGATGCATCAATTCAAGGTCTCGGCTGTGTTCTGATGCAGTGAGATAAGGTCATTGCGTATGGTTCGCGATAATTAAAGTCTCATGAGAAGAATTACACCACTCACGATCTGGAGTTGGGTGCGGTAGTGTTCGCTTTGAAAATTTGGCGGCACTATTTATACGGTACCAAGTGTATGATCTATACAGATCATAAGAGCCTACAACACATACTCGAGCAAAAAGATCTAAATATGAGACAACGCAGATGGGTTGAATTACTAAACGACTATGATCTGGCGATCAAATATCATCCAGGCAAGGCCAATGTGGTGGCTGATGCCTTAAGTAGAAAAGATCATGTTAAACCCAGAAGGGTTCGGGCGCTACAACTGACAATCCATTCTGGCTTATCGGATAGAATCCGTGATGCCCAGAAGGAGGCCATTAAGGAAGAAAACTTCGAGCCCGAGTCACTTCGAGGAATTGATGGAACCTCTGACGTTAAATCCGACGGCCTTCGTTACTACAAAGATCGGGTTTGGATACCACACTATGGAAATTTGAGGGAGCTAGTCATGGACGAGGCTCACAAGTCTCGATACTCAATTCATCCAGGATCTGACAAGATGTACCAAGATCTAAAACTACTTTATTGGTGGCCTAACATGAAAGCGGATATCGCTTCATACGTCAGAAAATGCTTGACGTGCTCGAAAGTCAAGGTCGAATACCAAAAACCATCAGAACTGTTACAACAACCAGAGATCCCAGTTTGGAAATGGGAGCAAATCTCAATGGATTTCATCACGAAATTACCTCGTGGAGCCACCGGTTGCGACACAATTTGGGTCATCGTCGACCGATTGACCAAGTCCGCACATTTCCTAGCTATTAAAGAAAGTGACAAGGTAGAAAAGTTGGCCAAGCTTTACATAAAGGAAATTGTGTCACGGCATGGTGTGCCTATATCCATCATATCTGACCGAGACGCTCGATTCACATCTAGATTCTGGAAATCTTTACAAGAGGCGATGGGAACTCGTTTAGACATGAGTACTGCATACCACCCGCAAACCGACGGACAGTCGGAACGAACTATTCAAACTCTAGAAGATATGCTTCGAGCATGCGTAATTGATTTCGGGAATAGTTGGGAAACTCATTTACCACTGGTAGAATTCTCTTATAATAATAGCTATCACACCAGCATCGGAGCTGCACCTTTTGAAGCCCTTTATGGACGAAAATGTAGATCACCAATCTGTTGGGCAGAGGTCGGTGAGAGCCAACTCACTGGACCAGAACTAGTGCATGAGACTACTGAGAAAATTGTGCAGATCCGAAACCGTATGGCTGCGGCCAGGGATAGACAAAAGAGTTATGCCGACAAACGTCAAAAACCGTTAGAATTCGAAGTCGGTGACAAAGTGTTATTAAAGGTATCACCCTGGAAGGGTGTGGTACTCTTCGGAAAACGAGGAAAGCTGAACCCTCGCTACGTAGGACCTTTCGAGGTCACAGAAAGAATCGGTCCGGTTGCATACCATTTAAATCTTCCATCTGAATTAGATGGAGTACACAATATGTTTCACGTTTCAAATTTGAGGAAGTGTTTAGCCGATGATACACTTGTAGTTCCATTAGAGGAATTAAAAATCGATGAACAATTGCGATTCATCGAACAACCTGTAGAAATTATGGGGCGCGAGGTGAAAGCGCTAAAACGAAGTAAAATCCCCATCGTGAAAGTAAGATGGCATTCTAAGCGTGGACCGGAGTTCACGTGGGAACGAGAGGATCAAATGAGGAAGAAATATCCTCACCTGTTCGACCAAACTTCAACGTCAAACCAAGGTACTAGTTAAATTTTGGGGCAAAATTTCCTTTAACAAGGGGATGATGTGGCAAACCTAAAATTTTTCTTTTCCCTTCTCAGAAACCGTTGCGACTTAAGGTAATTTTCGGGACGAAAATTCTTTAACAAGGGGATGATGTGACAACTGGCAATTTTCCAGGTTAACTCCGTTAATAACTCGTGTTATATTTCAATAACGTCCGTTACCTCAGTTAACTAAAATAGTTACACGAGCATTGCACATGAGTCTAGACGTCGGTTAACTTACTTGAACAATTATATAATTTATAATTTTATATAAGTTATATTTTATGATTTCACAATAACGTTTCGTCATTCTATGTGGAAGTTGTATTTATTATTTCGTGGCATATATGTATATATATATATATACGCACGTCGTTTTATGATTTTATGTGACGGTGTCTCGCGTAATCGTACGAGACATTTCTATGATTTTATAGAAATCTAAAAACATATAGTTATGGGTTATAACTATGATTTTATGTGAATCATTTATAAATTATAAATTTGTATTTATGATTTTATGTGTACCAATTAGGGTTCACGCTTTAAATATACAATACGTTGATTGTATACGGTCAAACACGTGTGTTCATACGGCTAAGGTTACTTCCCGTTAATTCCGTTAGAGTTAATTAATAACTTTTAACTTCGAGGGGTCATTGTTGCAAATTCCTAAACTTCCTTTTAACTAGCTAAACTATCAGGGACCTACTCTGTAATTTCCCAAAACTTGTTCCTTATTTTGTAAACTAGCAAGGACTGATGTTGCCAATTGAACAAAGTCGTATTGAGAACCTTGAAACGCCGACGAGAACGTTCGATTTACGGGTCTTTAATCGCATTCAATCTCCGATCAATTATTACCGGTTACAAAATCAAATGATTCCAATCAATTAGTAGCAAATCATAACCTCATCTTGATCACATTATTCACCCTCTCGAACTCCATCTCCCTCTCGCCACTGTTGCTTCCGTAAGAAACCCCCCCCCCCCCCCCTCCGGCGAACTCGGAAATTCAAGCCAACCGAGCTCTATTTCTCAACCATTCACGCATCACTGTGATCGTCTTCCTCTGCTAAACAACCCACTAGCAACAGATTCGGAAAACGAGCACCATCAGGAGGTCCGGGGTCGAGATTTTCGGTTTCGTTTCGGCTTCAAAAACGCATCAAAACTCATCCCCGAACCAAGGTAATCACTTCTTTGGGTTAGTCGCTCGTTTACGTTCAGTTTGCTCTTGGTTTCGCGATTTTCCGGTGACCGGAATAAAACTCCGGCCACCGGAATTGTGAGGAAGAAGATGATGGCGGGTGGGAACGGGTTAGATATTTGTTTGATCAAGTCCTATGACCAGCGCACAGGTAGCGCAGTTGGTCAAGTCCCTTGCGTTGATTCCTAGAGGTCACCGGTTCGAATCCGGGTAACCTCTTTCTTTTTCTGTTCTTTTCTAAAAACCGGATTTCAAGCCCTCTGTAAGGTTAAAAGAGTTTCTGATCGACTTGATAAACAAACACAGCTTTGGCCCAGCGGTTAGGTTGCTTGAAAATGAAAGGGAGGTCACGGGTTCGAACCTGGTGACCCCCATTCTCCTCTGTTTTATTTAATTATTTATTTTTTTGTCATGAACTTGAACTTGTTTGGTCCGAAACCTATCACCAACCCTTCCCCACGTTATTTGGACTCGTAGAAAACCCTCGTAAGCATCGTTACTTTCGTTCCATCTTGTTAGCTTATATGGTTTGATTATTATATATGATTTTCTTTAAAAATCATAACGAATGTATATTTGAGGAAATATATAAATAAACGTGTTTAGAAAATAAAACGAACGCTTTATCTATCATTATATTTATGCAAAAGTATACGTATACGAATATTATATTGGGTCGTATATCACGATATAAACATTATTATTTTTGGTATATATTCATATATTTATGTATATATAAATATATGTATATGCATTTCAACTTTTCGATTTCCATAAAAGATATGACGTTTATCTTTTATTCGCATTTGAGCGAACTTTTATATTTTCGACTCAACGTTACCATCAACTCGATTTTGAATAAAACGGTATTTATCACGTGTAAAGTTTGGAAGTTATCACACACGTCACGTATGGAATTTACTTGACAATAAACCGTCGTCTAGGCTATGTTACTCATGTGCGGACACACACTTACGTATGTAAAATCGATAGGTGCTTGGTAGTTACGCAAGACTCGAAGTCTTACTAAATTGTAGCAGCGCACCCTAAGGTGAGTTTCACAACCATTACTTTACGTCCGGTTTTGGACGATAACACACGCAAACACGTTACACCCGGGTTAGGGTGATAACACAACAACTTTTATGTATGATTAAAGTAGAAATTCAGTATATATCACATGTTCACGTAAAATGTTTTATCTTTGAAAGTCCTTACTTATCGAACCGTTAATAGCAAATAGCGAGGGGATATTGGGTAGTACTACTAGGGTCTGACAAACCCCACTCAGCGGGCACGAGATGCACCACCCGACTGGCGGTCGGACTGAGGACAATGTCAGCCTAACTTACCGTGATCGAGTAGACACGGGCAAGGCAAACCACGTAAGGAATTATTCCTACAACTAATTGGTCAGCTTCGGTTGCGAACGTTTTAGTGGCATGAACTTAGGCTCGCTACCTACGATATGGATTGTACTGTTAATATACATGCTTACATACGAATAAAAACTGTTGTATTCGTACTGCATAGCTATACTAGTTATACTTATGTGCTTATGTGAACTCACCAACATTAGTTGACACTTGCTCTTATGCATGCTCTGCAGGACGCTAGGAACTGGCACATCTCCCATTGGTGACAGATTGTAGGATCGGACTTTGATTGTAATCAGAAGTACAAGACCATTGCCTCTATCTTTACCTTGCGGAATTAAGTAAAGACGATAACTCTGTTTCTAACGGATCGATAAATCAGAATCAACAAGTAAAGTAAAGTGCGTAAAGTAAACAATAATAAGAACAGACAATTTCAGCACATAAACGATTACTTGTATTGATTCAATTGAGTTATGAACTCAGTGATCTGTTGTATGTTTTACATCAAACAAGCTAATCTATTTATAGTGCCTAAAGGATCAAAGACGGCCCTTTGATCCTTCTACGATCGATCTCGATCGTGGATTACAAAACTAGAATATAATAAACTAGTCTAGAAGATAAAAGTCATCATCAACGGTATGGTGGAAGGATCTTCGAATCTGACAGTGACAGAGTCAAGTAGCAGAACAAGTGGACTTGCCGAGATAACTCTCCTTATCGAGATAATTCGAGTTATCTCGGGGACTTGTCTCTCCCTAGATAACTTCCTGGGACACTGAAGTATTGGTCACCCGAGATAACTGTTATCTCGGGCCTTCAATAAGTTCCCTAGGTAACTCAGTTACCTCGGAAGGCAAAACTGCCTCTTCCTAGATAACTTACCTCGGTAGGCAAGTTACCTTGGAAGGCTATTTTCCTTACAATCTCCCCCCAAGATGATGCTTCCAAAATTCTTCTGGTTCTTTATTCTTCACTTGAAAAATGGAAATTTCATAACAAAAACTTTGTACAGACAATCACCAACATTCTCTCCTTCTGCTCTAAGGCTTGTTGTATGGAAACAACTTGTTTGACATCAGAGTTCAGTTCTACATTGATCACCCTGGAGTTAGTTCTGATTGGTTTGGCATGTGACACCTCCCTGGGAGTGTTATCAAAATGCATCCTTATTCTTGTCATCAGCCTTTGTTCCTGAAAGCTTAGAGCTTTCAAATCACCATGTACACTTCTGATATCACCCAGCTCAAGATCATTGAAGTAGCCCATGGCTTCATCAATGGTGAATCTCAGTTCTTCATTTTCTGAGGTGGTGAACAGGTACATGCCTGACTGGACTTCAAACTTCCATGTGTTGATCCTTCTTCTTTCTTTATGGATATTCTCAAATTCTTCTTCATCAATTGAAGAATCTGAGGAACTTGAAGAAACAAGTTGAGCTTTGGATCTCTTAGCCATGGATTTCTTTCTTCCAGTTTGTGGCTTTGGTGGTTGAGCAGGTGAGGGTGGTTTAGTTGGTGGTTCAGGTGATTTGGGTTTGGTGGCAGGTTCAGTGGTGGTAGTGATGGGTTTTGATGAATGATGAGTTGATTTTGGAGAGGAATGGGTAGGCTGTTTGGGTTTTGGTTGCACAGGGTCAGACAGTTTGGGCTTTTTGGTGGCTGGCTGATTGATGGTTGGCTTTCTGGTGAGTGTGGATGGGAGGGTTCTTGTTTGAGTAGTGGTGGATGGCACAACAGGTGGTGAATTCCCAAGTAGGGAATCAATGAGAGATGAAGGTGGAGGAGGTTGAGAGAACAAACCTGAGAATGCTCCAGGAGGCCTTGGAATGCCTGTTCTTTCTGCTTCCCTGGATTGCTTCTTTCTCAGCTCATCATACCTCAGTCTTAAAGTGGTTAATGAAGTAGGATTTATGCTTCTTTTATCTTCCTTCATGTATTCAATGAAGTACCTTTTCAAGGCTTTTGTTTCATCAGCCTTGGAAATGGGGGCCTTCATGATCTTCTCCACTTCTACCTTCTTTTGCTCCTCAAACTGTTGGTCATCTTCTTCCAACTCTTTCTCCAGTTTCAGATCACTCTCTTCTTCAGCAATTAGGACCATAAGGTCACATAATTCTTTGGCAGAGGAAGTAGTGCCCTGTTGAATCACTCCCTTCTCAATCAGATTGCTTCTGAACTCTTTCAGTAGCTCCCAATTCTCATCATTCTGAGCAAGTCTTATTTTGTTTCTTTCTTTCTCAATAGACTTGTCAGCAGCTGTGGTGATTTTCTTTTGCCTTCTGGTCTTCTCAAGAGTCATCTTTTTTACTTTTTCTTCAGCAGACCTCTTTCTGGCTTCATTAATCATCCTCATCAGCTCACTATCCCCTTTATACTTCTTCACCCCTTCTTGCATAGCAAGGGCAGAAGCAAAATCACTGTCAGTAGCAATTTGCTTTTCAACCTCTTCCATCTGTGCTGCAAGAGCTGCATTGATCATATTCACCTCATCAGCAGGCAGAGTGGTTTCATCACCTGTGATCAAATTTTGAACAGGGATGATGGGTTGAGTGATTGCAGGGGTTGGCTCCACTTCTTTGGTGAGCACCCTTTCCTGTGGTTTCTTTCCCAGCCTTTTGTTTCTTTGCATAACATAGATGTTATACAAATGATCCTTGTGCTCCTTGAACCTCTTGTTGTATTCTCTATCTAAAGCTTTGTCAGACTCTTTAAACCCATCCATATCTTCACCATATTTGTCAAGTGTTAGGATGAAGATGGTTCTTGAGAAGTCTTGCTGGTTGATAGAGTTTGTGAAATGTTTGTACTGAGGTCGGCACCTATGGATCTTCTCCAGATGTTCTAAAACATCAGGTTCCATTATCCCTTTCCCCTTGTCTTGAGTGAAAGCCTCATCAGAGGAAACATCACCCTCAACAGTGGTAGGAGGATAAGTGAACACTTTGTTGCTTGTGATGGTCTCCACAATCTTCTTCTTGATGTTCCCAATCTTCACTTCTTTGGGTGTTCTCCTGACATACACAAGATCTGGCATGGGCCTGTAGTTAGCAATATAATTTGCTATGATTTCAGGAATTTGACTTACCTTGGGTGCAGATTGTGGCACAAGTTCTCTAGGCTCTCTGGCAGCAGGGTAGTAAGGACCAAATACTATCCAATTTCCATCTTTATCTTGGATTCCATCAGTTCTGGATGGAATGGAAGGTTGGATTTGAAGTGTTGGGGTAGCATCGGTTGTGGTGACAGTAGTAGCAGCAGGTTGTGTAATCAGGTCTCCCGAGGTAATTTATTGACCCGAGATAACCTCCAGTGTATGCAGTGCAACTGGATCATTCACAGCAACCATGTCTCTCGAGGTAACATCACCCGAGGTAATATTTTGAGCTGCCGAGGTAACTGGTTTGTCGCCCGAGGTAACTTTTACCTCGGAAGGACTGTTTTGTACCAGTTCTTCCTCCTGAACTACTTCCATCTTTTCAGCCTCTTTTTCACCTTCACCCTTCTTTTCCGAGTGTTGGGAAGACTGAACATCATCTTTCTTCTCATCTTCAGGCTTCAGCTCATCGGTTTCACCTGATCCTTCAGCAGGATCATCAACCTTGAGCTTGCTTTAAGCATCATCATCATCATCATCATCATTGTTATCATCATCATCATTGTTATCATCATCATCATCTGAGACTATTGGCTCAGTCTCAGCTTGTAAATCAACATCTTCTTCTTCTTCAGCAATAGCTTCCATCTCAGGTAAGATGAAGCTTTCTTCAAACTGCTTCAAAGCTTCTTTGGCTTTGATGGGCATAGCACCAGCAGCTATCATAGTGAAGAGAATGGTCTCTCTCAGGTTGTCTTGATGAGGTATGATAGTCATAATATCCTTCATGGACACAGACTTGAATGCTTCAATGGGGTTGAATGGTTGAACACTGTACTTAGAGAAAAGTCCTTCTCTAATTTCTTTTGGAATTCTGTTGTTCCAGGAGTGCTCAGAAATCCTGTCTTCATTAAATTTCCTCCAGGTCTCAACTTTAAACTTCTTCCCCATTTTGGAAGCAGCATCTTCATCAGAACTCCCCTCCAAGCTTGCTTGGGTCTCATTAGTTTTGAGAGAGTCATGTTTTGTTGATTTCAACTTGTTGATCTCTACACCTTGTGTCTTCACAGTATGTGATAATAGACTCACCTGAGTCTGCAAATCTTTGTACAAAACCGTCAAATCAATTAGTGAAAGCTTGCTCTCCACTGGTTTTGAACCAATATCTTTGAGCACAAGAGGACTATCAGGCCTATCCTGATCAATTCCCCTACCCTGGTTTTCTTGGCTCCTGGGATTCCATTGCTCAAAATCTTGTCCCACAGGTTCCATTAAAGGTTCCAATGGGGGAAATTGAGGCAATGTTGCCGTGAATTGGGTCTTAATGCCTTTACCACTGACCACTGGCTCCAGTAGGGATTTCAGTGTAGTGGCAGCCCTTTCCACATCAGTCATGTCATCACTCCTATGACTGACCTCCTTTAGAGAGTGTGGGATAGCTGAGTCTTTTGCAGCTTCTTTCAACACCTCACCTTTTGATTTGGTGATTGGAGTGGGTGTATCATTAGAAGTGCAAAATATGTCATCAGCTTCACTCTGAGGGGTGTTAAAGCTTGGTTTAGAGAGGGATTTGAGTGGGAAAGATCTCCTCTTTTAGGAGGGTTCTCTCTAGACTTCTTGGCTTTCTTCTGTTTAGGAACTTTGTCCTTAACAGGGCTAGTGGCATGGGTGGCTTCAGGTTGCTCAGGTGGAGTAGACCTGGCATCCTGTTGTTTAGGATTCTCATTGGACGTGGGTGAGGTTGAACTGACAGGAGTTTTTATTAGTGAGAACCTCTTCCTCTTTTTGAGTGGGATTGGTTTGGAAGAGGAAGGTTTAGCAGCTGTGGGTTCAACCACTGCTTGTGCTGCAGGGTTGTCAGCTGGAGCATGAAGTTCCTCAATTGGTGCAAGTGGTTGCACCTGTGGTGCACCCACTGGTGGTCTTGCAATTGGTAGTGGCTGGTCAGTGTCCACTCCTGCATAATGTTTGTTCTTTTCATTACTGGAAAGGTAGGAAAACAATTTTTCATTTGCAATCCTTAAAATGTAAAGCTCATCAGAATTTTGAAGATTGGGGATCAATTGTTTCAAAATATGTTGTAAAAACCTGGGGTACATGTGGAAAAAATTGGGATTGTTAGGCCTCAAGTTTTCTACCAGGCCATCCAAAATCATTTTTGAAAAATTGAAATTGAGTCCTTTTACCAAGCCATGAAAGGCTGAAGCTTGGACTGTTGATAGTTCATCAACAGTTTTCTTGGAAGACAGGCTTGTCAGGATGACATGAGTCAAGTATCTCCATTTGAATGGAAGTTGTGTCTTCTTCAGCTTCTTGGCATCGCCTCCATATCCACAGTCTCTTAGAGTGGCTAGGCACTCCTCAGCAGTAAAATCCTTTGACCCTCCCTGGTCATTGAATCTTAAGTGGGTTCTGATAGTGTCTTCAGTAATGACAACATCTGTTCCTTGCACCTTTGAATGTACTTCAAAGTTCCCTTCAGTCTTCTTTACTCTTGACGCATTCAGCCAGAATTCAGTTATCACCTCTTTGCTTATGTCAGGGTAGATAGTTAGAGCAAAGCACAGGTGTGATGCTCTCAGGAAATCTATCATCCCATGGAACAAGGTATTCTTGTCTGATTTTGACAGCAGCGCCACATTGTTGTGGTCTGGATGGAACAGGGCATTTCTTTCACTTGATGATTCGCCCTTCTTTGCTTTGGGTGCCATTGTTGTTTTTGAGAGTTTTTTCAGAAAATCGATGGTTCTTTTGATGATTGGAGATCGGAAAAGTTCAACTTTGGCAGTTTGTGAGAGTATTAAGCAGTTATGGTGAGTAATGGGGTCGACGGTTTTCGTTGATCGTGTGATCGTGGTTATCAATTTTACAACGATAACCTTTAAAGAAGACGTTACAGGGGTAGATTTTGACAAAAGACTAAATTAGGAGTGGTAAAAGTGAATTTTACTTTTGACGTGTCCTAATCTCCTACGTTTAACCCATGTCCCATCGCCTAGCTTGGGCGGTAGAGATAACCCTAGGTTAAAGTTACAGGGATAAGTCATCATTAGAAGAATTTACCTCGGTCGAGGTAAGTCATCGAGATAACTAATTAGTGACTTTTTACACCGGTAAAAAGTTATCTCGGGCACACTTACCTCGGGTATATTCTTCTATTATGAAGACTCTGATTAAATAGTTATCTCGGACCAATTTACCTCGGAGGATAAATAATATTCAAGATAAGTATTTAATCGACCCAACAAGTTATCTCGGCCAGATGACTTCTTTCAGTTATCTCGATAGAAGTACTCTCGGTAGAGATTACCTCGCCAGTAACCTTTTGACAAAAACTTGTGATTTAGTGAACTTTTTCAAGATTCTTCCCCCAGATAATTATCTCGGGTACTGTTTGTGAAGGTTCTTTCCGAGATAAGTTATCTCGGAAGACAAAAAAAAAATTTTCTTTTCTTTTCTGTATCAGGAGTTAAGTCCCTTTTATGAAAGACATTCCTTTTATTAAAAGTTGGTTGTTTTTAGTCAACATTCATCATTCCAACTGCTGAGATGAGATAGAAGAATCTCTTCTCATCAATTGCTTTTGTAAACAAGTCAGCCAATTGGTGTTCTGTAGGAACATGATGAAGTTTAATTAACTTCTTTTCAACACAATCTCTAATAAAATGATACCTGATTTCAATGTGTTTGGTCTTTGAATGTTTCACTGGATTGTTGGAGATGCTGATAGCACTTGTGTTATCTGCATATAAAGGAGTCTCCATGAAGTTGATGCCATAATCCATCATCTGATTTTGAATCCATAGAACTTGTCCACAACAGGCTGATGCTGCAATGTATTCTGCTTCTGCTGTAGAAGTTGAAACACAAGTTTGCTTCTTGCATTGCCATGAGACAAGTTTGTCACCAAGAAATTGGCAACCACCAGATGTTGACTTCTTGTCAAGATTGCATCCTCCATAATCACTATCTGTGAAGGCTTTTAGATTGAAACCTTTGTTTTTAGGATACCATAGCCCAAGCTTAGGTTGGCCTTTGAGGTACCTAAAGATTCTCTTCACAGCATTCATGTGGGATTCTTTTGGTCCAGCTTGGTATCTAGCACATAGGCATACACTGAACATGATGTCAGGTCTGTTTGCTGTTAAATACATGAGAGATCCTATCATTGCTCTATAAGTGTGTTCATCTACTGGTTCACCAGTTAAATCAAATGTTAACTTATGAGTGGTTGAGATTGGTGTTTTAGCAGCTGAAGATGACAACATGTCAAATCTTTTGAGCATATCCTGAACATATTTTGATTGATTCAGGAATATCCCTTCTTTAGACTGCTTTACCTGAAGACCTAAGAAGAAAGTGAGTTCTCCCATAGAGCTCATTTCAAACTTAGCTTGCATCAGGGTCTCAAACTTTTTACATAGACCTTCATTTGTGGAACCAAAAATGATGTCATCCACATAAATTTGGATCATCATGAGATCTTTTCCAACAGTTTTGATGAATAAAGTCTTGTCAATTGCTCCTCTTTTGTATCCATTATCAAGTAGATAACAGGACAAAGTCTCATACCAGGTTCTTGGAGCCTGTTTGAGTCCATAAAGAGCTTTAATCAGCTTGCATACCTTGTTTGGATGATGTGGATCTTCAAAACCAGGTGGCTGACAGACATAGACTTCTTCATTTAGTAATCCATAAAGGAAAGCACTTTTAACATCCATTTGATAGACATGAAAGTTTTTGAAAGCAGCATAGGCCAAAAAGATCCTTATGGCTTCCAATCTTGCAACAGGTGTAAAAACTTCATCATAGTCTATACCTTCTTCTTGAGCAAAGCCTTGAACAACAAGTCTTGCTTTGTTCTTGATCACAATCCCTCTTTCATCTTTCTTGTTCCTGAAAACCCATTTAGTACCAATAGGAGATGGTGCATCCCTTGGTAGATCAACCAACTCCCATACTTTCTGCTTGTTGATTTGAAGCAGCTCTTCTTGCATTGCTTCAATCCAACTGTTTTCTCTCAATGCCTCAGCAACTTTCTTTGGTTGAACCTGTGACAAAAAGCATGCATGCAAACAAAAGTTGGCATTTGCAGTTTTGCTTCTTGTTGTCATAGGTGCTTCAACCTCACCAATTATGTTTTCCAAAGGGTGGGATTTGATTATCCTTGAATTGTAAGAGGGTGGAAACTCATGGCTTAAGTTAGGCAAAGGTGTACTCAGAGGAGTATGTTCACCTATAATGCTCTAACTCATCCATTTGTGATGACAGAAAGGTTTCTTGATTTTGAGAAATTTCAGCATCAATTTGCTCAAATGTATTCAACTGGAGTAGGACTACTTAGTTTTTCATTCATATTTTCAGAATCTAAGTTTTCACAGTTTGAATTTGTTGAAGCCAAATTGTCTGCACTTGTATCAGTTTCTTGATCAGCCTGAGAATTTGAACTGCCAGGTTCTTCATTTGTATCTTTGTACTTGAGAAGAAGAGATGTCATCATGTAATTCACTTGATTGAACTACATCCTGAGGAATAGGAGTTCCATCAGGATTGAACTCTTATCACAGCTCCTGGAGTCAAATTAAACAGCTTTGTTGGTGTGATTGGCTTTGTGCTTATTGATGAGAAAAATGGAGGATCAACACCTTTGAACCTGCCATAGTTGTTAGTATTCTTTGATACCTTCACCTGCACATTTTCACTAATAGGCTCATCAACTTTAAAGTTGAAAGCATTGGTTAGTGAGTCAATATCAAATAACCAAGAGGGTTCAGATCTAAAGCTGTTTTTAGCTTTTTCATTGAAAACTACATTTATAGTTTCTTCAACAATTTTAGATCTTGAGTTGTATACCCTGTATGCTTTTGACATACCAGAGTACCCAACTAAATATCCATCATCTGCCTTTTCAGCAAACTTGGATACTTGCTTATTGGTTATGAGTATTGTTACAGGACAACCAAATGATCTTAGGAATATAGATGTTTGGTTTTCTATTTCTCCAAATCTCATAGGGTGTCTTGTTTTG
The DNA here is from genome assembly GCA_039602395.1 of Deinandra increscens subsp. villosa. Lineage (NCBI taxonomy): Eukaryota > Viridiplantae > Streptophyta > Magnoliopsida > Asterales > Asteraceae > Deinandra > Deinandra increscens. Next base: position 11,468,773 of record JBCNJP010000019.1, on the reverse strand, counting down.
CCCTTTCACAATTAAAATCCTGTTTTGGATGTAACAAGCAGTATTGACTGCTTCAGCCCAAAATGTGACAGGAAGTTTTGATTCAGCCAACATTGATCTTGCAGCCTCAATTAGAGTTCTATTTCTCCTCTCAGCAACACCATTTTGCTGAGGAGTTCTAGCTGCACTAAACTGTCTCACAATCCCTTTTGTTCACAAAATGAAGTTTAAAGAATGATTCTTAAACTCAGTTCCATTGTCACTTCTTACTGCTTTGACTTTAATCTTTGACTGATTTTCAAGTTGAATTATCAGATTTTTCAAAAGTTCAGGTGTTTCATCCTTGGTTGCAAGGAAGAAGACCCATGTATATCTAGAAAAATCATCAGTGATTACAAAGCAATAGGATTTCTTACCCAAACTCATTACCCTTGTTGGTCCAAATAGGTCCATGTGTAAAAGTTCCAACGGGTGGGTTATTGAGCTTACCATCTTTGGTTTATGAGAAGACTTGTGTTGCTTGCCTTTTAGGCAGGGAACACATTGTTCAGTCAATGTAAATAATTTGTTTGGTAATCCCTTAACCAGCCCAAATTTAACCAATTTATTCATGGTTTTAAAATTTACATGACCAAGTCTTCTATGCCATAATTCAGATTCATCCACTGAGGCCTTAGATATGAGACAGGTTATACCATCTTTGGGTATAGCATCTGCCATATCTAGAATGTATAATCCTTCTTTCCTTGGTGCTTTGATTAAAATCATTTCATTTGGAATTTTAACACCAGGTTTTAGGACTACAGCCTCAGACTCATTAAACAACACATTCAATTTCTTGTCACACATTTGTGAGACACTTAGAAGATTGAAATTTAGCACATCAACAAAATTTACTTTATCAAAAGTAAACATTCCATTACTTACAGTCCCTTGTCCTGTAATGTGTCCCTCAGTGCTTCCAAAAGCAACTGGTCCACCATTAACTCTTTTTGTGTTTTTCAGTAGGTTTTTATTCCCTGTCATGTGGCAGGAGCATCCACTATCTACAATCCAGATGTTATTCTGAGATTTATTTGATGGATCCTGCACATGTAAAACAACAGAGTTAATTTCTTTGGGTAACCCAAGCCTCGGTGGTCTTGGGTCTGCCCATTGCATCATTATACTTGTACTTCTTGAGTACAAGTGTTTGAGTCCACTCTTTTGAGTTAGATGATCCAGCTTCATCTTGATCACTAACTTGGAGTTTTTGATTTTTAGGAATAACAAAGGAGTTTGTTTCTGAGTTAAAATTGATTTGTTTCATTTTATTTGCAGCCTTCCTTTGCTTATATTCCCTCTGCTTTTCTTTCTTTTGTTGTTTCAACAAATTCAAAATTTTGATCATAAAATTTTGATTGATTTCTTTGAAACATAACATCATTATTGAAAACAAGTTCCTCAACATATACTCTTGGTTTTACATTCTTTGAATTTGGAGTAAAAAATCTTCCAGAGTAATTTTGGTCTCCCGAGGTAACTTTTACCTCGGGGTAATAGCTTTTCCCATCCGAGGTAAATTTTACCTCGTGAAGATAATCTTTTTCATCCGAGGTATCAGTTACCTCGGGTGCCATTTTCTTTCTTTAGGGACAGATGGTCTCCTAGAACTGTTTTTAGAGTAAGGAATAAAATATCCTTGTTCCTCATCATCAGTTTTTAAGAAAATTGGTCTTTGTTTTCCAGTAGATCCAGATTGTCTGAATCCCTGATTTTTGTTTGATTCCCTTGACACCAAGTCAACTGTTTTCTTTGAATGACCCTTACCCCTTTTTGAAATTTTGAGAAAAGGATTATGGTAACATTCAACAGCTAAATGTCCTGTTTGCCACAAATGATACACTATTTGATCATTTTGGTGGTGGGAATTTTCTCAATCCTGTTTGAAAAGGTGACCAAAGGTGATTTTTGTTTCATATCAGCTTTTTCCACTTTCTCAGATTGGTTCTCACTCTCAGATCTACTACACACCTGTTGTTCAACAGTTGAGGTTTCTACCTTTTGAGGTGTAGTCAGATTTGAGTCGCTGTCCTGTGTTTTAAAAGATAGGACAGGAATTTCATTTAAAAAGTTTTGAACCTTTTCAGTTTGTGGATCAGGTGTAAGTTGAACTTTTAAATTTTCAGAAGTTACAACCTCTATACATTCAGTATAGGAGTCAGGTTGACTGACTTTGTGATACCCAATTCCCTTTTGTTGTTGATTTTTAACAGCCTTTTGACTTCCCCAAAGTTTTAACTGAGCTTCACTATTTGCCTGAAGTTTGGCACAGTCAGCTTTTGCATTTGTTAAATCTAGTTCAGTCATACTCAATTCAGTTTTTACTTTTTCATATTCCTTTTCAGAATGTTTCAGTTTTGAAAGAAGGTCATCAATTTGGGTAACAAGATTGGTTATATCATGTTTTAAAGAACCAATTGTTTTAATTAGCTCCTCAATCTTGTTATTGTAGGCAATATCAGCTTTTCTAGAATATTCTTTGATTTCTTTTAGGCTTGCCATCTCTTCTATAAGAGCTAAATTGTGTTTCCTGTAGTTCTCAATCTGTTCAATACATTCAGGTTTGCATAATAAAGGCAAAACCTGTTCAGGAATATCAGTAATTACCTCAGAGTTTGAAGATGAAGGATTTGAAGTTGATACTTCATTTGCCATCAAAGCATGGTTTGTGGGCACATACTCTTGCATGATGTCCTCCCAATCAACCCATTCAGTTTGATTGGCAACAGCACCTGTTGCATTGCTTTGATTGTGTGAAGCAGCTCTAGTATAGTTGTGATTTTCAGAACTTGAGGCCTGAGCATGTTTGTTGTATGCATTTGGAGGCCTTGTAAAGCTTTCTTTGTTGGCACCTTCTCTTCTTTGTTGCTTGCATTCTCTAGCAAAATGGCCCAATTGGTGACAGTTAAAGCATTTAGCTTTGCTTTTGTCTAACCCAATTCTTGCATTTTTGTCTCCATTGAATTTTCTACCAGTTCTTTTGTAGAAATGTTGAGCTCTAAATGAGACCATGGCTAGTTGTGTGTTGATGTCCATCTCTTCTAGATCATCAGCACTGATGCATTCTAGATCAAATCTAGTAAACCCTTCATGGTTTGTTTCTGCAACATTAGCAAAGTTGTTAAAATAGTTCAACACAAGTTCATTCCCTTTTGGAGAAGTTGGATATGTTATCACAGGAGTTAAAGGGCTTTGATCACTGTGATGACTTCTCATTTCATGAGAAGTGATCAGTGCAGATGATGAAGGAAGATTCATGGTATTACTCTTGTTAAAGACACCAGCTTTTTCTTTTATCTCCATCTCATGAGCACTTAACATACCATGGAGCTCACTCAGTTTCAAAGTTTTCAAGTCTTTGTTGTACTTGATACTGACTGTATAAACAGTCCATATATCAGGTAAAGACCTGAGGAACTTTCTGATGATGTCTCCATTCTCCATCTTGACATCATTTCCCTGCAATTCATCAAGCAGTTGCACAAAACGAAGATATTGAGAGTTCATGCTCTCACCATTTTTATATGAAAAATTTTCATATCTTTGTTTTAAAATGTCCTTTTTGTTCTCTCTCACTTCCTCAGTACCCTCATACATTTCATTGAGTGCTTTCCATAAGTCGAAAGCAGTTTTACAGTTTTTAAAACCAACAAGAACAGAATTTGGAAGTGCAGCCTGTAATGCCCAGAGTGCCTTATGATCCCCTTCTACTGATTTATGATCATCCTCAGAGATGTTTTCAACAGATTTTACTATATCTACTGAAGGTACAGTGGCAGTTTTAGTTGTGGGTATGGTTGGACCATAAATTACAGACTTCCACATCCGGTAATCGGAGTGATGAAGATACCCTATCATACGCAATTTCCACGTATCGAAATCATCGGGCATAAAGGACGGTGGCTTGCTTGAGCTGCCGTTTCTTGAATCAGACATTTTGATTTTTGAAATTTAGGAAATTGATGAAATTTGTAAAACAGAGTTTTAAAGCAAATCAGTTGTTTTAAAGATTTTAAAACAAGAGCCGTGGCTCTGATACCACTTGTAGGATCGGACTTTGATTGTAATCAGAAGTACAAGACCATTGCCTCTATCTTTACCTTGCGGAATTAAGTAAAGACGATAACTCTGTTTCTAACGGATCGATAAATCAGAATCAACAAGTAAAGTAAAGTGCGTAAAGTAAACAATAATAAGAACAGACAATTTCAGCACATAAACGATTACTTGTATTGATTCAATTGAGTTATGAACTCAGTGATTTGTTGTATGTTTTACATCAAACAAGCTAATCTATTTATAGTGCCTAAAGGATCAAAGACAGCCCTTTGATCCTTCTACGATCGATCTCGATCGTGGATTACAAAACTAGAATATAATAAACTAGTCTAGAAGATAAAAGTCATCATCAACGGTATGGTGGAAGGATCTTCGAATCTGACAGTGACAGAGTCAAGTAGCAGAACAAGTGGACTTGCCGAGATAACTCTCCTTATCGAGATAATTCGAGTTATCTCGGGGACTTGTCTCTCCCTAGATAACTTCCTGGGACACTGAAGTATTGGTCACCCGAGATAACTGTTATCTCGGGCCTTCAATAAGTTCCCTAGGTAACTCAGTTAGCTCGGAAGGCAAAACTGCCTCTTCCTAGATAACTTACCTCGGTAGGCAAGTTACCTTGGAAGGCTATTTTCCTAACACAGATTCACGTTCAGCCTCTGCGGCTGCAAGAGCATCAGCCACTCGTTGATTGACTAGGGCTTCGATAGCGGCAACATCCATGAGCGGAGGGGTAGAATCGTTTCGGGTGGTCCTTGTCCTTGGTACACGTCTCGACATACTTCTTTAGTTTTTACGAGGTAAAAAGAAAATATAAACGTAAGTAAATCATCATGCACAGTAAATAAGATAGAATATTTACATAACAACGACATACATCACAACCACAACATCATCATATCACAACATATATAACAACATTAAGTAGATAAGTAGCATCATTCATACGTACAACATACTACACTCGTCCTACAAGGTTACAACCATTGTTGGGGTGGTAATACAGTTTCCACCAAATACAAGTCATAATACATCACCAATACATATTCAGGATAAAAGTTTCCAAATACCACAAGTACTACTAAAATGAAGCATGCTCGATCAGTGTCAAAATGTCACTGATCTGTGTGATGGTGGCAAGCAGTAGTCGGATGATCGGAGTGAGATCCTTGGTGGTCGGGGTACTGGCTGCAAGAGTCTGAATGGCCTGGCGGGCCTCGGCCGCTACTCCATATGCATCGGATAAGTGAACGTGAAGGGTGTCCAAAGCGTGATCCTGCGACTCCACGCGACTCTCCAGGGCAGCTAGTCGGGCCTCCAAGGCAATGACAACAGCAGGGGGAGCAATACCATGAATATCATCATGCAGGCGACGTATCTCCTCGTCACGGCGTGCAATACAGGAAAACAAAGATGAGACCAAGAGCTCAACGGGAATACCAGACAAAACAGATGGTGGTATAGGGGGAACGGTGGATGTGCCAGAAGCAACAAAACTAGCAGGGGCATGAGACACAGGGGGCAACTCAGTAGCTGTAGACGACTCTCCAATCTCAAAGGTACTGTCAAGGAATCTCACCCGTTTCCTGGGTGGGACAGACTCAGAATCAATGGGTACATCACGAGGCTCAGGGGAAAGGGACCACTTGCGAGACGGTTCCGAATCAAGAGGTGGCTCCACCGTGCGCTGGCGACTGCGGATGACGGACTTACGCGGGGTAAGCATACGAAGGGGGCCAGTAGGAGTAGGACGGTAGGATCGAAATGACGGCACACGCTCGGGCGAGGGAGGGATAGGAGCAGAGAGTGTGACTACAAGGGAATCGCCATCTCCAGTAGGGTCTGCCTTGGAAATGTCGACAGTGTAGGGCGCGTCCTCCTCGGTAGGGTCCTCCTCAGGCTCAGACTCCTCATCGGGCTCAGAATCAGCGCAAGCACACTGGTCGGGGAGCGGGGAGTGTGAGGGCGGCTCAGTGCTAACGTCAAACTCCATCTCTGAGTCAGAAGTGAGATCAATCGGCTCGTTGTCTGCCATGCTGCGATAAAGTTTCCAAGTCATGGTAATAATATATATTTAGTAATTATATGTATTAAAATGATAGCTAAGATTAACAAGTAAAGATGTATGCAAGCATGTCTATCAGGGCTAGGGCTATAGTCTAGATCCTAACAATGCAATCTAGTTCTATAACCTTGGCTCTGATACTACTCTGTCACACCCCGGTAAATATGTGTCGGGTGCGAATCGTGAATATCGTAGTCAAGGTCAAGAACAACTCTGGATGGTTAAACAACTAGAGCCGTTTGAAAATGTTAAATTTGGTTGGAGTAAATTGGAGATTCTTAAATCATTACGCAGCGGAATATAGTAATGAGTAGTACAAGTTTTAAAGTTTACAAAACATAGGTTTCAAAATATTTTAAGACATGACACCGCTAGGTATTATGCCGAGAAATCTCCAACGGCTTCTAACCAACTCCAGATCAAAGTAAAACATCCTAAATGCAACACATCAGATATGCAGGTCCAGGCAGAAACCAGAACAGTTAAGTACCTGAGAATTCATAAAGGAAAACGGTCAACAAATAAATTTGTTGGTGAGTTTCACAGGTTTAATGTTGCTAGCAGTAAAAGTTTAATAAAAGTCGTTATGGAAACAAGGTTGCTATCAGTTGACAATATAAGATAAGACATGTAGAAATGTTACCATGTACCCTGAATACCGAAACTAACTGATTACCCACTCTATGTATCTTTGTCCAGTTGATACAGCAGATGATATATAATTGTTTGTACTCTTTTGACTATTAACACGGAGTCACGACTGGAGCGACCAATCAGAGCAGGGGCGTTAACCCAAATAGATCTATCCAAATAATTGCCGTTCGTCGTGAAAAATTAATCGGTCTCAGCTAATAGTGGGATTTGATTTATAACATGAATGAACATGATATAAGAGTGTGGACAACCGAAAAGCACATGTAACAGATAGGATTACAAAGTCTAACTGTCTAGCATAGCAAGGTAAGTATGAATTCTCCCCCGAAGTAATTGAAAACAGTTAAAGATAAAAGGGGCCGTGAAAAACTCACATGATTCAGTAATGGGATCGGTAGCACGATCGATGAAGTGTTGTCCTAAATAACTATAAGACATCAAATAAGTAATTGGGTTGACAACTAATGTCACTCCAATTAGATAGGTCGAGTCTTGACGTCGTGGTAGCCTTAGAGTTAAACGTTTGGAAAAGTTAAAGTGAAAGAGTCCGGTTATACGTTTATTTGGAAATTATGTAAAATATACTTTTATAATTAAATAAAATATATAAAAATTACCAAATATTATTTTAAGTTAGAAAATATTTATGGAAATAAATATCAAGTCAAAATGGAATTTTCTCATGAAAAATGGATTATTTTGACTATTCATTTGAAAACCGGGCGTTTTCGAGGTAACCGCCAAATACGCGATATTTATCCGTTTAAGTTAGAATTAAATCAAGAATAATAAAATATGATTATTTTCTGTCCAAAACATGTGGATAATTATTTTAAGTTGTAACATCCCAAGATTCGGATAAACTCGTAAGTGGTAGTTAATATAATAATTATACTTATTCTACGTATTTGAAAGAATAGGAATTGCATATTTACATGATATATGTGCTATACATGAGTTATATGTATACATGCATGATAATATACGTGAATACGTAGTTGCAAAGTTGAGAAACGGATAAATATGTGATAATATATGTGATTAGGATAACATAAATACATGTGAAGTATTCATTTGATGAATATATATGTGAGAATACATGTTTGAGTAGCTAGCATAAAAAGAATGCTTAATGGTAAGTAAAAATAAAAGTAAAAGGGTCAAAAGTGTAATTTATGTAAAGTTAGGAATACTTACGGGTATTGTATGTATCTATAACTATTATAAGTTCCCCAAGGCTTATAAACTAGTATAAATATATTCTAGAGTGATTTGGTACATAAAATGATAGGTATGGTAAAGTTAGAGGGATCAAAGGTGTAAATAATGAAAGTTATATATATATATATAATTATAAAAAAAAATTAATACGTATGTATACGTATGTTGTCAAAAGTATCCTGAGCCTTAGAAACTTCATTAAGTATGTTTTATAATAGTTCGGGGGCTAAAAATAGCAATTGGGGAAGTTCTGGGCAAGTTTTACGCATTATAAGACCACAGGGACCAAAACTGTCAATACTGAAACTACAGCGCGTATCGCGACAGGGGGGATGGCTGCCTGTCGCGTACCGCCACCCAATTCCGGACAGAAAACGACGAACTCGACTTATGCAGCACGTTTTGACGAAATTGACCCTGTATACGTGTTGATTTCGAGCATGAATCACCCTAGACACGTGTAGGGACCTTAGGCGCACCCTACTAGTATAAATCCAAGCTCCAATCGGCCGAATATCATCTCCAATTTGTGAATTCAAAACCGAAAAAACCCTAAATCCGAACCAGAAACTTCACGGGTCGATTTCTCCCAAACCGTAAAGAGCTAGAAGCTGAAATTTTGCAGTCAAGTCCCTATAGGTATGATCTAAAATAACCTCTTTCAGTTTTGGCTAAATAGATTCCTAAGTATGATTTTTAAAACTATGCTCAAATTAGGGTTCTTGAGCTTGTTTGGGCAAAATTGGAGGATCGGGTAAGAATTAGGGCCTGAATTTTGGTATGTAATCCTAAAATGATGTGTTCTAAGAAAGCCCTAAACTTTTTTCAAAAAAAGAAAAGGTTTGGTATGATTTTTAGAAGCGGGTCAAAATTAGGGTTTTCTAGACATGGTTTTGATAAAATTGAATGATCGGGCTTGATTTAAGGATCCATCTTTTGAGGTATATCTTAAAATGATATTATAACAGAAGCCCTAAGTTTATTTGATGAGAAAAGGAGTTTTGATGTTAATTTGAGAATTACGTCAAAATTAGAGTATTGGAAGATAATTGTCAAGTATTGGGATGATCATAAAGAATTGGATGTTGATTTTTGGTATTAGAGCATGTTTACATATATATTAACTATATATGAGTTCAAATATTGAGAATTAATAATTAAGCTACTCGGTGCAACGATTGTAGTAATTCCGCCTCATGGTCGTCAATGACGCCTACACGACCGGTAACGATCGTCACCAAATTCCAAACCCCGTGACTATTCCTCATAGTAATTCCGCCAAAATGATCGGTCATGAGGAAACACGAGCGGTAAACGTTAAAGAACAAAGACTTGAAAAAGACAACAAATTATGTAAAAGGGGCAAAATGGTCATTTTGACTATTAAGGGTATTAACCAATTAAAAGTTGGGTTTTGGATAATGGGGTAAGTCTTAAATGTAATTTGTAACCTTTAGATGTCTTGATAGGGATATTACGTTAAAGACGTTAAGAAACTGATTCACGAGGACTTAACCCAAGAATAATAGCGTCGCAAAGCTAAGGTGAGTTCTATGAGCCCACTTTTAAATGTTTTAAATGACTTAAACGTTTTTGGGCTGGCATACATACTATGTTAAGAAAAGTGTTTCCAAAATCTTATAAGTGTTCTTATTCATTTGGATTGACTATGTGATATTATGCATGTAAATTGAGTATGATGTGTTATGTGTTATACTCTGCTTTGATATTAAATGTCCAAGTGATGAGGGAATTGTTAATAGACATATAGTGAGTATGTAGGTATATATGAGAACTAATGATACATTTGCTTTATATATTATGTGGTGGATACGCCGCTGGTACTTCCTATATATAAGCATAATAATATAGTTACCCGGTATATCAGTAGTATATAAACTCTAGTGGTAAATTGGGAAATGATCATTAGTTGCAATATATGAATACATTATCACTGTCTACTAATAAACCTAAAGCTCTTGGTTATTTGATTAGAGGCAGGAAGTGGTATTGTGGAGGTTGGGGATTGCTAGTAAGATACTCGTTATTGAATGAGTTGAACATGTTAAGTAAAGCAATCCGTAAGGTCATGGTTTGGATAGTACAGATGGGGCTCATGAAACAGGGAGACAAAAAGGGTAGTATTTCTCTAGCCGGTGTACGGAAGGGCCTACGTAAGGTAGTGAGACTGATCATATCGGGATGCCTGGATGGGAAGGATCTGTTTGACAGTCGACAATACTATCCTACCCTAAGGTGTACTTGACAACCACAAGTGACCAGAGATTCTTTAGGCTGCTCCTGGGTAGCAGATAAAGAATGAGGCATAGCAAGACGTTGATAGTGCAAGGAAAGATTGAATTTAACTAGCTAGGAAGATTTAGGGAATTGATGTTCCTGTTTGAGTAATTCCTAGTTATCTGTAAATTCTGATGTGTTGTATAATCCTGTTATGTTTTATACTTGCTAAAGATTTACTAATGAGGTCAAGAAGACCCAGGAGAACTTGATTTGTCTTGCAGATCAAGAAAGAGTCTTTAGAAACTTAGAACTCACCAGCGTAAG
>JBCNJP010000019.1:11418867-11457688 GCA_039602395.1 Deinandra increscens subsp. villosa | reverse complement strand
TGACACCATCTGGGTGATTGTCAAAGATCTTCCAATTAATGAATTTATCCTAAAGGAGAAATGTGTGGCTTGTGCTAAGGGGAAGCAGCACAAACGCCCACATAAACCGAAGATCTACAGTCGAATATCAACACCGCTGGAGCTGCTTCACATGGACCTGTTTGGTCCCGTCAGTATGTTAAGCCTTAACCGATGTGCTTTCTGTTTGGTTATTACTGATGATTTTTCTCGTTTCACTTGGGTGTTTTTCTTGTCCAAGAAAAGTGATGTTGCAGGTATCCTTATTGCCTTCATCAAGCTGATTGAGAATAAACTGAAGCACAAAGTGAAGACCATTCGGAGCGATAATGGCACGGAGTTCAAGAATCAGACGATTGATAGTTTCTGTGCTGATAAGGGGATTGAGCATCAATACAGTGCTCCTTACACACCCCAGCAGAATGGCGTAGCAGAAAGAAGAAACAGAACCTTAATTGAAGCTGCTCGCACCATGTTGTGTGATTCTAAATTGCCAACCATGTTTTGGGCAGAAGCAGTTAACACTGCTTGTTATGTCCAGAATAGGGTGCTTATCAATGAGCGGCATCAGAAAACGCCATATGAACTAATCTACAATGATAAGCCCAGAATTGGTCACCTTAGGGCTTTTGGGTGTTTATGCACAGTCTTAGTTAATACTGATGTTCCTAAATTTGCTGCTAAGGCTGATGAATGCTATTTTGTAGGTTACTCTGCCAGCTCCGCTTATAGGGTGTTCAACAAGACTACCGGGATTGTGATGGAGTCCACAAACGTGGACTGGCTAGAAGAGAATCCTTCAGATGGCGGAATTGGTCCTCCTCAAGCTTTCGACTACAATCAATTCTTCCGCCCGTTGGGTTTAGACCCCGTTTTAGCAGAAGATCTTTATGAAGAAACAATTTCAGGACCATCTGTCTCACACTCCATTACGAAAGCTCCCGTCCCTGCTCCTGTAACAGATCCTACACCTGCACAGGAGTCTGTGGATCCTGTGGAGACTCACATACAAGAAACAGATGCAGAAGGTGACCCAGCTCCCGACTCTCCCCAAATACTCGAAGCTGATCCTGAAAATGAAGCTGATACTCATGAAGAACCCGATCTTTCAAATCTGCCTCCGGAAATTCCTGTTCAAGCTACTGCGGAGACCAGAATTCAGAAATACCACCCCTTAGATAACATCATTGGTCCCTTAGCATCTGGGGTGGTCACAAGAAGCCAGTCAGGAGACATCAATCATTGCATGTTCTCCTGTTTCATCTCCCAGATTAAGCCCCCCAACATTACTATGCCTTGACTGATCCTAGTTGGGTGGAAGCTATGCATGAAGAACTCAATCAATTTTCTCAGTAATCGGTGTTCAATACAATCGTGTTCTTCTAATCGGTTTGTTTTCAATTGCTTTATTATACTTTTCGATTATATTCTTTCACTGTGTTCTTGAATCAACTAGTTAAATCGGTTTCTGCACGATTTCACTAGTTCAGATATCGCGTGAGGGTTTATTTGATCCTTACAATTGGTATCAGAGCCAAGAAACGCAAGTTTCGAGGCTCTCGCGATATCAGATTCAAGGTTTTAAGTACTAACAACTTGAGTTTTCTGGTGATTTTCAGCTTTTAGCACTTTCGGAGGTGTTTTGTGCAGGTTACGATTCGTGACAGAAGGTTTTGCTGTGATTTTGGAGCTTTTCGTTTTGCCTCAGCACTTTTCGATCAGGATTTCTGGTCGAAAAGCCCTCCTCAGCCACTTTCCTCGATCGAAAAGCCCCCTTTGTGGCTTTTCGATCCACTGCCCTTGCTCGAAAAGTCCCCTAAGTGACTTTTCGACCAAGCCTGCCCAATCGAGAAGTCCCCTTTGTGACTTCTCGATCAGTTTCATCGATCGAAAAGTCCCCTCAGAGACTTTTCGATCCGATCCCTTCAATCGAGAAGTCCCCTTGAGACTTCTCGATCAGCCTTCATTGATCGGAAAGTCCCCTGAGACTTTTCGATCCATCGTGCTCCCTGATCGAAAAGTCCCCTTCGAGACTTTTCGATCCAGCCTTTACTTTTCGATCGGCATAGGCTTTTCGATCCCAATCCATTTCGATCGAAAAGTACTTTTCGATCAGTCCACCCTTCAGCCGAGAACCACTTTTCGATCAAGACTTTTGATAGTAAACCCACTTTTCGATCCTTAAGCTATGGCCTTCGATATGTCAAGCCTCTCGAGTGCAACCTTGGAAATGGATTCTAAGATTGGGACATCTGCCAGACCGCCACGTCTGATGTCTGGCAAAGATTTTATGAGCTGGAAATACAGATTCGTCAACTATGTCAACTATCATGATGCTAAGATCATGCGATCAATCGAGGTAGGAGACTATGTCCCAACAACTCCGGGGGCACAGGGTCAACCTCCTGTTCCTAAACCCAAGCAAGAATGGATAGATGAGGACTGGGAAAGGGTTGAACGAGATCGAAAGGCTCTAGCTGGCTTAACCATGGCCCTATCCCCAGAAGTTGCTGAAGCATTCAAGGAATACACCTCGGCAAAGACATTGTGGGATGCCCTTATAGCGGCTTATGAGGGAAATGATGACATGAAGGAATCCCGCAAAGAGAGTCTGAGGGAGATGTTTAATGAGTTCAACTATGCCCCGGGTGAGAATATTGAGACGTTACTTCAGCGGTTTGTCAAGATAGTCACTGGAATGAAGGATGCTGGAGTAACATACACTCAAGTGGAGGTCAACAGAAAGCTTGTTAACTCTCTTCCACCTAATTGGGACAGCACTATTGAGCTAATTGAGAAGACTGTTCAAATGTCCACCGCATCACTAAATGAGCTTATGTCCACAATCAGAGCATATGAGGAGAAGAAACAAAAGAGGGCCAGAAAGTCTGGTAATGGAGTTTTCATGAATCAATTAAACCAAGCTTTCATTTCTCAGCCAGCTGTCGCTCCAGCCAATCCACCCTCAACCCCAATGGGATTCATTGCACAAGCTACTGGTTCAAGCTCATCTGGAGCATCAAACATTGTCTCACTGGATGTAAATGCTCTAACCAAAGATCCCAGCTTTGCTCTTGGAGTGGGAATTATGAGTTGCTATCAGGCACTCGTGGCAGGCTCACTTCTTCCCACGGATCTGTCACCTGATGATGTGAATCAAGTGAATCCTGATGATCTAGAGCATATGGACATATCGTATCAGATGGGAATGTCTGCCCTTCGTGCAAGACAGTTCATGGCAAAGAAGGGACAGAAGGATTGGAATGGGGGAAAGGGAATCAAGTTGAGCTTTAATAAGGCTAATCTGAGGTGTTACAACTGCAATGAGTATGGGCACTATGCCAGAGAGTGCACCAAACCAAAAGTGGATAGAGAAGGCAAGACTGATAGCAGAAGTGAGAACATGAAGAAGGAGGCAGGAAAGAATGATAAGGCACTGGTGGTTCAGCATACGCCAGGATATGACTGGACATCTCAGGTGGAGGACCTCAGTCTTACACTTGACCATGTGGCCTTGTTAGCTGAAGAGGAAGCACAAAAGGAAGAAGCTGAGGAATATCAACATGCATTCATGGCAGACATCACTCCAGGATCCTCCGCAAGCAGCTCTGAGGTATGTTTCAACTCCAAATGTCAAACTATTCTTGCTGAATCCAAAGAATGGCAAACTAAGTTTTTCAATGAAACCCTAAATCGTGAATTTGTGGATAGAGAGTTGAGGGAATATAAGGGAAGAAGTAAAAACTTAAGTGAGAAACTTGAAGCTGCTAAAATTGACATAAAAAATCTTCAAAGAGACTTAAGTAACAAAAACACTTATCTGACTGTTGCTAATGAAGAAATTGCCACATTAAAAACTGAACTTGAGCAACTTAAAGGGCAATTAGAAACATCACAAACCAAAGTTGAGCGAAATGATAAGATTGTGTCTGAAATGATGAAGGCTAGCTCACTCTTCTATAACACAGACACCCGTATGCGTCATTTAAAAGCCAACTCTGGTTTAGGACTCGGTACTGAAATCAAAGATGAAAAATCCACTCATACAGTACCAATGCCATTAATGCATGATATGATCTCAGATTATGAGGTTTCCAAGACCAACTTGGATGCTAAAGCTGAGATCGAAAAGAAATTGGCAGCTTGTCCTATTAAAATTTCTGCACCTGTTTCTAACCAGACTAACCCTTTTACTTCTTGTGCAGATAAAGGTAAACATGAAGCAGGGGTAATAAAATGCCAGGAGTCCACTAAAAGTCCCTTGAAGTCTGAAGTTGATTTTTCTGTTCAAAATTCTGTTTTTGAGAAAACTGAAACTTTCGTTATGTCTGAGTCAAACACCTCTAAGTCGTCTGAGTCTAATGATTGTGCTAAATTTTCTGTTTGTGGTGTGTTTAATGTTGGTAAAGGTGATTTGAAACCTGTGAAACCCCTTAGAACAGTTAGAATCTTGAGAAGGGGTAAGGGACCACAAACTGATGGTCGCAAACCCACAGGTGATGTGAAGAAATCTGAGGACAGTGTGACCTGTCCCATTAAAAATGTGCAGAAAGTACGGGATGCAAAACCACAAGATTTTGTCCCGTACCCTGAGGTCAATTCTGCATATGACCAATTTCAACCTGTACAGCGGGAGTATGTACTGACCACAAAGACTATTCCTCTTCCCATGAGACATCCTGAAGACTGTCTGCATGACTTTCAGACATGGGCATACAGTGATTATTCTGGTGAAGCAAAGATTCTCTGCAAGTCCCAGACCATCAATGTCATGGAAGTTCATGATCTGATGCGGTTCCACAAGAAAGACATCCTGGTCTTAGCTAATCATCAGATTGAGTCTAGCAAAGACACTGAAGAGTATGCTAAGTGCTACACTCGGGCAGTAGCTGAGATCGTTGCCAAGGAGCTCTGGTATGATCCAGCAACTGTGAATTTGTCCAAGAAGTTCAGAATGTGAAGACTGTCTAATGCTAAAGCCTAGGGGAAGATTGTAGAGCCCTGAAATTTAAGGCTTTTGCATTAGATTTATTTGGGCTTGTTTAGTTGTATTGGGCTGATTTTAATATGTAATTGGGCTAGTATGGATAGGGACTTGGTCCGATTTTGTTTAGATGGGCCTAGGGGTTTTTCGAAAATTGTAAAGAGATTGACTTGTTCACCAAGTCAATCTCTACTATAAATAGTCCCCTCCTAGATTGTTTTAGGGTTGCTAGTCTTTTGTGGTGTTTAAGGTGTTCAAGGTGATCATCGAATTCTCCATAGAGAATTCGATTAAGGTGTAAGCAGTAATCGGTGTTCAATACAATCGTGTTCTTCTAATCGGTTTGTTTTCAATTGCTTTATTATACTTTTCGATTATATTCTTTCACTGTGTTCTTGAATCAACTAGTTAAATCGGTTTCCGCACGATTTCACTAGTTCAGATATCGCGTGAGGGTTTATTTGATCCTTACAGGAACACATCACGATGGACTTCATAACTAAGCTACCTCGCACAGCTAAAGGTTATGACACCATCTGGGTGATTGTGGACAGGCTAACCAAGAGTGCTCACTTCTTGCCTATTTGTGAGACGATTTCTTCTGAAGAGTTAGCTAGTTTGTTCATTAATGAGATTATCTCTAAACATGGGGTGCCAGTGTCTATTGTCTCCGACAGGGACACTCGGTTCACTTCGCGATTTTGGAGGAAATTCCATAAGAATATGGGATCGAGATTGCACATTAGTACGGCATATCATCCCCAGACAGATGGGCAAAGTGAAAGAACGATTCAGACTCTGGAGGATATGTTGCGTGCTTGCATAATAGACTTTGGAGGAAGTTGGGATAGTCATCTACCACTGGCTGAATTCTCCTACAACAACAGTTATCATGCTAGTATTGGCATGCCTCCTTACGAGATGTTGTACGGAAGAAAATGTCGAACTCCAGTGTGTTGGGGTGAAGTTGGCCAACGAGAATTGGGAAGTAAGGAAGTAGTCCAAAATATGGCTCGAGATCTTGATGTGGTTGAAAACAGTTAAAGATAAAAGGGGCCGTGAAAAACTCACATGATTCAGTAATGGGATCGGTAGCACGATCGATGAAGTGTTGTCCTAAATAACTATAAGACATCAAATAAGTAATTGGGTTGACAACTAATGTCACTCCAATTAGATAGGTCAAGTCTTGACGTCGTGGTAGCCTTAGAGTTAAACGTTTGGAAAAGTTAAAGTGAAAGAGTCCGGTTATACGTTTATTTGGAAATTATGTAAAATATACTTTTATAATTAAATAAAATATATAAAAATTACCAAATATTATTTTAAGTTAGAAAATATTTATGGAAATAAATATCAAGTCAAAATGGAATTTTCTCATGAAAAATGGATTATTTTGACTATTCATTTGAAAACCGGGCGTTTTCGAGGTAACCGCCAAATACGCGATATTTATCCGTTTAAGTTAGAATTAAATCAAGAATAATAAAATATGATTATTTTCTGTCCAAAACCTGTGGATAATTATTTTAAGTTGTAACATCCCAAGATTCGGATAAACTCGTAAGTGGTAGTTAATATAATAATTATACTTATTCTACGTATTTGAAAGAATAGGAATTGCATATTTACATGATATATGTGCTATACATGAGTTATATGTATACATGCATGATAATATACATGAATACGTAGTTGCAAAGTTGAGAAACGGATAAATATGTGATAATATATGTGATTAGGATAACATAAATACATGTGAAGTATTCATTTGATGAATATATATGTGAGAATACATGTTTGAGTAGCTAGCATAAAAAGAATGCTTAATGGTAAGTAAAAATAAAAGTAAAAGGGTCAAAAGTGTAATTTATGTAAAGTTAGGAATACTTACGGGTATTGTATGTATCTATAACTATTATAAGTTCCCCAAGGCTTATAAACTAGTATAAATATATTCTAGAGTGATTTGGTACATAAAATGATAGGTATGGTAAAGTTAGAGGGATCAAAGGTGTAAATAATGAAAGTTATATATATATAATTATAAAAAAAAATTAATACGTATGTATACGTATGTTGTCAAAAGTATCCTGAGCCTTAGAAACTTCATTAAGTATGTTTTATAATAGTTCGGGGGCTAAAAATAGCAATTGGGGAAGTTCTGGGCAAGTTTTACGCATTATAAGACCACAGGGACCAAAACTGTCAATACTAAAACTACAGCGCGTATCGCGACAGGGGGGATGGCTGCCTGTCACGTACCGCCACCCAATTCCGGACAGAAAACGATGAACTCGACTTATGCAGCATGTTTTGACGAAATTGACCCTGTATACGTGTTGATTTCGAGCATGAATCACCCTAGACACGTGTAGGGACCTTAGGCGCACCCTACTAGTATAAATCCAAGCTCCAATCGGCCGAATATCATCTCCAATTTGTGAATTCAAAACCGAAAAAAACCCTAAATCCGAACCAGAAACTTCACGGGTCGATTTCTCCCAAACCGTAAAGAGTTAGAAGCTGAAATTTTGCAGTCAAGTCCCTATAGGTATGATCTAAAATAACCTCTTTCAGTTTTGGCTAAATAGATTCCTAAGTATGATTTTTAAAACTATGCTCAAATTAGGGTTCTTGAGCTTGTTTGGGCAAAATTGGAGGATCGGGTAAGAATTAGGGCCTGAATTTTGGTATGTAATCCTAAAATGATGTGTTCTAAGAAAGCCCTAAACTTTTTTCAGAAAAAGAAAAGGTTTGGTATGATTTTTAGAAGCGGGTCAAAATTAGGGTTTTCTAGACATGGTTTTGATAAAATTGAATGATAGGGCTTGATTTAAGGATCCATTTTTTGAGGTATATCTTAAAATGATATTATAACAGAAGCCCTAAGTTTATTTGATGAGAAAAGGAGTTTTGATGTTAATTTGAGAATTACGTCAAAATTAGAGTATTGGAAGATAATTGTCAAGTATTGGGATGATCATAAAGAATTGGATGTTGATTTTTGGTATTAGAGCATGTTTACATATATATTAACTATATATGAGTTCAAATATTGAGAATTAATAATTAAGCTACTCGGTGCAACGATTGTAGTAATTCCGCCTCATGGTCGTCAATGACGCCTACACGGCCGGTAACGATCGTCACCAAATTCCAAACCCCGTGACTATTCCTCATAGTAATTCCGCCAAAATGATCGGTCATGAGGAAACACGAGTGGTAAACGTTAAAGAACAAAGACTTGAAAAAGACAACAAATTATGTAAAAGGGGCAAAATGGTCATTTTGACTATTAAGGGTATTAACCAATTAAAAGTTGGGTTTTGGATAATGGGGTAAGTCTTAAATGTAATTTGTAACCTTTAGATGTCTTGATAGGGATATTACGTTAAAGACGTTAAGAAACTGATTCACGAGGACTTAACCCAAGAATAATAGCGTCGCAAAGCTAAGGTGAGTTCTATGAGCCCACTTTTAAATGTTTTAAATGACTTAAACGTTTTTGGGCTGGCATACATACTATGTTAAGAAAAGTGTTTCCAAAATCTTATAAGTGTTCTTATTCATTTGGATTGACTATGTGATATTATGCATGTAAATTGAGTATGATGTGTTATGTGTTATACTCTGCTTTGATATTAAATGTCCAAGTGATGAGGGAATTGTTAATAGACATATAGTGAGTATGTAGGTATATATGAGAACTAATGATACATTTGCTTTATATATTATGTGGTGGATACGCCGTTGGTACTTCCTATATATAAGCATAATAATATAGTTACCCGGTATATCAGTAGTATATAAACTCTAGTGGTAAATTGGGAAATGATCATTAGTTGCAATATATGAATACATTATCACTGTCTACTAATAAACCTAAAGCTCTTGGTTATTTGATTAGAGGCAGGAAGTGGTATTGTGGAGGTTGGGGATTGCTAGTAAGATACTCGTTATTGAATGAGTTGAACATGTTAAGTAAAGCAATCCGTAAGGTCATGGTTTGGATAGTACAGATGGGGCTCATGAAACAGGGAGACAAAAAGGGTAGTATTTCTCTAGCCGGTGTACGGAAGGGCCTACGTAAGGTAGTGAGACTGATCATATCGGGATGCCTGGATGGGAAGGATCTGTTTGACAGTCGACAATACTATCCTACCCTAAGGTGTAGTTGACAACCACAAGTGACCAGAGATTCTTTAGGCTGCTCCTGGGTAGCAGATAAAGAATGAGGCATAGCAAGACGTTGATAGTGCAAGGAAAGATTGAATTTAACTAGCTAGGAAGATTTAGGGAATTGATGTTCCTGTTTGAGTAATTCCTAGTTATCTGTAAATTCTGATGTGTTGTATAATCCTGTTATGTTTTATACTTGCTAAAGATTTACTAATGAGGTCAAGAAGACCCAGGAGAACTTGATTTGTCTTGCAGATCAAGAAAGAGTCTTTAGAAACTTAGAACTCACCAGCGTAAGCTGACTTTTTAAGTATGTATGTCAGGTGAAGGTGAGATTTCTGGAAGTAAGGATAGGATTTTGGTGATAAAGAATTGAATGGGCAAATTATCAAGAAGAAGCTTGTTGGACCGCTGGCATAGACCTAGATAGCTAAAGCTTATGTAATACGTAGTTTATTGTTGTAACTTGGCAATATGAATAAAGTTTTTAGTATTTCCGCTGCGTTAGTATCTCTGTTATACCATGTGTTCTTGTATAAATCCGACACGTGACCCCTCCTGGAGCCAAGTCTGGTGTGGGCGTCACATAAGTGTCGGTTTTCATAATTTTGTCGGTTTTGCCGGTGCGGTGCCGGTTTTGCCGTTTTGGTCCCGTTTGCCCGTTTCATGACACTGTTAGGTCCCTAAATTCACCATAAGTGTTTGTAAGTATGTTTTTACCATTAAAATACTCCTATAAGTGCATTTGGACCAGATTTAGGTTTCTTTAAAAAAAATGGAGTTTCCGGGCCCGTCGGGTGTCGGTTTTAGTCCCGGTTTGTGCCTAAATTCAAGTAATTTGTTAAGGGATCTTTTGTCCATATTCTCAAGTCATTTAAACCTTCATAACCTACTGTCCAAATACCTTAAATTTCTGACCAAAACGGATCTATGGTAAAAAGCACTTTCTAGGGTTTTTAAAGTGTACTTTTGTAGGTAAAAGTTTGCTATGGTGAGTTTAAGCACTAGTAATCTTTCTAAAGTCCATGATATCTTATTTTGACTATGTTAAGGGTCCAAAATCGTGTCATAGGCAACAAGAGGTCCAAAATTTCAAGATCAACACACAACACACAAAATATACAAAGTTTATGTCTAAAAATGCAAACTAAACAAATACTTGTGTAAAACTCCTACAAATCAAAGTTTGTACATAATATGACAAGAGAATAACTACCGTGAATTTCTAGTAAGTAAATACATGATGAAACATGAAGATAATTACTAACTAGTAGACTTTTAAGAGCCAAAATCATGTTTAGACAACAATGTGAGTCAAGACTTGCTAATGGAGTGTTCTAGTCATGAAGGTAGACTAAGTATTCTTGCTAGAACAAGATTTTACTAAGAGAAGTGAAGGTGGAACCTTGCTAGTAGAAGGTGAGAGCCGAAAATGGTGATGATGATGGTGAAACTTGACTTCTAAAGCTTCCTAGCAACTTGTATCTTCAAGAGAATGTGTGACTTGCTTGAAGAACTAGAGAGGGTGTAGTGAGAGAGAGGAGGGCCGACGGTTTTGGAAGAGGGAGAGAAGGAGAGGATTTCTTCAAAGTGTTAAGTGTTGAAATGGGGCTAGGGTTTATAAAATTCTTTATATATGATGTGCTAAGTAAAATAGGGATGTTTGGTTGTATTTATGTGTGTGGTTCGGTTCACACAAAACCGAGAGAGGGAGAGGTGACCAAGAGATAGAGAGAAAGAGAGAGATAGGAGGGTGTTTGGTAGTGTTTTAAGGAAACAAAGTCTTGTAGAAATGAGGGGGTTAAATAATATCTAAGTGTTTGTTGGTGTGTGTGCTTGTGTTCGGCCAAAAAGAAAAGGGAAAGGGACTCGGGTTCGAGCCCTTTGGTTAACCGGTTTCTACACACACTCAAGGGGTTCAAGCACTTAGTTCCATGGTGCATTTGTGATCAAGTGTGGCATTTGTTTGGGAGGTTCATGGACCGATTTCAAGGGAGAAAAGAGGGGAAATTATGGACCATTGGGTAATCATTTGTGTACTTGGAGGAGACAAGTTTGGGCTATGGTGTCAAAAGGGCTATAGGGTGTAAGGGTGTATTGGGAATGTGCAAGAGGAAGTCAAAACAAGTTCAAGTAACCAAAAGGGAAAAGGTGGTGGTTGTGGTTACATGAACCGGTCGAAGAAAGGGGGGGTCACGGGTTCTGTAACAACCCACATTGGTGGGGAGGAGAACTAAGCATTACTTTATAAGGGTGTGGATACCTCCCCCATCAATACGCGTTTTAAATCCGTGAGGGGCGGATGCCTGAGGGCATGCCGGCTGCCAAAGCGGACAATATCTTGGTTGCGACGGGTCTGGGCTGTTACAGATGGTATCGGAGCCAGTCGTCGACCAGTGTGCCAGCGAGGACGCTGGTCCCCTAAGGGGGAAGGATTGTGACATCCCACATTGGTGGGGAGGAGAACTAAGCATTGCTTTATAAGGGTGTGGATACCTCCCCCATCAAGACGCGTTTTAAATCCGTGAGGGGGGGGATGCCTGAGGGCATGCCGGCTGCCAAAGCGGACAGTATCTTGGTTGCGATGGGTTTGGGCTGTTACAGGTTCGACTCCCGTGGCCGGTCGGGTCGAAGGAAAGGAAAGCGAGGGAGACCGGGTGAGGGTTTTCGGTCGGGAAGGGGTTCTCGGTCGGGGACGCGGTTCTCGATCGGGAATCTTCGTGTGAATCAAAAAGTCAACGCGACAAGAAAAATAAATAAAGTGAATCGATTCTCGTTTGTAAAATATTTAATCACGACGTTATAAAATAATAAAATTATGATTCGATTTAAATCAAGGGTATTCGAGAGTTAATAACGCGAAAACGTTACGTTGCATGTTTATATATATTGCATGCATGTAAAAATATATTTGTCGTGAACGTTAATAAAGTTAAATAAAAGGTTTTGAACGTAAAATAAATCGATATTTACGTAGAGAACAGGTCGCAAGTCTCAATCGTTGTTATTGTCTAAACACATGGTTGATAAATACTATATTGTTTATTGAAATAGTTTGTGAATTATGTAAATGATAAAACGATGTAATGATGATCAAGGTTTATGAAATTATACGAGTTATTTACTACAAATGTGGTAAATAAATCAAACGTGTCCGGATAGTTGCTTTATTATTGTTAAAATTCCAGCGACCATTCCGTGCAAAGAAGTCTTCATGTTTAATTATTGTTTTCTCATGAGTTAAGGCTACGTCAAGTCTACGACTAAGTTGCATGCAAAATCATAAATATTGACATTTAACACATTGCATGTAAAAATATCAAGTAACACAGTTTACACATATGTACATATTATCGTTTAGGTCGTTGGAAACTTACGGGGTGTCACATGTGGTAACCAGAAACCTTACAAGGAACCAGCTGCTGCAGAAGCAGACGACACATGGCACGAACAATAAACTCTAATTTTTAGAAATTAAACTTTGATTAGTGTATGTTATTTTTTTTAACGTCATTTGATTAGTGTATATATGTATAGGGTTGTCCAAAAAACTCGTAGCTCGTGGCTCGCTCGAAGCTCGCTCGAAAAAGAGTTCGAAATTAGCTCGCTCGAAATTGACTCGATTATAAACGAGCCGAGCTGGCTCGGCTAGGTTTCTAAATGAGCCGAGCCCGAGCCAAGGTTAGCTCGACTCGTGGCTCGCTCGTTAGTTAGCTCATTGACTCGCTCGTTTGCCTCGTTTAAATTTCAGCTCAAATTTTAGTATATATAGATATATATAACCTAAAATTATAATTTTATTATTTATAATATATTTTTTGAGTTAAATACTAAGTTTCCTATAGTATTTTTCTTAAAAAAATATTAAATTACAATAAGATATACAACTGATATGATGCTTTTTAATAAAAATACCTATTTTTATTAAATAAATAAATAAATAAACATCGAATTTTAAATTTTTCATAACAATTATGTTAAAATATTACGTTTTTGTCATGCTATATATTAATATGTGTAAATAATATAAATTTAAAAAAATAAACTAGCTGGCTGGATGAGCCAGCTCGACGAGCCGGCTCGACTCGGCTTGATTTTTAACGAGCCGAGCTCGAGCATAATTTTTTAGCTCGTTAAAATAAACGAGTTGGCTCGGCTCGGCTCGGGTTCTAAACGAGCCGAGCCCGAGCTCACCCTGGCTCGGCTCGACTCGGCTCGTTTACAGCCCTATATATGTACATTAATTTTTAATTATAATATGATTTTAAGGTTTGTCTATATTAATTAATATGCAGTTTAATTAATTGTAATTAAGAAAATATATGTGACCATATATATAATACCAAAGGTCACGCGTATTAGGACAAAATATTTGATTTCAACTACCCTTTGGCCACTGCTTTTTACCAAATATATGTGGCTAAAACACAAATATGCGTGACCATATAATACCAAAGGCCACACTTTTTATATTTTAACGTGGCCGTTGCCACCCTTTGGCCACGCGTATTGGGACAAAATATCTGATTTCAACTACCATTTGGCCACTGTTTTTTTCCAAATATATGTGGCTAAAACACAAATATACGTGACCATATAATATCAAAGGCCACACTTTTTATATTTTAACGTGGCCGTTGCCACCCTTTGGCCATGCGTATTGGGACTAAATATCTGATTTCAACTACCCTTTGGCCACTTTTTTTCCAAATATATGTGGCTAAAACACAAATATACGTGACCAAATAATGCCAAAGGCCACATTTTTTATATTTTAAGGTGGTCGTTGCTACCCTTTGGTCATAAGTATTGGGACAAAAATTATGATTTCAGCAACCCATTTGGCCACATTTGTTTTTAGCATATGTGGCTAAGACACAAATATACGTGACCAAGTAATACCAAAGGCCACGCTTTTTATATTTTAACGTGGCCGTTGCCACCCTTTGGCCACGCGTATTGGGACAAAAATTATGATTTCAGCAACCCATTTGGCCGCGTTTTTTTTAACATATGTGGCTAAAACACAAATATACGTGACCGTATAATACCAAAGACCACGCTTTTTATATCTGAACGTGGTCGTTGCCACCCTTTGGCCACGCGTATTGGGACAAAAATTATAATTTCAGTAACCCATTTGGCCACGTTTTTTTGTAATATAAGTGGCTAAAACACAAATATATGTGGCTATATAATACAAAATGCCACGTTAAACAAACACATGTGGCCGTTAGGACCCTTCGGCCACGTTTTTTATTAGAATTGTTTGACTAAAACAATGAATATTGGCACCCTTTAGCCACGCTTTTATGGGGCTTCAGCCACTAATATTCTAACGTGGCCGTATCATACATTTGGTCACGAGACCCATGGTCTCGAATGAAATGGGAAAAAAACGTGGCCAAAGGGTTTTAGTCATATTTTTTTCCGTAGCCAAAGGGTATTTTTGACGTAGTGTATCCCAAAAGTGTTGCATGCTAATTGTCACTTCATTATTCTTCTTCAAAAGCATTTGCTATTTGTGTCATCTTGGCTTACTTGTTAGGCTAAGTGTATTGGGGCGTTATGGGGGGAAAATCTCTAACATGGCGCCCCATTAACGCCCCGCACCACCCCCCGGGGCGCCATGTTAGGTTTGGAGGTTGAAGGCGCCATGTTAATGGCGCCGGTGCTCTCTCTTGTTTTTTTTTCTTGTTTTTTTTTTCTTTTTTCCTATTGGTACACCTCACACCTCATAACCCCCATCCTTATAACCCCCCACTACACCCCTTACCTCATAACCCCCCATTTCCACGTCATCCGCCACATGGCGCATAACCCCCCACTCCACTTCCAAACCACTACACATAGCCTTAGTCAGGTACCTATACATGCTTCTCTTAATTGCTTTGGCTGTAGCTATCCTAGTATATCTATATCTATATGTATATATATACTACTTGTTATAAAGCATATAGGAAGGACACTTTGGTAATTTCTCAAAATCTCTTAAAATTTAAGATGTACGAATTATTAAGCATGGTATACAACACCTTAAAATATCAATCTTTAAAGCTGAGTTTTAGTGGTTCACACATCTGAATTCCAAACTTGAATCGACGGGTTATACTCATCTTCCAAGTTCCAAACACTAATTAGTTGTTTCACTTTCTCTCTCATGTCATCCATCTGCATTTATAAAGCAGGACAAGCTGACTCATCTCGTGCAACGCATGACCGACAGTTCTCATCGCTTCATCTCTCTCTTCTCGAGCACCAGAAGCATCACCACAAGTCACTTTTATGACTCTGATTTGTGGTAATAGTCGCTCGAACGCATCTATATTCCTTTGAACAAGTATGTTTCTTTATTTTGACCTAGTTAAGTTTATTCTATTGCTAGCTTCATTTTGATTACAGATCTAAGATCGAGTTTTTTTTTTTTGTATGGTATATTTCGGATCTGATTGTTAGATGCTTATTGATGGGGATGTGGATGACGCGACTGAAGATATTTAGTAAGGTTTTCATCTATTTGTGATTAGGGGCGGTACTAGGGCATCCCGATCCACGAGAGGCTGTAGCGGTTAGTATATAAATCGTTTTCACTATCTTATTTTATAAAACATGTCTTCGTTTTATGATTTTTGGTATTTTCCACCATTCAGTTTTGATATTAGTTGTTATCAAAGTGCATTTAATTTAAATTTAGTACTAACTAGAATATAGTGACTTTTTTGTGTGAAGAAGGCATTACTAAACGGATTATTATTCTGTATCAAACAGAAAATCGGAAAAAAAAACCGGTTTGTAAGAAAACAAATTGGGTTGAACCGGTTTGTAAGAAAAAAACCTATAGAAACAAATTGGGTCAGTTTGAAATCGGTTTGGGTTGAACCGGTTTGTAAGAAAACCCATTTATTTATATTTCAAATAATCAACTAAACGATGCCTACTGTTTGATATAAGAGAAAAAAGTTGACTAAATTACATTACAAAAAATATAAAGCTTAAACACCAAGGACTACAAATGTTAGTAGTACTAAAAATGCAATCACTCTATTATGTTGACATTGTGTTTTTAAGGCTAATCGGAAAAAAACCTATAGAAACAAATTGGGTCAGTTTGAAATCGGTTTGGGTTGAACCGGTTTGTAAGAAAACCCATTTATTTATATTTCAAATAATCAACTAAACGATGCCTACTGTTTGATATAAGAGAAAAAAGTTGACTAAATTACATTACAAAAAATGTAAAGCTTAAACACCAAGGACTACAAATGTTAGTAGTACTAAAAATGCAATCACTCTATTATGTTGACATTGTGTTTTTAAGGCTAATTGAGAAATCTGATTCAAAATCCAAAGATTATTTCAATTAGGATCCAACTAATTAAAGGCTAATACCATATAAATAACTAATGGCTAATTGGAATTTAGTAATGTGATAGACTTATAAACGGTTTTTGAACCAGTACCAAACCGGTTCTAAATCGGTTTTGGAGACAACCCGGTTTGGAACTGGTTCGTAAAAGGAGAATGCCAAATTGATGGGGAACCGCCAGTTTATACTTGAACAAGACTGGTTTTTTTAAACCGGTTTTTATCTCGAACGGGTTCCGGTTTTTATACCGGTTCGGTTTGTTAACCGGTTTGATACGCACGAACATCAACCCACGTTCATGTTACTAGTTTTGATATTTATTTTCATTTAATTAAAATAGATAGATAAATTTCACATAGTGGGTAGTTAGTCTTATTCCCATGCACCCATGATTTCCATGTTATTAGTGGTAGTTATTTCCATTCTTGTTTTGTTATTTAAATGAAGTTCGAATGAATAAAAGAGAGCAGAAAACATTTGGATAAAATCACTAGTTCTCTCTATGATTCTTGGGAGTGTTTGTCTACTATAAAAGACTAAGTTATTTGGGAGATTGACCATCTCGAATCGGTCTTTATCAAATGGTGCTTTCATTGTCGATCTCAATGCCTCAACATCGGGATTCTTCTATGGACGACACTTCACCTTCCGTTACCGATAAGCTTGACCGGCTTATCGCAGTTACCACCGCTGCCGCAACTCAAAGTGCCGATGCCGCCGCCCAAACCGCCAACCAACTCGTTGCCCTCCGTGAAGCCACCGCCGCCCTCATCGCCGCAACCGAAAACCTTCATTTGAGGTTCGGTGTACCGAACCAACCGACTCCACCACCGCGACCACAAACTTCACCATTTACACCACCGCCACCACCGCCGCTACCAACACCGAATCCTTCACCAACACCAACTCTGGCCTCACCAGTTGCACCACCACCAAAACCGACAATCGCACCACCGCCTCCACCCCAAATCCCCGGACAACCATCGTCATCTCCATCGCTAACGTCACAGCCACCAAAACCTACCCCAACCCCATCACTCTTTGAACAATCCACACCCCTTCAATCACCCGTTCCAACCCTACAATTTTCCGTTGGCTCTTCTAATAGACATTCAAACATTTTTCTCAAGGCTTTGCTCATGTGCAACCCTGCTTATCAGCCTACCACTTTCATGGCAATTGGTATACACGTCAATGGTGCACCAAACAAATATGTAGTTGGGGTCCTTGAGTGGCACCCATCGTGGCCACACTTTAGGAATTCTTTGAATGTCAATGGACGAACGGAGTGGCGACCACCATGGCGCATAGTTGAGACATCACCAAATGCCATGGGAAGAGGCGAATGGCGTCCACCGTGGCCAATTTATTCCGTTCTTGAGGACAAGAACGTTTTGTGGCGCGTGGGAATGATACGCACGAACATCAACCCACGTTCATGTTACTAGTTTTGATATTTATTTTCATTTAATTAAAATAGATAGATAAATTTCACATAGTGGGTAGTTAGTCTTATTCCCATGCACCCATGATTTCCATGTTATTAGTGGTAGTTATTTCCATTCTTGTTTTGTTATTTAAATGAAGTTCGAATGAATAAAAGAGAGCAGAAAACATTTGGATAAAATCACTAGTTCTCTCTATGATTCTTGGGAGTGTTTGTCTACTATAAAAGACAAAGTTATTTGGGAGATTGACCATCTCGAATCGGTCTTTATCACGGTTCCTATGTACACCTCTAGGTATAATACGAAGTTTACTTTGTTTATTTCAAATCAACTCATGATTCATCCAATACTTCACTTCACTGGAACTCAAGAATACTTCTGTCTCGTCAATTTTATAGGCTGCCAAAAAGGGAATTTTAAAGAAGTCATTATTTAGCATAAGAAAATGATTCAAAAAAAGAAAAAAAATTCACCTCTGAAAGCAGGTCAGATAATTGGACAATTTTGTACTCCATACTTGATATATCCTTATAGTTCGATTTAGTAGCAAAATCCTTGCTTAATGACATTTTTCGCTGCATTAAAAGTAAATCTCATTAACAGCAAGATGGAATCTTATTGTAAATCTAACCTGAAACATGTTTTCACCGGAAATTTCCTTTAACAACTAATAGACCATACTGAAAAGTAAAGGGTATAAATTGGGTTAGTTCTTCTGTCAGTACCTTCCAACACTCATTTCTTACCATACTGAAATTATTTATGATTACCAACAGATTTAAAACAAAACGTTTTGGTGATATGGGGGACCCTAATTTCAGTGATAGTAGTACATTTAGAAATTGTATCCAAGTTATAGGGAAGCAACACCATATGTATATATGTTAGGAAGGCAAGAACTTTCAAATAAAATGTTCAACTAGGGTCACATGTAGCGGGCTGTCAGGTTAAAAGAAACTTACCTTAGCACGGTAGAGCCTCTCTGCTCTTTGCTGTGTCGTACCGCCTTCTTTCAACCCATGAGTACGCAAAGCCTGTCGTTAAATAAATTAATTAACGTATAGCAAATTAGGTGGGGTGCAAAAAATTACTAAAAAATCACTCACCATCTTCAGCAAATGTGGGCCTACAGCAACCAACTCGTCTGGAGTATTGTAGTCATCGAGTTGGAGCTGTTTTCTTCTTCCATCAAGCCCAGCACCACACCACTCTGTCTCAAATTTCTTAGTCATCTGCTCAAGTTGTGCATCCACGTCGATGCAGAGGGGATTGACACGTCTATAAAAATCTGTTAGGTAATCTAACAGCGATACGATATACGCCTTATAATTCCTGACAAACACATAAAAACTAATAGTTAACAAATTTTTGATTGAATTGAAGTCATGAATATCAATACAATTTCATGCACTTACAATACTAAAACCAAGCAAATATCAATACAATTTCATGAACTTAATTTGTTATACCTTGTTTTATAACGTCCAACCGAGGGCTTGGTTGACTTCAGCTTGGGAAAACCTTCTAGGTAATCTGCATATGACAGATTTTCTTCTCCAAAAGTTCCATGTATGTAGTTTGTGTACTGCTTGTGAAGATTAACGAACTGCCCACCCTCTTCCTTGTCGAAATATTCAAGAAGGATATCAGATCTAGTCATTAAGAGGGGAAGAGAGCCAGCGTACTTTGTGTTGTATATGTCTATCTGTAGTATAAAGTGAAAAGATTCTCAAAAAACTGAGTTAAGAAATATATGTGCATTAGAGTGAAAAGGTCAGGTTAAAATTGTTATGGTACAATCCATTTATATATATATCATTTTGGATTCATTGCATTGTGTCTCAAGTTACTGTACTTGGTTTCATCCAACTAGATGTTACCACATCATTTGGAGGTCCAATCCCTCTCTCCCACGAGTTGTATACGTGTTCACTTAGAAAGTGGGGGCAGAGTTCTCTATCACACACATACTAAACGTTCCTTTCACTTTCTCTCTTGGTCGACGTTCCCTTCACTTTCTCTATGTTAGCCGACGGCAATATTTCCTCTCCTCGATTTCTGTTGGCCGACGGCGATTTATCTTCCCGTCGACGTTCCCTTCACTTTCTCTATTGATGAACTGCGGCGGCTATGGTGAGAGCTCGATGACAAATAGGGCTAAGATTCCGGCGGAGGACGATGGACATGCGACCACCGACTACCAATTCACAGTTGTAAACCGTCGACGGCGACACATCGGTATTCACCAGCACGACAATGACGGCGATCACTCAAACCGATGGCAACAATCTTCTCCTCTTTCATTGTATTCTCTGTATCTGGGTAATCTCCTTTCTTTTGCATTGTTGATTTGCTGAATTTGTGGTTTTAGTTTTATGTTTGATTTAAGGACTTTGGTGCCTGTATAATTCCTTCTTGCCTTTAAGTAATTTGGGTTACTTGGAGGGTTCAGTTGAGGATTTCAGTTGATTAGATGCTCCATTTATGTGAATTAGGTGATTTGTTGGTCTTAGTGTTCTATTTGATTCAAGTTTCAAGTTCCTATCTTCAATTGTTTGAGGTTTGTACAGTTGCTTCTTTACTTAAATTATTTTGGCTCTTTTGAATGTCTTGCGAGCGTTTTATGTTTTATAGTTTGAAAGAAATGGCTTACTATTTTAACATGATATTCCTTGACAAACTTAATCTTCATATATATAACTTTTTGGTACTTACGTTGTCACCTATATAATTCTATAAAGCTAATGACAAGTAAAAGAAATGGTTTTATACATTTGGTTGTGGTTGAATTCTCAATGTAAGTTGTTCTTATTAAGAATGTTTCCGAATTCCTTTAAGTTTTGAGTGACTTATCTGTTATTTTTCTGCTGCAGATAGACTTTCATTATGCAGTGCTGTTTTTAAAGGTCAGTTACTAATTTATAATTGTAGTGTTAACCTTTCCTGCCCACATGGTCGTTATAGACATGTGCACTTAGTTGGTATGTTCAAGTATTTGTGTTGTTATTAGTTATTCAGTTAATTTAATATTGGCTGCTGTACTATTTTATCTCTTTTGTAAGATGTGTGTTTCTCACCCACGATCATGTGAATGTTTTCATGTGAGCTTGGGATCACACTGTAAGCAAAATTTGTGTTTATACATTTGGTTGTGGTTGAATTTATTTAGCATCCATAGTCATACATTTTTTCTTAATGTTGTCTATTCATTTTTGCTACGTTCCATTATGTTTGCCTTTCATCTATTTGTTGTCTATTAATATTTTCCACATTTCATTTTGGTTGTGTTTAATCAGTTTTTATAGTTTTGGGTTTGTTTCTGAATTGTGTATAGTTTTTATATTTATACTTAACCTTTTATTTTGTCATCTTCTAGGTGTTTCTGCTCTGCTTGGACTATTGCATTAGTAGGCTTTGGGTTCAGAGGTGAGTTTTTTTTGACTTTGTTGTCTTTAGCTTTGACTTGATATTAAGGTCGTATTTAAATTGATGTTTGAAAGTTTTATTCAATTGATTTGTTATAGGTTCCTTCCATAAAGCATTTGCCATATGATATTGTTTTTAGGCAAGTCACTTTTTTGGGTCATAAAACATCATGATTTGGGATTAATGTAGTTTGTTAACTTCATCAGATTTGGCAATTGATAATCATTAGTAGTAGCATTTCTTTGAAGCCTATCATCTAATAAACAATTTTATGTTCAATACTATTGTGTCCTTATGACTGTACATGAATAAAGAAGAAGATATTCTACATAAGATAACACGTAGTAGACATGCTTTTACACGTAAAGAGAAGGAGCATACATAAACTATAAATTTCATGTTTAAGTGGAAAAGCTGTAAGCACACATAAAAACTTATGACTATTTGAGATACAGTGAAAGTGATGGCTGTGATTATATACTATATCCACTAAATCAATTTCTGTGTGGCTGAACATATGTAGTAAGAGTTAACAGATGCTAAACTTAGTAGCATCACACATGGCTGAAAGTTATATCAGAAATGCTTACTATTACGTAAGATTTACCTCAATTCTTAGTTTACACACATGACTTAAGTTTACACACAATATTCATCATGGCAGCTAATATCACATATGCTTTAGTTAACTGTGTAACTGTAACAGAACATGGCTGAAAGTTATACACATGACTTAAGAACATGGCTCATTTCAGAAATTTAAAACTTCTTTTATGCGATGACAACTTATTGTGAGAATGACCTGTTTACTTTCTTAGTGAAATAGAAGCACAAATGCATGACTAAATAATCACTTATGTTCTTTTAGTTGACTAAATCTTTTCTTTCAATTTGCAACAGCAGGCAGAAGTAGAGGACAATGACATTAGTTAATTTGAGAGGTATCTATCAAATCAAATTAACTAAATGAACAAGAAAATTAAACGAAGGTTATAAAGACGGATGAATACCAAGACATCAAGATCTGTGTGTTGTTTCAGTTCTTCTCGGTTGATTTCATCCTTCAATTCATCCGAACTCTGAGTTATCTATCAAATCAAATTAGTTAAAGGAACAAGAAAGTCAAACGAATGTTGTAAAAGCGGATGAATACCAAGACATTAAGATCGGTGTGTTGTTCCAGTTCTTCTCCGTTAATTTCATCCTTAAATTCACCAAGATCCGAACGCTGACTTAGCGCTATGATGTGCATCAGGTGATAATCTCGAATCACGCGATCAAGAAACGATGATGGTTGAAAATCTCTAATCGTATCCCTGTAAAGTATCAAAATCATACGATTTTCCATTGTTAGGGTTTTCGCAGAGAAGGCAGGCGTTAGAAGATTTGGGGGTTTTCGATGGGCGGGAAGGGTTCAAAACACGAGGTATATAACATTTAGACCGTCACCGCCACTTTACCTATACATTTCTTTCATTTAGTTTTTAAAAATGTAAGTAGTTTTATTCGTTATATTTCTCGTGTAATCTCGAGTTTTTTATTTTTTTCCTTTTCGTATAGATTCGGTTTTGAAACTTTGCACGGTTTCATCGGGTCAGATTTCTTTTTTTTTTCACATGTTTACCTGAATATGTATTCAGCTTTACGCTTTCTAACCCGTCTATGTTCTCCGACTCATCGTTATCTACTTATCTATGTAAATTGGGCAGCCGTTTGCTGTATGTTTTCTCAAAATATCATGTTTTTCCAGTGTGATATACTTAGGCATTGTTTACTTAGTTTGTCATGAAATCTGCTCTTAACCTATGTGATCTTATTAGGTGTTGTTTGTTTAATATATCATATTGATGACTAGGTTTGTAACCTGTGTACTAAACGGGGCTTGTGAATGTAGTATAAAGATTACAACTTAAATCAAGTTCTCCATACAAGTTCCATATCTCCTAGTTGGTTTAATCATGTTTTGCTCATTAAGCACACAAATCCACCGGATCACTGCTGGTGCTTGTGCATGCAAGATATGGTTGGATTAGTTAGGATGACTTTGGAAGGTCAAAGATCAAGATGGTTTGTTAACTGCTGGTTAAATGACTGTTACAAATTTGTGGGTCATATTTGACAACTCTGTCAAAGTTAAAGGTGCAAGGTAGAAAGTGTCAATGTTGAAAGTATTTCTGTTAATTGTTGTTAGCGCTCAAGATCAAGATATAATCAGCTTATTCTCCAATTTTAGGCACTTTATTCGCGTTTCATTTCTCAATTCTTTTCGTTTCCCTATTGTATTCATAATCGATTGTCGATTACACCTGAATAACAGAAGCGTCCTGATCTCATTTCTTTCAATTTTACTGTTTTTTGTTCTTCGTGTTCGTGTTGTCAATTTTGGCTTAAACTCTCACTGGCTCGGTTGCGAAGACGCTGAAGGTGGTTTACCAAGATTGAAAGAATGGTATCGACAACGAAGTTCGATATCGATAAGTTTGGCGGGCATAATGATTTTAATATGTGACGC
Source organism: Deinandra increscens subsp. villosa (assembly GCA_039602395.1). Classification (NCBI taxonomy): domain Eukaryota; kingdom Viridiplantae; phylum Streptophyta; class Magnoliopsida; order Asterales; family Asteraceae; genus Deinandra; species Deinandra increscens. The sequence continues at coordinate 11,433,752 of JBCNJP010000019.1, read as the reverse complement.
ATGAAGATGAGAGTTATCTTAGTGCATTAAGGCATTGATGATGCGCTAAAGGATGAAGCCAATCTGCGTATTGAGTTAACTGAAAAGGAGAAGAAAGAGACGCTCGCAAAAGCCCACAGTGCTTTGATTCTGAGTCTTGGTGATAGAGTGTTGAGAGAAGTGACCAAAGAAATATTTGCTTCAGGTATGTGGCTGAAATTAGAAGGTCTTTACATGACAAAGTCATTAGCAAATCGATTGTATATGAAGAAGAGGTTGTACATGTTATGAATCGAAATCTGCCTCTCCAATATTATTCCACGACAATATATAGTACATACAATTACATTGACATCCCTGTACTATTGACTATATACAAACTATGACAAATATATATAAACTATACTATACGTCTAATATACCCCCTCAGTCTAAGGAGGAGTGCGACGGATGCTTAGACTGTCTCGAAAGTCAAGAAAAAGATAACGAGGCAATCCTTTCGTAAAGATATCCGCGAACTGGTACCGGGAGGGAACGTGAAGAACTCGAATATTGCCCTGTCTAACCTGATCACGGACAAAGTGGATGTCTATCTCAATGTGTTTAGTGCGCTGGTGCTGAATCGGGTTCCCCGACATATAAATTGCACTGACATTATCACAGTAAACCAGGGATGTACGCCTGGGAGGAGTGCCAAGTTCCAGCAACAGATTTCGTAACCAACAGACTTCAGCCACAACATGCGCCACCCCTCTGTACTCGGCTTCTGCACTGGAACGGGAAACGACAGTCTGACGTTTAGAGGACCAGGAGACCAAGTTATCGCCATAATACACACAGTAACCGGAGGTAGAACGTCTCGTATCCGGACACCCAGCCCAATCTGCGTCCGTATAAGCAACCAGAGACGGAGAGGAGGAAGCAGTCATATACATACCCAAATCAAGTGTACCTTTTACATATCGCAAGATCCGTTTAAGAGCATGAAGATGAGACGAACTGGGTGCGTGCATACCTGCTGAACAGCGTACGAGATATCCGGCCGGGTGAAGGTTAGATACTGAAGGGCCCCGGCCAGACTCCTATAGGTAGTAGGATCATCAAGTAAGTCCCCATCAGAAGCACTCAATTTCCCATTTGTGTCAACCGGTGTCTGTACTGGATTACAATCCGTCATGTGCGCACGAGCAAGAATGTCAGCCGCATAGGACCGCTGAGAAAGATACATCCCATATGAGTCACGTTTCACTGAAACACCCAGAAAATAAGATAGCGGGCCTAGATCCTTCATAGCGAACTCGGCAAAAAGATGAGACATGACCTGGTGGTGAAGAGACTCTGAAGAAGCAGTGAAAATAATATCATCGACGTATAGTAATAAGTAAGCAACGTCGTTATTCCGCCTGTAGATGAATAGAGAATGGTCCGATGAACTGTGACAAAACCCCAAGGTCGACACAAAGTCAGTGAATCGCTGGTACCAAGCTCTGGGAGCTTGTTTTAGCCCGTATAAAGAACGCCTCAGACGACAAACATGTGAGGGATAAGAGGGATCCCTGAACCCGGCAGGCTGATGCATGTACATTGTCTCCTGCAAGTTGCCATGCAAAAAAGCATTTTTAACGTCCAACTGATTAATACTCCAACCTTGTGACAATGCCAAGCTCAAAACAACCCGGATAGTGGCCGGTTTGACTACCGGACTGAACGTCTCGTGACAATCGATGCCCACCTGTTGTGACCTGCCATCACAAACTAATCGCGCTTTGTAACGCTCAAGAGTACCATCAGATTTCATTTTATGTTTAAAAATCCACATGCATCGAATTAAATTCATGTCAGAACGCCTAGGTACCAATTCCCAAGTATTATTATCGATAAGGGCATTAAACTCATCAGTCATTGCACGGTGCCACACGGGTGAGTTCAGGGCTTCAGTGACATTTTTGGGGATGGGTGTAAGGGTAGCAGAGTGAAGGTTGAGCACTTTCTTTGGTTTAACTGTACCCACCATGCCGTGTGTGGTCATGGTGCGTGTGGGAGGGGGGGAGGCGTCGGTGGGGTAGGTGATTGTGAAGGCTGGGACGAGGTTGGTGTGGGTGGAGAGATGGCAGAACCGGCGTTAGATTGGGGGGTGAGAGGAGGGCTGTTAGTTGGGCTCGTGGATTGGGGGGTGAGAGGAGGGCTGGTAGTTGGGCTTGGAGGTGTTGAATTTGGGCCGGATGACATGGGGGAAGGCATTGCGCTGTTGGGCTGAATTGCGACGATAGGGAAAGACGCGCTCGTCAAAGACGACGTGTCGAGATATGAATATTTTCTTGGTTGATAGTTCAAGACACTTGTACCCCCTATGGTTGGACGGGGTACCCGAGAAAGATACAAGCAGAGGAACGAGGTTGAAGTTTGTGAATAGTGGTGGATGGGAAAAGAGGGTAGCAAAGGCAGCCGAAGGTACGAAGGTGAGTATAAGTGGGATGTTTGCCGTAAAGAAGAAAGGTGGGGGAGAGAAGTTGTTTGGTTTTGGTTGGTAAAATATTTAGGAGGTAGGTGGACATTTGTAACGAGTGGTGCCAGAAGGTGGGGGGAAGAGAAGCGGTGGTGAGAAGGGTCCGAATGATGTTATTAATAGATCGTATTTTTCTTTCTGACTTGCCATTTTGAGGAGAGGTGTGTGGACATGAAAAACGGAATAGCATGCCAGTGTGATTACAAAACTCATGAAACTGTTTGTTATTGAATTTTGTTCCATTGTCGCATTGTAATGTTTTGATGTGGGCATTAAATTGGGTTTGAATCATTTTATGAAAGGTGGAGAAAACAGTGAAAACATGAGATTTATGTGTTAAAGGGTACGTCCACAAATAATTTGTATAGTCGTCAAGAAAAAGGACGTAATATCGATGCCCCCCGGAACTTGTGACGGGGGATGTCCAAAGGTCACTATGAATAATATCAAAGGGCATGGAAGTACTAGACAGTGAATCAGAAAATGGCAATTTAATATGTTTACTAAGCACGCAAGATTCACACAAACCAGTATCAGAAAATGAACCAACATCAATGAGTTTTCTAGAATTCAAAACACGTAAAATAGAAGAGCCTGGGTGGCCTAAACGAGAATGCCAAAGATCTTGGGATAAAGCAGCAAAGGTTGCAGGGCTGGTCAGACGGCTGGATGGTGTTGAGAGCGGGTAGAGATCCCCCGAGCTGTCACATCTGAGGATAGGTATCTGCGTCAGGTAGTCCTTCACAAGAAAACCAAAGGGGTCAAATTCAATAGAGATTTTATTATCGGTGGTTAATTGGCGAACTGAAAGAAGGTTTTTGATTAAGTGAGGAGCGACAAGAATATTATTTATTTTTAAAGGAGGAAAAGGTGGTTTAAGGGTGGTGTTACCGGTTCCGCTAATGGGTATGTGGCGACCGTTACCAACGACTATATGGTTTTGTTTACCATTATTGACATAAGTTGAGATGATACCTGAGTTGTTTGACATGTGATGAGTAGCCCCGGTGTCTAGAACCCACTGCTGTTGATCTGGATTTAGAGTCATGGTATAATTTGGTCCTTGAGGCATGTAGGTCGGCATGTGTGTTCCATCCATAGCATATGCTTGAGGGGCTGGACCTAAAATACCTGCAGAATTAGGGGCCCTAAACTGTGGGGCGGGTCGGGGTTGCATCTGCATGGTCGGGTACGGGCACGGTGGAGCTTGAAAATTATTGTTATACGACCATGGGCCAAAGCTTTGTGCATTCCAAGGTGTGGCATAAGAATTGTTATAACCACCACGATTGTTCCTTGGACGTCCCCGATAGTTATTATTATTATTGTTGTTACCCCCTCGACCCCGACCGCCCCTATTATTAAATTGTCTGCCCCCTCCTCTATTAAAATTATCAAAAAAATGACGACCTGAATTATTGCGCATCTGGGGTTGTTCCATCTGAGGCTGCGGCTGTCCCAAGTTAGTGCCGCCGGCTGGAGCAGCGGCAAGACCTCCGGCCGGACCTGCAGAGGCTGCAAACGCAGCTGCCGACGGAGGCTGCTGATGCTTTTTACGCGTCTCTTCGAGTATGAGCTTCGATCTCGCCGAGAAGAAATCTGGGAGAGGAGAGGATTGTTGCAACAACATCGCGACGCCGTCATATTTTTCGTTTAATCCGGCGATCAGTTGCAACACAAGCATATGATCATCGACTTTCGCTCCGACGTCATTAAGCTGATCGGAGAGGGTTTTTAAAGCTTGACAGTAAGCGGCACAGTCCGGGAAGTCATCGATCCGTGTATTAGCAAACTTGTTTTGGAGATACACTGCCCGCTGATTCTGGTTATCCAGGAAGAGTTTCTTCAAAGTACTCCAAGCATCAGCAGCACTGCGACCGTTCTTCATAATCGTCTTCAGCAGGTCACGTGTGATAGTCCCGAAAATCCATTGTAGAACAATATTATCAAGCCGCTCCCACAGAGCTTGATCCTCGGGTGTCTTTTCAGTAGAAGAACCAGCGGCCTCGGATGGTAGAATATGATCGAGAACATCGTAGGCCTTACAGTGGACTTGAAAAACTTCTGACCAAAGGTTGTATTCATCGTTGTTCATGTCTAGGGTGATGGGGATAAGAGTTTTGATGTTAGAGATGGTGAGAGCAGGATGGATGGGCTTATAATCTGGTCGAGTAGGAGGGGGGGACTTTGGTTTATCACCCATGGTTAAGGAGGAACAGAGAAGAGAAGGAAGAGGGTGACCGGAAGGAGATGGCCAGAAAAAAAGGAGAAACCGGCGAGGAGGAGGAGTCGGCTAGGGTTAGGGCCGGCTTAATGAATGTCGTGGGGAATAAGAGAATGGCAATCAGAAGATTTTCCTGATACCATGTTATGAATCGAAATCTGCCTCTCCAATATTATTCCACGACAATATATAGTACATACAATTACATTGACATCCCTGTACTATTGACTATATACAAACTATGACAAATATATATAAACTATACTATACGTCTAATAGTACACATTCCGAATGAGTCCAAGTTCTACTATGTAGAGTCACATTGATGAGTTTAATGGAATTGTTTTGGATTTAGAAAATTTGGATGTGACACTTGGTGATGAAGATAGAGCAATTATGTTTCTATCATCTCTACCAAGTGTATATGAACACTTTGTGGATACAATGATGTTTGATTGATGTTTGATAGAGATACTTTGACCATTGAAGAAGTTGTAGCAGCTATAAATTCCAAAGAACTTCAGAGAAGAAATAGGTATAATTGTATCAGAATATATATGCTTTTCCTTCCTACTGTTACAAAAATCTGCTTTGTCACCGTGTATTCACATTCAAATTAATTGACATGCCATGATAGTTCTAGATTTACAAATTCAAACCACAGTTAACATCTTAAACATATATTTCTATTAATTAATAATGCAGACATAATTTTATATAAGAATATATAACTTTGTGAAGATGGATCATACATTTTATTTTGGATTTACGTAAATACATGTCACAAATCTTTTTTAAGTATAATTGAGCATAAAAAATTCATAATTGTTCTCTTTACCTTGGAGAAAAGTAAGAAGAAAACGTAGATTATGGACCCGCCTGCCAGATGGGTGTTCAATAAGGGGCTGTTTGGTATAAACTGAAGCATTAAGTGCTGAATTATTAAGAATAAGAGATTCTGAATCAGTTAAGAATAAGATATTCTGAATCAGTTAAGTGTTGTTTGGTTTGATATCTGAATGGTCAGAATCCTAAATAATTAATAGTTATTAAAGAAAAAAAATACAAACCATCATAGAAAATCCAAATTACACATAAATCCTTACAAATTCATAAAAGCATAATAATCCAAATACAAATTAATTGTTTGACATTAGTTGACTAGCTATCTCGTCACGTAAAATAGCCATATCCTCAATGCTTTGTGAACCCCATTCCATGTCGTGAACCGACTGAGTATGATTTTCCTCGTCTTGTGAATTTGTAAACAAAGTGTCCTCGTCGCATTCTATAAATAACTGATCACGAATCTTTCATTTCCTTATAAAGTTATGGATGGCAAAACAAGCAATCACTATGTCAATTTGTATTTGAAATGGAGAAGGGGTCATTTGTTTTAGGATAGGGAATCTTGCCTTCAAAACATCATATGAGCGCTCAATAACATTTCGGAGTTGTGCGTGAGCATGGTTGAATTTTTCTTCCTTAGTCGATGCACGCTGTCGTCGAAAATCGGCTAACCAGTATCTTGTATTACGGTAGGGAGCCATAAACCCACAAGTGTTGGTGTATGCAGCGTCACAAAGGTAATATTTACCTGTAAACGTTAGTATCGTAACTATTACACAAAAAAATAGATAATCAATTACATCAAAGTTAGGGAATTTTTGTTTAAAAACCTAGTGGGGGGAAAGGAAAGACAGAAGTCGGATTAAAGGCAACTTCTTTCAAAACACATGAATCATTTGAGCCAAGTGAAGACTTTATAAATCCATAATCAAGACCAAAAAATCATAATTCAGCCATTCTAGACATTAAACATATATAATAAGAAATTAACATAGACATTGTATGTGAATAGCTTTATGTATTTAAAATTAAGGTGTAAGGCGGCAACTTAAAACTGGAAGTCAAACCTTAGGTCATTAAGAGTGAAGCGAGCATATGGCCTTTTATATTTAGTGATGGAATCATGAATATGTTCTAGGCTAGTTGCCAATATAAGGAACATGTATTTTTAAACAGCCGGACCTCTTTGCTTTTTTACACTTGTCAATCGACCATTTTGCACATTTGTTTCGTCTACTGTAGTTATAAGCTGTCAACATAAGGTCTTAATCATAAACCACCTAATTTGATCAATTAATCAGTACTTAAACCTATATTTTAGAGTTATTCTATTTTTGTGGGGCATTTTGTATGATTCAGACAGAATTAAAATGTCATCATACTCATTAAACATGTGCCTGTTTTTTAACAGTTTTAAAAACTCATTCAAGTCTAAAGTGAAATTAAGCATTCGTAGAGAAACTCAAATGCAAGATAAAAAGATCTAAAAATAGTAACACGGAATATATATTTTGAATGAATCGGTAGCACAACAAAGTATTGAAGATAGATGAGGCAACAAAAGTACTTATTTGACTTTGTGAAGGCCTGTCATTTTGTGAGAATTCAAATATCATCATCTTCGTTCTACATTAATCTATTTTCGGGCTCTTTTTTTATAACTCATTTCAAGTTTACAATGAAAATCAAGTATAGAACTTTATGACTTGCTAAAGAGGCATAGAATAGAACATAGGCCACATAGGCACACATGTACACACCGAAGCAAAAGAGAAGCTTCTGATGGACCGGTAAGATGAACAGTGATTCCAAATTCATTTTATATTTTTAACCGAAAAAGATTGCGTAGCAACATGATTCTTGATTAGAGAAGCTTCTGATCGAATCATCGTTTCAAATTCCAATTTAATTAGATTTAAATTTGAGTTTAAGTGGTTAAAATTTATAAAATTACAGATTTTTGTTTATTTTTACAGTATTCACCTGATATAGTAAATTCTTTACATGTATCTACATTTTAAATGAATTTATTTTATATTTTTAACCGTGAAGCAGCTTTTGTGGTCATAGATTTCTTGATTACCAGAGAGTCGATCTCGGGTTGGATCCACCTAAAAAAATATGTTTTGCCTAAAAAAATAGGAAGAGATCTCATCCATTGATTTTAAATATCAATGGTTGAGATTTAAGTGCAATAAAATAGGAGAAAAACTAAGGGGTGAGGGTATTTTTGGTAATAGCCTCTTTTGTTGACTTTTTAAAGTTTCCCCCACGTTTTTTAAATGTTCATAACTTTTTCATACGGCATTAATTTTTTATAAAAATTACACCATAAAACGATCATTTTTTTCTCTTTAATATTAGTATAGTATTGATATATAAAAAACTTATTTAAAAAAATTCATTTAGAAAAGTGTACTAGTTTGTAATATATGTACTGATTTCAAAAAAGTTACTAGTTTCTAATAATTGTACTGTTTTACCTTTAAACAATATTATTTGTATTGTTCGTTTTGTTTTGCATTAACAACAACTAATTTTATGTTGTTTTCTATTAAAAGAACATATTTTATATCTTTAAAACAACACATATAATTGTGTTGTTTTCATTAAAAATGTATTAATTTTATATATGTACTGGTTTATGTTAAGACAACAATATTTTATACTGTTTTACGTTAAGACAACAACATTTTATACTGTTTTACGTTAAGACAACAATATTTTATACTGTTTTACGTTAAGACAACACCATTTGTAGTGTTTTACGTTAAGATAACATTATTTTGTATTGTTTTAAAGTAAAACAATACGTATAATTATGATATTTTGCATAAAAATGTACTGATTTCATATATGTATTGATTTCGTATATGTACTGATTTCATATAAGACAGCATTATTTGTACTGTTTTATGTTAAGACAACACTATTTTTACTGTTTTATGTTAAGATAACATTATTTTGTACTGTTTTATGTTAAGACGACACTATTTTTACAGTTTTATGTTAAGATAACATTATATTGTACTGTTTTAAAGTAAAACAATACGTATATTTGTGATAGTTTGCATAAAAAATATACTGATTTCATATATGTACTGATTTCGTATGTGTACTAATTTCATATAAGACAACATTATTTCATTGCTTTGTATTAAGACTAAAATACCTTACTCTTATATTTTAATTGTGCCACATGGCAAAACCCTATTACTTCCTACTATTTTTAGGCAAAATCAATTTTCTATTTGATCCAACCCCTATAATTATAATGTTTTTAAAAAGATGGTAAACTAATTACCAATTCTATGTTCTCAATTACATTTACTCAATATCGATAATTACCAATTCGACATTACTGAACGTACGAATAAAAAAATTATTGAAAAGAGTTTAAAACCATATTATTTTGTAGATGTATTACTAATCAACAATGAAAACATTGGTAATATGCAAGTAGCTCACGAACAATATACTGAAGCAAACAATGATGAGAATGTTGAAACCGATTTTCTTTTACAAAACTCACCGACTTCTTTACAATAAACCTATATTTATTTAAATAAATTAATTAAAAGTTTATGATATGTAGATGAATTATAATTATACAAAAATATATATTAATTAATTACTTTTATTAAATTACAGAAATAATCCCTTGTCTATTGAATGATGCTGATAAGTTTCATAAATAATTCTTATGAATAAATTAACTAGTATACCCTTCCATTTAAAAGGAGAAATAATAGTTTCAAGACCAAAACTATTAAAAAAATACAAAGAACCAAAATAGTAATCTACTGGATTTATGTTCGTGTCATTCGCGTAATCGCGTTAGTTTTGTGATTCCGTTACGGAAATAATAAACGTAAAAGGATAGTAACACAGTGAGTCAGCGTGTCATCGTCTCAGACTTCGCCATCTCCCTTCCCAAGTCTTCTCCCACCCCACCCCACCCACCAATCCATCCACTAACTAAACCCTCCCCTTCAAATGTTATTATACTCGCAACTCTGCAACCATCATCATCATCAAGGTTAGTTTCAGTTCCTATCATCTTCTGTTTCTTATCAGTTGTTTAATTTTGCTGCCTTGCATGTATTTCAGTCCTTAATCGTTCGTTACTGATAGGGTTTTTGTTATGTTTAGGCTGGTAGATCTAGTCTGATCACTTTCATGATGTTTGCTGATTGATTTGTCCATTTTAACATTTGATATTGATTTTGTTAGTCGATAATTCCGTTATACTGTTTGGGGGTAATTTTGGTGGTTATGCATTGTTTTTTAGTGTATGTAGATCGTAGAATGTAAAACGCACATGTTTGTTGAGAGATTAGAGAACCTAATTATTCTATTTAGGTTTTATGAATTCTTATTTTTCTGGAGAATGTTGAACATGGACTAGACAATGACTGGAACGAGCTCGGTTGTTTATAAACTAGATGATGTCAAACTATCAAGCATAATTATGAATGGGCAATTTGGATTATGTTTTATATGTAATGTGTGAGGATGTTAAAATAAAAACTTTTAGCTAATGAAACGGGTCGAAACTCCAAAGCCACTAATTGTATTCTTAATGCATACATACAATCAACTTAAATTATATATAAAATTGTAGTATTGAGCACCTTGAAACAATAACAGCAGATTACAAAATGGCTTAACCCCTCTTAAAAACTGGCAAAACCATAACTTCATATTCAGTGATAACCAATTCACATCCAATTTGTACATGGTGTGGAATTGCTTCCTAACTCAAGTTTTAATGCTTTGTGGCCTGTGATCCGATGGCCTACCTTGAAAAATAGTAATTTTATATTAACAGTAAACCTTTATCCCACTATTTGTGTATTCTGAATTCCGAAAGAAAAAACGAAAATTGATCATGAAATGGTGTAACTTGAAAGCAAACACAAAGATTTGAATCCTTTTGCATTTGGATTTTAAAGTACTAAATTTTAGACCACTTGAAAGTTCCATTGTCTGTTTAGGAATTGTAATGCAAGTGAAATATCAATAGAATATGTTTCTTATACACATGTAACTTCATTTAGATTTTAAGTCTTTGTCAGTTGTCTAATCAAGAAGACTGCGATCACGGATTTGCTTAACAGAAAATGTTATTCATTACAAGTTTAAAGGTATTATAATTATTTATAGGGCTGACCTGAGCATATAAGATTAGGATGATTTGTGCTTCCCTTTTTATTTTGCGAATACCAACATCGTACTTACTAGCTCATGACTTATTTGATCTGGAATCTGGATTACTGCATAAAACTATGGAGTATGGAGTAAAACCTTTACCTTTCACAATTTTGATCTCTCAAAGATTGAGATTTTGATCATATAGAAGAGAGATCTTAAGCAAGTCTTACCATGACTTCTGACTATCCAATCCAGCTCATAGAAATCATGGCGACGTGTTTTCTACTACATTTGGAAGTAACAATAAATCACACTGTTGTTTTCTTTCAATTACAAAATCATGCCTAGGGTATATGTGCTTGGGTTGGTTTGAAAGTAACAATAAATCACACTATTGTTTTCTTTTATATATAAAATAGACCGTGCCAATATTGTCTTGCAAAAAATGTTTTGCTTATTTTTTATACTTATTTTACCAGGTACAATTGTTTATGCTGTCTAGCAACAAGTCTTTTCTAGGTGCTGCCCTTCTGCCTATTGGTTGTGATCTTTATCCAAAATACAACTCTTAAATAAAAAAAGGAGCATTTAAACATCACGTGTTTTTCGATTATTAATGCTGATACACACATTATCCTAGAATATCTACACAAAGCTCCGACTTGACACCTCTTATGGAGAACTTTCATCTTGATATGAAATGGGAAGATATCACATGTCCAATATGTTTATCTTTCCCACATAATTGTGTTCTTCTCCAATGTTCTTCCTACAATAAAGGATGCCGGCCTTTTGTGTGTGGCACCAATCGTTTACATTCAAATTGTTTGGACCGGTTCCAAATTGCAAATAAAATGTCACCTGGGTCAAACTCACTTTTGACTACTGAGAAGTCAACCGTAATAAATCCAGATGCCACCAGCAAACCATTATGCCCTCTTTGTAGAGGTGATGTTACTGGTTGGGTTGTTATAAATGATGCCCGGGCTATATTAAATGAGAAAGAACGTTGTTGTGAAAATGAAAAATGCACGTTTACCGGGAATTTTATGGACCTTCAGGAGCATGCTGAGGTGGAACACCCTAATGCATTCCCGTCAAAAATTGATCCTGTAAGACAACTCGATTGGGAAAATTTTCAGCAATCTTCTGAGATCATTGATGTTTTGACTACTATACATTCAGAAGTGCCACATGGTGTGGTTTTGGGAGATTATGTTGTAGAATATGGGGATAGCGGTTCGGGAGATGAATATGAAGAATTTTCTGGTGCTGATGGTAAATGGTGGACTTCTTGTATTTTGTATCAAGTGTTTGGTAAGTTTAGGTGCTTGAGGAATAGAAGAAGGGCAAGAGTTAGTGAATCAAGGCGAGAAAGCCGTCGAATGAGTTACGATACTTCCAATTCTGATGAAGGTTCTGTGGTATTTACAGAATTCGCAGACTATAGAGTCGATGTGCCTGAAGATGACTTCGTGACTAGGAGTAGGATATCCAGGGGCACAACAGGTCATCGCAGGTCAGCAAGGTTTCTTTGGTGTGTTTTTTAATGTTTAGGTGACAATTTTTGCCCAATTGCTTTTAACGGTCGGTTTGGGCGGGGTAAAATAAAAACAAACAGTAGAAAAGGAAACGAGTCAAACTAAAACTCACTTAAAGTGTATTACTACTGCATAATATGCTGTGATTTGTATCAATAGACAGGTTTTTTATTTTATTGAGATGTTAGAATTAATTTAATCTTATTTGACACTTGTTATTTATGTACACTTTTTTGTAAAAAAAAAGAAGAAAACGTCCATATCAACCTGATTGGACAATATGTATCAAAGATTCAACCTTTTGACTATTTACTCAACCCACCCATGACCCAACCTGCATCTAGTTTATGTGGATGAGTTAGCTTCTTCTGTTGTTTTTAAACTGTTAATAAATTTGACCCTTTTGAGTTAAATATGATACGAGTTAGCTAATTTTGAGGACCTAATCCGAAAAATATACATCCTGCTTCTTTCACAAGAAACTTTTATTGATTATTTGGTGTTTGGGGTTTCAAAGTTCTGTTAAATTAATGATTAACTTATGAATGGGCAATTTGGACAATGTGCTATCCACAAAGTGTGAGATAGTTAAAATAAAAACTTTTAGCTAATGAAACAGGTCGAAAGCTAATTTAACCACTATTATTGTGTTCTTGATGCATAAAATTAACTTAATCCATATATTTAAAAGATAATCTATTTAATGATAATGTGTTTTTGTAATTGTATTCAAGTTATTTATAGAAAATGGACAGAAAATATATTGGGTCAATCCAATCTGGACCTGTTTCAAGCTGCAACCAAACTACCCATTTTAACTCATATATATTGCCACCTTTGGACTTTGGTGATAGGAACTAAAATTCTCTATCTTGATGGCTCGGGGATGTTAAAAGCGGAATCAATATACTTTTAAGCTTATGAATTAGAGGTTAGGTTAAAATTAAATAAATTGATATGAAGAACAATAATGTGAGCACATAGACATGCTCTGATGGTCATTCTGACTTGTTCTTCCTTTATGCAACAGCTTGCGAAGACGTCCCTCTCGCTTCTATGATAATTAGGTACGACGCATCTCACTTGTATATATCATGCCACCCTTGTAAACTTTATCTGCTAATACATTAATTACATACATGCTGTATAATGATGTGAACAATGCACCTTAACTCTGTAAGACCATTCTAAAGTTGAAATATTGTCACAGTTAAAAGATGTACTTAAGTTCCAAATTATCTTTCTTTTTAAAGACTAGATGAAGAGTCATTTCTTAATTTGTATTTAACCAATTGTAATACCAGATTATTAGATGTGGCAAAATGGCCAGCTAAGTATGCAATTGGGTCAAATTCAGTCAGGCCGGGCCACATTGCTTTGTGCGAAAATTAGATAAACATTGTGATGATAGTTATGTTTTATTAAATGTAAACAAACAATGTTTTTCATTAACCCCACCTGATCCAACCTGTTTTTACTTGCAGAAAACGACCCATTACACAACAGTATATTGTAAGTTTGTAACTCGGATATTGCTCTCATTACTTAGTTTTTAGTTCGTTTTGTTGTTATTTTCTAGATTTTCTTGTGGACCTTGAGGTGGCCTGAACTGAAGATTAATCGTATGGAAGACAAGACAACCATTTAGATTGAGAAGACGGACATGTATTTCTGCCTGGTGTCGTTTTCTCTTGATAGTTCTGTGTAATTATGTTTTCTTGTTCTTTTTGAAAGTTCACCCGTGGATCACTGAAAAACTAACTTTTGATATTAGTCTATCAAAATGTCACGTAAAGAGCAAAGGTCCCAGTTCGGTTTAATATAAAGTTTTGGTTTGAACTATTATGGTTTCAAGAAACAACAAAGTAAACAGGTTGGGTGGTCCGGGTGGACCACCGTATAGGCCTGCTGGTGTAGTTTGGCTTGACCTGCTGGTGTAGTTGTTTGGCGTTTCAAGCCGACTTTTATATTGTTCTATTTTTATTAAAATTTCAAATAGGAGGGTTAAACTTTGGTGTAAAAATTGAATATATTTGAGTCCGTTATTTTTTTTAACGGCGTTTGGAACTAACACCAAGACCCGAGTGAGCCTTCTTGAGACGAAATTGTAATCGTTCATACTAGATGTGACACTCCAGCCTTAACTCATATAGGAACGCCATTAAGGAGGAAACCTATCACTTGGAAAAACCTAGATCTATGTCTGCTCCTCTAGAAGGAACTTGCATTTGAGTCTATTGTGGATGAAATTGTAAAATTGAATATTCGTTTTACTTGACGGTTGGGAACCACTGGTATATACATCTTGAATGGTAAAACAACTAGGGTTAGACTGGTTGGTGTAAAATTTAGTTTTAAAAAATAATAATGGTAATGATCTTAATTTACACCATACTTCACAGGATTTCATAACCTTTTAATTAAAGAGCCATCACTTTATCAATAAGGTGTCCCTTTAAGGTTGAATCTTTAGTTGTTATCTAAAATGCTACGACCTTCTTGATAGGCGTACTAACTAGGGTTGTAAGTGAACCGGACGATCATCGAATCGTTTGGCGGGAAATTCGTTTATGTTCGTTTGTTAACACAAATGAACGAACAATAACAAGAAATTCTTTGTTTAGTTTTTTTT
>JBCNJP010000019.1:11370347-11418367 GCA_039602395.1 Deinandra increscens subsp. villosa | reverse complement strand
GTAAAGTTTGATTACCATTAACCTCCACTAATAAATGAAAATTATTCGTTTGTAGAGGTGAAAAGAACGGTTTGGAAAACCAAATCGGTTTCTAACGTGGTCCAACCTGGTTTTTAAACCGCTTTAGATGGAACTGAACTGGGCTCGGTGCCTCAGTCAAAACCTGTCGGTTCTTAACCATACACATTCAAACCGGTTTTTGAACCGGTATAACCCAATTTGGTTTCAAACCTGTTTGTACACGTTGCCTATGCGAAATGGGCTGTGCTGGGCCTGGGCTGAATACTCTCATTTACACAGATGTTTTTTTTTTCTTTTTTAACAAAACCCAACATATGGATGGATTTGTACAAGGTTGGGTTGTGAGCTGTGAAATGGTAAATTAAATCAAGAAATCAAGAAATTGAAAATATATGAATTAAGACATCATGCTGGTTGTTGAGGTAGCAAATGCAATTTAATATGCTGATCTGAGGAGATATTAAATTGGTCAAAAAGAATGAGGAATCAGAAACCACTTGATCATCAATCAGATTGTTACGAAGAAACCAAGAAGTAGTTGGTCAGTCAGTATACATCAATGGCATCAACCCATGCTTTTTCCTGCATAAATATGACCATATTCAGAGCAACGTACAACTCTTACTTCATAAAGTACAAGTAGCCAAACCTTATCAAATAAAATGTACACAAAGTCATAACAGTCTCCATCTCTATCACACTAAAACAGTAGTGATAAATTGACTTGTCCATAGTACAAATGTTATTCCTGAAGGTACAATCACACATGCATGGGTCCCTTTCCTGAAACAAGAAGAAAATGAACAAGAAGTACCATACATGATTTGAGCCTTGAGATTGCTCAAACACCCTTTTCTGTATCAAAATATAAACTAAAAAGAAAAAGGCATTGGTAAGTTTTTTTTTTTTTTTTTTTAACTGGCAAACAAACAAATATGTATTCACCAGAGCAAAATGGTCTATCAAGAAAGCGTACAACATTAGAAAACTATTTGAAACAAACACCAGTTAACCCATCTAACATTTGTCCAATAGTTGCCATGAAATATTTTCTCGTTTCTAGCTTTCCAAACACATGATCGAGATCATTGTTTTTCTATATCTTTTGTTTCCTTTAACGTTTGATGATGTCAAAATCAAATCTTTAACCGATTTGCCCTTCAAGTCTTTATTTTTGCACTAGTCCATGATCCATGACCTATTAACTCGAAAGGCTATTAATCCGAATTTTTGATTGATTGTTTTTAATGATTCTATGGAAGAATCTGGAGTTATTATCGCCTTCAAGTGACCATTTCAATCTTTCAATCTCGCCTTTTGTTTTGAGCCACAATCAAAGATATTCATAGTGCCAAAATGTCTATCCAATGCGGTAAAAGTTGTACCAAATTTGACTCATTTTGCTTTGTAAAAGAATCAACTCAAAGATGTTGCTTCAACAACACCTTCCCAACAACTAAAAACTTGTTAGTGCCATCTTTTTCTTTTCTTTTAACCATTTGTGGGTAAAATGCTTTATGGTGAAAAAGAAAGTGACAAGGCATGCAATAAAATGGTGGAATGGCAAACTTACTTTTGACATCATGTCTAATGGTACTACACTTAGAGGTGTAATATGCAAGCAAAGTTGAGTAAAACTAATACCACCTAGTGAGTGAGTGTGTTTGTTTGTTGATGTATTCTATAATTAATCAATAGTAAATTCTAAAAAAATTAATTTTTTTATCATGAAACTTACTAAATATAGAGATGGTTTATACATCTTAGTTTTACTCTCGAACAGTTGTTATGTGAATTCTTGTGGTGTGAAAGTACAAAGTAAACGTTTGTAATGTAGGTGTGAGAATCACTTGTATGTGATTTTAGATTGAAAACGTTTGACTCGACCACAATTATTTTTTTATAATTTATTATCTAAGGATGAGTTCAAAAGGAAATTGTTAAAAAAGAACCGCGAGGAACCTTCTCAAACAAACTCTGATCAAACTCATTTCTGTGGCTTTGGAACTAGCTCGCCCAATCAACATTGGGTTTTTAATAGCTAATGCTGCTAAACCTCAAAAGATAAAACTAAATCTTAAAAGCTATGATATGAAATCCTAATAGCTAAAACCCAAAAAGCTTAAACCCGATATTGATTCGACCAGCCGATTCCAACACCATTGAAATGAGTTCAATCGAACTTCGTTTTAGCCGATTCTCCATTTTTTGTTGTTCCCTTTTGAAATATTGTTGCATTCTTTGGGGTGATAGGGTCAACAATAATATCAATATACTCAATCAATCACCATTTTTTAATCAAATCTTAGAGGGGAATGCACCAAGAATATATTTTTCAAGTGAATGAGAATGTCTACACAAAAGGTACAATCTTGCAGATGTCATTTATTCGGAATGGGCAACGCCAGTGAAGAGTTTCTCATATCCTCCAGATAATAATCTGAACTGAAGTTCTTTATGAGACCCAAGAGTCTGCGAAAAGGATGCAGAGAGAGCTTTTGGTGTTCTACAATGTAGGTGCGGAATGATACGAGGTCCAACAAGATCTTCAACCTTACCGATATTATGTGATATAATGCTAGCTTGTATTATTTTACATAATATGAAGGTTCATAGGTAACAAATTGGTCACGTGAAGAGCATAACCCGATCCACCAAGTTACAATGGGGGGCATCGACACAATTTCAGACCCGAATGGAGAGATTCAAAAGCTTGTGTAGTCAAGAAGCTCACCAAACGCTACAAAACGATATAGTCGAGCATCTTTGGACGAACAGGCAAGAACAATAATTATTAAATATATACTATGATGTATTTTATATTTTTTATGTAATTTTACTTTTTGAAAAAATGTAAGTTATATAATATTCATTATTTTTTAGTTATTTAATTATAATTAAATATTTTATAAATAAAAATAGAAAAGAAATGATAGATTTGAAAATAAAAGTGTGCATTTGGGAACTACAATGTTGGAGCTAAAAGATGTTTGTGTAAAAAAATTGTGAATGATTGATAAAAAATTAATATGAAATTTTGTGAAAAAGAATAATTGTTAGGGTTGTGAAAAATTAGAAAAAAAGTTAACTTCAAGGATAATTCCCTCAATTTACTTTATATAATCTACTCACCCAAATGCACAAATGACTTAATATTTATAGAAAAAAAATAATCATTAAATTAAACGAAGATTCTTCTTAGATACCTCAAAATTTTATTTTAACACCCCAAACCGTCACGGTTTTTTCAAACCACCCCAGTTTGAATACGGACAAAAGAACAAGAGAATTCTGTCATTCTCACCGTACAACCGTACCTAAACCAACCGCGTTTCTTCAAACTGGCTCGATATAGGTTTTTTTCATGATTTTTCTCCTTTGTTGTTTTGAATGTAAAGATCTGAAAATTGGGTTTTTTGTGATAAATAAGGATGTATACAAATTTGAATTTTATGAAATGCAATGTTGAATTATATGTGGAAAGTTGAAATCTGATTTATTTTTTTGTAAGTTTAGATAATTATAAAGATTTATAGAAAGTTGAAATGTGATTTTTTGTTTGTTATTAAAGATTTGTCAATTCACTAACTCCTTAGAAATTATTTATATATATGTGGAAAGTTGAATGTTTTCGTGTTGTCTAGTTTTTAAATTAGATTTGAGATATGGAAGACGAGAAATCACAATCTTCTAATTCATATTCGTTAAAATGTAATATAACACAGAAATAGGATACGTAATACATTAATTTTTTATCAAAAAAAAATTATAAAAATGAAGAACAAACTGGGGCGATTTGAGCTATAAGCCCCTGTATACTTTTCGGTCAAACCTCGTTTTTCGAAAACTATGTTGATATGACGGATTTGTTTTATTCAAACCGGGGCTTATTGGCCAAACCGTCCCGGTTTAGAGTGTCAATTTAGAAAAGGGTGTCTAGATAGCCGGTCCCAAACTAAAAACCAAAATATTTAAATTATGGGACCTATCCACCTAACAAACCCGTTTTAATTTTCCTTCTTCGTGATCATCACCACCAACACCCCGCTAGTGTCATCATCTTCGTCGGAAGGTTATTCATTGGTCCGCCACCTGATTGGTCGATGCCTCAAGCCCTCAACAATATCAATAAACGAAAATAACTTACTTTTCTTGCCAATTACAACGAAATCAAACCCAAAATCTCTCAACGGTGGTTAAATGCCGGAATATACCTTTGCCATCACCGGATGCAACGACAACAGCAACCCCGACACTTTTGTCAATGAAACTAACAAGATGAAGGAGACTTGTCTTTGTTACCTTCGGTTAAAACCTCAGAACTCATCATTTTATTCGATGAAGGTCACTCAAACCATCTAAGGTTGCATTTGGTTCATGGAATTCAATGAAATTGGAATTGTAAAGTTTTTCTTTGAAAGTTGTGCTTAGTTGGGTTATGGAAAAATTTAGATTGGAATGAATTTCTTTAATCAATGGAATTTGAGCCCATTTAACTTTCCTTCATTAAAGTGAAGGATATCAAAGAAATGTTGAAATAGTACTAAATTTCATTGATCGAAGGATTTCATTGCATTTCAAATTCCTTCGTTACCCAATCAAGAACAATTTTGAAAGGAAAATATTCAAATTCCAATTCCATTGAATTCCACGAACCAAACACCACCTAAGGTTCCTTATTCTCAACAAACCCCTAAATCTCAACCTCAAGAAAATATATATAAACCACCCTATATCACACAATGTTGGGTGTGGAGCCTTAAGTTGATTCAAGACTTAGGGTGTGTTTGATTTAAGCTGCTGGCCAAACCTCATCTGACCGAGTAAGGACCAAACTTATAACTGACCGAGTAAGGTCTTGGTCAGAGCTTGGTAAGGCATGGGAAAAAATGCTCTAACCGAGTAAGAGGGATTCTATGGTGAATCAAACGCCCTGACTGAGACCTCCTCTGACCGAGTCATTGGTAAGCTCTTACCAGACCCGGTAAGAGCTCTTATCAAACAATCCCTTAGATTAATTATGTTAAGGCTCGTTTCAAGTTTACAATAGTTTCTTTTCCTATATATTCTACTATTGTATTTGTAATCAGGTTTGAGCATAAAGAAATAGAATCACTAGTTGCATAGTGAACATATGTCAGGCTTCGATTGAACCACTATACATCGTGTATCTATGTTTCATCTTTGTTTTCTTTTTCGACTTCGGTGTGTGCGAGAAAAGAGTGTTTGGTTGATATGTTGTCGAGTAGATACCCAACAACTAGTATCAGAGCTTCAGACTTGTTTTCAAAAGTTGGATTCACATGTTTTGCTAAATGTCGGTTTCGAAGGCTTTTAACGAAGATCAGTTTCAGTCGCAACTACAGAGTTGTTGGGCGAAATACATAGAGGCAAAATCAGTTTATGGCGACATCTACAAGGGTAAAACAGTTTTTTGAACATTGTGTTCTGGGCGAAAATTGTGAGAACAAAATACTATTAAACACCAAGTAGGATTCTCATGCATCATTTCATGCAACATACAATATGGACAGTTTGAAGAATCTGAAAGTTTGTGACTTCGGGAAGGTACGACTAGCGAAGAATGAAATTCTTGATGTGACGAGCATGGAGGATGCTGAGTTGAAAACATGAGTAGGAGCCACGTGAACTTTGAAAGATTTTAGGGTTATTCCAAGCTTAAAAAGAAGACTAGTCTATATTGGGCACTTTGATAAAAGGTTCATTATACATGGTTAAGATATCGCCAGACGATATAAATTTAATTATATAATATATAATATATAAATTTAATTATAAAATATATAAATAAAATAACTTTAATAATAAACAAACCGAGCTAAAGCTTAAATAAATTCTCACAAACAGAAAGGGATGGACATCATGCTCGATTTTGATATTCAATTTTGGTATGTTTTTTTTTTTTGTTAAGTCTAACATAAAAGGTGTATATAACATGTAAAGATAGAATATAACTTATTATCCCCAAACCTAAAATTGAGGTAAAATAATTAGGGATTATCGGAGTCTCCAAATGAAACCAATGATAATGAGCCCATTTTGGGTATTTCAATTGAAACTGATAACATGTAATGTAGGTTTACACATAATTTAAGGACCAAATTTGTACCTTTTGTCATAAATTAATAATTCGTTTTGTGACGACAAATGTAGAAGATGATGATAAGGTGAGGTGGGTGGGGCCACGTCTCCACTTGAACCACATCAAAGCAAATTGCTCATGTCACCGTTTCTTTTTCCTACACATATACGCAACGGGTGGACCGTCTGGCCCAGTTAACAGGGCCCACGGGCCCGACTTGGACCTAGATCAGGAGTGGGTCCCACGTACTGAAGACAAGCCCAGTGCCCATTTATTCTCTTTACTATGACAGATAAAGCTGGAGTTGCCCCTCATCATGGAAGTGAGATAGCAACATTTATTAACTCATAACAAATATAAATTATTTATACTTATAATATGTTAAGAATAATATTTTTATCTTTTTTATATTAATTTTTAAGAGCTTTAACATGATTTTTTTTAATGAATTTGACATTAATAATTTTATTAGTATTGAGTTTCACATGAGTTAATATTTTCCAAGTTATTATATAAGTGGTCGAAGTTAAGTCTTAGGGATTTTAATATCATCGTCGCAACGTGAGGTTTCGCCAACTTGTATATCTAATATACATTAAAAATAGAGTAATTGAATTATATTAATAATTTAAAATGAAATAAGGTAAACCTATGATTTAAAGGATTTAAAATAATTATTAACCATGCATCAATTTCTTATCTTTTAAGATGAACAAAGTGTGTATTAAATCAAAGATCAGTACTCTTGTAAATATTACAAAAGAATAATGATGAATAAACAAACAAATAAAAGGTAAAGGAAAATGCCAAAATAAAATAAAAGGAGATTGGAGACAAAGTGGACGGATGTTGATTCATTCCCATCAACACTTTAAAGTTGAGAAACAATGGAATTTGAAAAACAATCTATTTTGACTTTTTTTATTCATCATCATGCCCCATTGATTGCACTCTTGTGTCTCTTTTACGATGTAACAATCTAATTAATTTATCTTTTATTTATAATTTGATTTACTACTGTGTGTTATCGTAGAATAAGATGAATAGAAAAACAATTACATTGTTAAAACGTAACGTAAATAAATTTGAAATACAAAAAGATTTCAAGTTAGGTTAAATTTAAAAACCTAGTTAAATATTACACTATAAAAAATTAGATAACTTTAAGAGCATTTACAATGGAATTTTCATCTTCATGACTCCATCTCTATTATTTAACTAAATATCATATTTTTTAAAAAGTTTTTATTAAATTATATATAACAGACTACATCTCATTCTCCATCTTCATCTCTATCTTACTTGCAAACAATTATTTTGTTATATATTCTTTTTCTTAAACACTCACATATATTAATTTTTAGAGTCTACAAATATGCTTCTCCATATTTAGAGAATTTTAGAGATGGAGATAAAGATGAGATTCCAGTAGAGATGAATCTTCATTTATTAAACTCTATATATTAGAGATGGCGATGAACATGGAGATTCCAATAGAGATGAAAATAAGAAGAAAACTCTTAATTATAGAGATGGAGTTAAAGATAGAAAATCCGTTGTAAATGCTCTAAAAAGAACAATGTGAAACAGACATTAAACCAATGAAGCGCTACAAAAAATATTTTAAAAAATATATATTTTAAAAATAAAGTGAGATTATCTATAATTTAGTTAAAAGTAATTATATTTTTTATTTTAAAAAATTATAATCTAATTGATTATAGTATTAATTATTTGATTAAAAATTGTAAAATGAAAAAAAAAAAAACTCCTAGTGGTAATTAAAATGGTAAATAATCTCAACCTTTCCAATGACATAATGGTAAATAAAATCAACTTTGTCTTTTGTATATGTATATAATCTCAACGTAATAAAGCTTGTGTAATTTCTAAAAACGGCCCAACACACTGCTTCCTAGTGATTTATGTTAGCATTTGATGTCTTTACCTCAAGGTTAAAATATTTTAACCTTGAGCTAACAAAAATATTGGACTAATCAAGCTTGTCATAGTCTAATAGTTTGAAAAAAGTTAACAAAGTTTTATCAACTATTTCACTGCATTTGTATTAGGCTAAATTTATGTTTGATGATCTTATTATTAATTGCTTTTGTTTATTAATATAAAAATGTTAAGATCTAATTGTGAACCTATTTTTTTAACGGTAAATTTGGATTACTGACGGGGACATTACACCACCCATCCGATCATCTCCAATCCTCATCAGGAGGAAATCCACTACTGGTGAGAAAACCTCATGGCTTAACTTGTAACCTCCATTTTTTATTCTTTTTGTTAGAAGTGGGACTTGAACCCAAGAACTCTTGATAAAGAGTCATACACCTTTGTCACTAGGCTAAGCTAACCTATTATTACTTATTCAATAAAAAAAATCAGAATAATAAAGTTGGATGAAAAAAAGAAGAAAAAAATATCCTCCAAACCTAAGTTGCATATGTTATTTTTTTTAATGTGCTTCAATTAATTAAAGAGACAACTAGTAAGGAGTTAGTATTTACATCTGGAGATCAAATGAAAAGTTACACGAATCCAACGAACTATATACTACATTTTATCACGGGTTGTAATTCACAAAAATGACAAGCTCTTGATGTCTCCTAACACCTCCACCTCTTTAACACTTTTATTAACGAAAACAAAATTGTTTCTCGGTCTTTCATTTCATGTACAGTATAAGGTTATCCGTAGTGGATGGAGCCCCTTGTGGGCGCTATGCGCCATGTGACGTCCACGTCATCAAGAGGGGCTCCATGGCTAAAGTGGTGTAGTGGGGGGGGGGGTGGGGTATGAGGATGGGGGTTATGAGGTAGGAGGTGTACCAATAGGAAAAAAAACAAAAAAAAACAAGAGAGTGCACCGACGCCATTAACATGGCGCCTTCAACCTCCAAACCTAACATGGCGTCCCGGGGGGTGGTGCGGGGCGTTATATGGGGCGCCATATTACAAAATTTTGCCTCATTAACGCCCCATTACGGATAGCATAAGGGTGTTCACAATGGTCACCCCACACCCCACACTCCCACACTTTTTTTGCCACATCATCATTCCTATTCTTTTACATTTTACCTACTCAATGCCTACCCCACACCCCACTTTACTTTGTTTATTATTAAAAAAAATAGAAAAGAAGAGAGAGAGAGAGGTGGGTTTAGGCTATATCCGTAGTGGATGGAGCCCCTTTGGGCGTTATGCGTCATGTGTCGTCCACGTCATCAAGAGGGACTCCATGAAAAAAATGGTGTAGTGGTAACCCTCCATAACGCGTCTCTAATTATTACCTAATTATAATTTTAAAAACACACAAAATAAAACCTCTCCAATTTAAAAAAAGATAAAAAAAACAGACCAATCAACAAGAAAGGGGGAAGCGCCATATACATCACGCCCCTCCCGGTTTCACTTAACATGGCGCCCCTTAGGGGTGGTTCTGGGCGCTATAAGGGGCGCTATGTTACCAATTTTGATACCATAACGCCCCATTACGGATAGCCTTAAAGAGATAGAAAGAAAGAGTGTAGGGAAGATAGGAGAAAGAGAGAGATAGAGAGAGAGGCACCCGCTACACCCTTCTCCGCGCCTTCCCCGCCACTTCGGTGTGCCCGCAGACACCCGCGCCAACTCAACCACCCCCGCACACTGCGGGGTGACCATTGTGATTAACCTAATGTTATAATGTACTTGCATATGTTAAGAAAAATGAAATGGATTATTAATATATTGTCAAATCATTGCAAGTACTCATACTGTCATATATATAGGGTGAGGTTATTGTGAGAAGTTTAGTTTGGATAAGAAGGATAAGAAGGAATCATAGCCATTAGATCTTCAATTAAATGAAGATCTATGGCTTAAAATTTTCCTGGGTAAATTAGAGAGAAAAACTAAACAAAATCAAAGATGGAAGGGTATTTTTGACATTTTATCAAATTCCCCCCATTTTTTAAACCTTCATAACTTTTAGATACGACATTATTTTTTTAAAAAAATTACACCATAAAAACGAGCTTTTTTTTATCTTTAAAACGCGTATAGTGTTGCTATATAAAAAATCAAATTTTTTTTTTACTCTTTCGATTGTATCAAAATGTTCAGATCATTGTGTCATTGTGTCGTTGTGTCATTGTGTCGTTGTGTCATTGTGTCAAAATATTCAGATCATTGTGTCATATTGTGTCAAAATGTTCAGATCATTGTGTCATATGTGTTAAAAACCGAAAAAGTATTTTTTTTTTAATTTTATATATAGCAGCACAATATATATACTTTTGACACGACGACACAATGACACAATGATCTGAACATTTTGACACAATGACATAATGATGTGTCAAAATGTTTTGATCATTGTTTCATATGATGACAAAAACCGAAAGAGTAATTAATTTTATATATAACAACACTATATATACTTTTGACACGACGACACAATGACACAATGATCTGAACATTTTGACACAATGACACAATGATGTGTCAAAATGTTCAGATCGTTATTTCATATTGTGCCAAAAACCGAAAGAGTATTTAATTTTATATATAGCAACACTATATATACTTTTGACACGACGACACAATGACACAATGATCTGAACATTTCGACACAATGACACAATGACCTGTGTCAAAAATTGAAAGAGTAATTTTTTTTTTCATTTTTTATATAACAACACTATATGCGTTTTAAAGATAAAAAAATGCTCGTTTTTATGGTGCAATTTTTTTTGACACAATGACACAATGATGTGTCAAAATGTTCAGATCATTGTTTCATATTGCGCCAAAAACCGAAAGAGTATTTAATTTTATATATAGCAAAACTATATATACTTTTGACACGATGACACAATGACACAATGATCTGAACATTTCGACACAATGACACAATGACCTGTGTCAAAAATCGAAAGAGTAATTTTTTTTTTCATTTTTTATATAGCAACACTATATGCGTTTTAAAGATAAAAAAATGCTCGTTTTTATGGTGTAATTTTTTTTGAAAAATAATGTCGTATGTGAAAGTTACGAATGTTTAAAGAAATTGGGGGAAATAGATAAAAAGTCAACAAAAGTGGCTAAGACTAAAATACCCCTCCTTCCTTTTTTTGTTAGATCAAGATCCAATGGTTGAAAATCCTTCTTATCCTTCTTACCCAAAACAAACTTCTTATTTGAACCTCTCCCCATATATATATATCAAGATTTAGATTAGATGTGAAGGAGGAGAAAAAGAAAATGTCATATCAGTTTCGGTGAGCAAATAGAATAGTTATGACGCCGATTTGTTTGTCTTTATATAGTTTGTCGGAGATGCCTTTCAGTTTGTCTGCTTCACCCAATATGTTTATTAAGCATTTATAAATGGGAAAATTTCCCCTTATAAATTTGTTCATAAATATATATCGTGTTAACTTTTGGGTTCATAACATGTCCCTTAACTCCTTAAGTATATGATCTTTCACTCGCACTCTTTCGGAATCTACATTGTGGTCTTTCGATTATATATTACGGTCTTTTGACCATAGACTATATCAAACCTAGAGTATGGTCTTTAGAAACCTAAAATGTTTAGTTTCAAGTTTTGTATTAATATAAATAATTTTAATTATACATTTGTTCTCTTATAACGTTAAAAATATAATGTTTTATAAAATTTTAAATATACCGTTCTGACGTGCTCATTTTTATCTACGTTTCGATATAATGTTTATTTAAAATCAAACCGCTTTAAATTTAAACCATCTATTTAATAATAATCAATTTTATTAATTCATATTAAGTGAAGTATAAAAATTATCTTTCAAATATAAAAAGAATACCGCGTTATAAATAATCGTCGTTGAAGCATCACATAGTTTATTAACTAGTGTTATAGTTATTTTTTACTATTTTTTATTTTTCTAAGTGGTGTTATATATATTTTTTAAAATTACTTTATTTATTTATTTGTACCATTGTCTTATTTATATTTTTAACTATCGTATTATTCTATTTTGTTGGAAACTCCAAGCTGAAATCCGCTTGTTAGAGATGGGTTAGCGTGATATTCCACGTGCTAAAG
The DNA here is from genome assembly GCA_039602395.1 of Deinandra increscens subsp. villosa. Taxonomy (NCBI): domain Eukaryota; kingdom Viridiplantae; phylum Streptophyta; class Magnoliopsida; order Asterales; family Asteraceae; genus Deinandra; species Deinandra increscens. Next base: position 11,406,162 of record JBCNJP010000019.1, on the reverse strand, counting down.
GGGTGAGAAGAATATCGAGGGTTTGATCAATTTAGTTAGACACAGAGCGAGGTGAAAAAGGAAGTCACTAAACTTAATGCAATAATGTTGTGCCTCGAGCCGTTAAAGTGGGACAAGCGACTTGAACCTTTTGTGTCTCGGTACTACTCGGTACAAAGACGATCACGACGGTAGCATACCTCCCATCGAGGTTTGGCAAACTTTGAGAAGATCTCCAAAATGGCAACAAACCATGAAGGTGGGTGACATGTCGTCCAAGAAACGATCATCGCCCGAGATGCACGGTGTAAGATTATGAAGATAACCGAATTGATATTATTGAATAAGTTACCTTACAATTTATAGAGCTTATAAGTAAATCCTAATTAACCCAATAGGCTCGTGGGCTCATAGGAGAAACTATAATCTAATATATTCCCATACATATGAGTTTGCATCCACCGACCGTTGTCAAGTGACCTTAACGACGACGCACCCGATGAGGAGTACGTTGGTCGATGGGACGTCAAAAGGCAACAGTGTTGGCGAATGAGATTGAAGACGAGGTGCGACAAGAGTTCTTCAAGAAAATAAAAAAAATTCAAAGACATCCGAGAAAAAAATAGAAATCAAAATGCGTCGGAAGACCTTTGCTTACTTGCCTTAGACATCACCAATCTTGACCCCGCTGAACGGGAGCTTATTCTATTAAAAAAGTTTGTGATTAGGGCAAAATATATTCTAATGAAATGAATTATTATTTTCAAATATATTATGTTTAAAAGTTTAAACAAATAGTTGAAAAAAATAATAAAAATACCAACTCATACTCCTAACTCACAACCAGCATACCCCTACATTTTGAGTTGAGTTGTGACTTGTGAGTCGAGTGATTACCTGGGTGAAAAAACTCAAAATCGCAACTCACAATCCCAACTTACATCCGGAATAGCCATACCCTTAAAATAATGGATGGAAAACAAATTAAGTTAACGCTTGTTAGAAAGAAAGAAAATCTTATAATGAAAAAGATAGGAAATGTGGAATCTTTTCCGCCTAAGTTTTAATCACTTAAGGTTACTCATTCTAGCATGATGTTGATGTCCATAATTGTCAAAGAGATAGTAACATAACGTGTCTTTTATGCTCGAGGTTTACCTTTTCTTTGAAAAACAACATGTAGATCTTTTAGGATAAATACATCATATCTATATTTTATCAGGATTTAAAACTCATAATCTTTAATCGAAGAGTATATCAATACTATCGCGATATCTCATAGGATTTCCTCTTACCCAAACCTTGTGTTCTTTTCATGAACTCTTGAGTGTTTCTATTGTCTAGAAAAATACAAACATGTTTGTTTAGGTCATATACTCATATATTCAACTGTTTATAGTTGTCCGGAAGAAGTTCTTGAGTGTTTCATTATTGATAGAGGGTGATTTTGTAAGAACTTTAACATATTAAATTACTGAAATAGAATAAAAAAAGATTAGCTTCGAAATTAACAACTCCATCAAGCTTCTTAATTTAAATAAATTTAGAGTCTACTCCACTTCCATTGTTAGAAAAAAGAAAGGGAAAGCAAACGTTTCAATGCGCTTGCTTTTTGCAATTTTATAAGTTTTTCTAATAAATATTCACTAAAAGATGATCAATGATTGAAGCAAAAAGATTAAACTTAACCCCATCGGCCATTCCTATAAAATTATTCATAAGATAACAAATGCGATAGCAGCCTAACTATCTGATGATTATTATTATATTTTTGCTAAAACTGGATTTTATTATCTGTGTATTTTCGCGGGAATTACATTGGTATACAAAACAATTGTATTGTTAAAACCTAACGTAAGAAAACGAAAGTGAAAAAAAAAACAATGTAACAACATTAATATTAGAAGTTTGGTTAAATATAACACAACAAACAATTATATACCTAAAGGCAATAGTGTGAAACTAAAATTAAAACCAGTGAAACACTTCAAAATGATTTAAAAATAATGAAAAAAATATTAATAAAGGTGTTGCCACGAGGATAAAGCGGACACACAAAACAAGTTACATTTCTATAACACTATGCAAAAAAACGAAAATAAAAAAGTTATGCAACAACCAGGACGCTTAAACTATGTCTACATCAACTCGTGTGCTAAATTCATAGAGAATGAATATAAAATAAAAAAATCAAATGTTATTAAACTACATAATCTTTTGATAAACGCATTGCTCTCAGATACAAAAAAAATAAGCAAAACCAAAAAATAATAGAAAAAGTTAAAACATAATAAAGACAAAAAAACAAAAAACAAAAAACGATAAAAAGAAACAAATATAACACTCCGTAAAGACACAAAAATAAAAAAACAAAACATATAACAACTAAAACGCTTAAACTATGTCTACAACAACTCGTGTGTTAAATTCCTTAAATTTAAAATATAAAAAAATCTATATATTACACCACCAACTCATTTAATAAAATTGTTACGTTCAAATAAAAAAAATCAATAAAAAAGAAACTAAAATAAATAAATAAATAAACATAAAAAAACAAAAAAGACAACGCATAACACTACTTGAAGAAAACATAAATAAAAAGGTAGTGTAACAACTAAAACGCTTAATCTATATCTATACTAACTCGTGTGTTAAATTCATTGTGATTAAAAATTAAAATTTTTTAAAATATGTGTTACATAAGTGTATTTATTACATCAACAACTCTTTTACTAAACTAATTACCGTCGGATAAAAATAAAAAAAAAACAAAACAAAAAAAAAGTAATAAAGAAAAAAGGAAAACGAATATAAAAAAAATTGTATTTTATATGCATAAAGTAGCGTGTATTTTATTTCATTTGGGAAACTTATTAACATAACCAACTCTCAATTTTGTTGCAATTAGCTCACTCAATTTTTTTTTTGTTCCAATCATGTAACTTAACTTTAAAATATGTTCTAATCCTAAATAAATGACCTGACCTAAACAATTTTTTTATAAAAGCTGATTTTTCTTATAAAAATTGAGATTTTTTAATAAAGAAACGATTTTTTTATAAAAAACGATTTTTTAATACAAACCAATTTTTTAAATAAAAATTCGAAATTTTATAAAAAACGTTTTGGGTGTAAAAAAAAACCGTTTTTTATAAAATTCGAAATTTTATTAAAAAACGTTTTGGGTGTATAAAATTTTATAAATTTTTTTTTAATAAAATTTGAAATTTTATAAAAAAACGTTTTGGGTGTATAAAATTTCGAACTTTTATACAAAAACTCGTGTTTATTAAAAATTCGATTTAAAAAATCCGTTTTTTATAAAAAAAATTATTTTTTATAATTTTTTTAGTTTTTATAGAAAAATTAATTATGTTACTTGCTAATCAGGTCATTTATCTAGAATTAGAACATATTTTAAAGTTAAATTACCTGATTGAAAAAAAAAATTTGAGTGACCTAATTGGAACAAAATTGAAAGTTGATTATGTTTTTACAAAGTTACCCCCAATAAAAATGTCAAAAAATATTTTTTATATAATAAAAGTTTGAGAAAAAAAGATAAAATATATACTGAAATGGAATTCTAATTTATACACACGTGAATAGATGACAAGTTGGAAGCACGTGAGAGACTTCTTTTCTCGCATGCTAAAAGCACAGGAAAACGTAACACCATTTTATTTAATATTTATATTGATATTCTAGTTACTATTTTTACATATATGCATTATATTATATAACACTCTCCTCTCGATTGCCGGTCTTTAGAATTTGGATGCTTAGGACGCGAGTTAAAAATTTGTCCCCTGTTAAAAACTTTAAATAGTACAATACAAAGTATTAAGGGTTTGGAAACTAGTCAAGCTAAACGGCTCATCCCCACGCCGATTTTATTAACTAAATAAAAAGTTTCAAACTTACAGTTAAATTACAACATATAAAACATCTAAAATTATTTTCATTATCTTAAAACATTCTATCAAATTCGTTTTCATTTTCATCAACATTATTTTCCTCAACATTATTGTCTTCAACATTATTATCATCAACATTATTTTAATTACCATTACTTTCATCAGCATTATTTTCACTAATATTATTGTATTCCACATTTTTTTTATCAACATTTTCTCCACTAGTATTACCTTTATGCCTAAAATATTTTTTTAAAGATCCTTGTAACGATTTAGTAAGTTTTCTTGTTATTTTTTCTTTTTTCTATTTTGGGCACTAGATGGTTGTACACGAGGGGCATGATATCAATGGCAAAAATATATTTAGAAGTAGAATAAATGAAACAATATCACCTGATGAGTGATGACTGATGTGATGTTGTGTTCTCTTCGAAAAATAATAAGATCACCATTCGCAATTGATGCCCCTTCTAATTTGATGCTCAGGGTTGTAGCCCATCTGGCCCATGCCCAGGGCCGGCCCTGCTCTCGAGTTTACACTAATGGAAGCAAAAAGAGAAAAGAAAAAAAAGAAAAGGAACTAGATAATATGATTTTACAGAAAAAAAATAAAAGGAACTAGATAATATGATTTTACAGGAAAAAAAAAGGAACTAGATAATATAATTTTACAGAAAAAAAAGAAAAGGAACTAGATAATATGATTTTATGTTTCAGATTTTGAAGGAAAAGAAAAGAAATTGATCATTTTTTATGTTCTAGATTTGAAAATAAGAGAAAAGAAAGTTATAATTTTATTTTTGTTTGTATTGGGTTTATTGGAAAAATATTTGAGGGTAATTTGATAATCTTAAAAGAATTGGACATGGATTATATTTATTTGTCTCCAAATCTCTCCAATCTGAAAGGAAATTATTGGAGATCAATTTTCTCTTCAATTTCATCGTTTTTCATTTTTAATTTCCTTTCAGATTGGAAGATTCAAACCAATCCATTCTCTCTGTAACATGAAAGACAATTTATTTACAAAGATACAAGTGTTATGTGTTAATGGCAACCGAAAGATCTATGAGATATGACGAGCAAATTTATATATAATATAATGGAAATTGGAAAATTAATATTATTCTTTGTGTTTCTTGAAAATTTATCACAATTTTTTGTTTTTGTTGACAATTTTAGTTCTTATTGAGATTATGTGTACTTTTTGTTTATATAGTTTGGCCACGTGACTTTGGTGTTATGACGCTTTGTACCCTTAAACTTTTATAATTTGTTTTTTTTAACGAAATAGTAAACTTTTGGTTTTCCACATATGTTTCATACTCTTACTTTTTCTATCCTCTAACTTTTAAAGTTTTCTTTTTGTTTTAAGTTTTGTTGTCTTCTAATTTGGCCACGGAACTTTTAACTTTTCTACTTTAGTTTTTAGTATATTTTTATAGTTTATACTTTCATTACAAAACTTTTAGACTTTTACGTTTTATCCCCTTAACATTTTTACCCTCTAACTTTTAAAGTTTTTTTTTTGTTTTAAGTTTTGTTGTCTTCTACTTTGGCCACGAAACTTTTAACTTTTTTACTTTCGTTTTTAATATACATTTATAATTTTATACTTTCACCACGAGACTTTTAGACTTATATTTTTATAGTTTTATACTTTCACCACGAGACTTTTAGACTTTTACGTTTTATACTCCTTAACTTTTTTAACCCTCGAATTTTTAAAGTTTATTTTTTGTTTTAAGTTTTTTTTGTCTTCTACTTTCGTCACCAAACTTTTAACTTCTTCTACTTTCGCTTTTAATATACTTCTATAGTTTTAATATTTCACTACGAGACTTTTAAACTTTTACGTTTTATACCACTTAACTTTTTAACTTTTGTTCAGTATACAAATTCAACCCCGCAGCAACGCATCGGGAAGGAGGGTAAACATCTCGTTCAGTAAGTTATTTGTGAAGATGACAAAAAAGTTTCTTAGCAGTTGAAGGATACATCCTTAACACTCACATGTCGGAATTATTTGTAAAAATCTTGCAATCTTTGTAGACTCTATTATAATGAATAAACTCTTATTTTTATTTTTATCGAATAAATAAATTATTTGTGAATTGTGATACATCCACCCATCGCTTCACAATATCTTCACAAGTTGGTGCTTTATGCGTTGATAGTTAATAATCATATAAATAGGAATAAAAATCCTATATAATTAAAACACTAAGTTAAAATGAATTTTATATAAAGAAAACACAAATTCAAATAAACAATGTCTATAGTTTATAGGTGATTATTCTACATGATATTTTTGTGCTTCGTGTAATTTTTTCTAAACATAAAGCTATATGTAATCATAAAATTCCATCCTTGATGATAGGCTATGTGCTACCGATTCAAATACAAGAGTAGTTGTAACCACTTAGGTATCATCAAAGCAAATGATTATGAACTATTTTGTGTTATTTATCTTAAAAGTTTGACTTAAAATTTTATCTTTGCTAGCTCCAACCGTGGCACGTTGGGTGGTGATTTAGACCCAATTTTCTAACCGTAATGGTGAGTTTGAATCTCCTGTTTGAAATCGCAGCCCTACCGTCTCGTTTGGTAGCGTTTCCGTATCCAAACTAGTCGTAGTCCTATCTAATTTCCCGATCGTCGTATTTAGGCGTTATCTCTTATGTGGCATACTAGTCAGCAAGGAGCTTCATGACAAAAAATGATATACTCATAAAACCCCCATAAAGCCTATGATAACTATACAATTATTATTACTTTTTAAATCTATAAAAAATAATACGTCAAAAAAAGGAGAATAAACGATGACCAATCATATTCATTTGTATACGACGCTATATATATCACGCCTTGGAGCTTATTTTGCCCCATAACACCCCCGGGGCGTCATATGCAAGAGATCAAACCCATTACGCATAGCCTAATACATTTTTTTTGAACGACAATTTGGCTCAGCGGTGTATCGGGGCTGGTTACCCAGGACCTATCCACTGTCCCGAGTCTGAACCTCATAGTGAGGGAACCCGGGAGCGCTCCCTCATTTGCACCATCGGGCGGGAACCGAGCAAGCCCGTAAACCCTCCCTTGTGACTCAGGAACAAGCAAACTCAATCTTTCATTGCCCACCAATATCTCACAAAGTGGTGTGAGTGAGTCTAGAACCTGAATCTCTTCAACTACAAGCTTAGGATTTAACCACTACACCAACTTTGCTTGATTATAGCCTAATAGATTTAACACATGAACTATTGATGTAATATGTAAAGTTTGGTAACATAATTTGTAGGTCTAAAGTTTAATACTTTAACCATTTAACTTCTAATTTTAACGTCATTACATAATATTTTTGTATTACACTTTAACAATAAAACTATTTTATAAACACGCAATACAAATCTAGTTTTTTTTATCATTATTATTATTATTGTTCTTTTATTTGGTAATACAACAAATCAAAGCCTGAGTTGAGGCAGCGGGCACCAGAACCATATTAACCCTCTCATTTTCGATTTCCGGGCAAATCAAAACAATTCTCTCTCTCTCTCTCTCTCTCTCTCTCTTCCTCTTCCCTCTCATCTTCAACCCTCCATTTTCTCTCTCTCTAAACCTGTTCTTCCCCTGAACAACTGTAACAATGTTTAGGGTTTCCCTCTCACTCATTTGCTGGCTTTCTTATTCTTCACCCCAAGAAACCAAAGAAGCAGAGCCTTAGCTTACTCACTATCTTCTTCAAAACTTTCAGTTTCTCGCAAGTTTTCAACACCCCCTTTATCTTAATCAATCTCCTCACTTTTCTTTTTCTTAATTTGACATAGATTTCGCAGGCTGTTCACAAACTGAGCGAGTAAACCCCCTCTTTCTTTTCTTTCTTTTGTTTTTTTCCAAAGAATTTGAAATTGATCTGGAGACTAAGAAAAAGCAGCATCCTGAAGTCGGTGAATTTTTGGGTAAAAACTAAAAAAAACCTAGAAATTTTGTCTGTATATTAGTCACACCCAACTTTCCCTTTTCCAAAATTTGGACGTATGAACCGAAAATCCTCAAAAAAGCACACACCTCTCCTCCTTCTTTCATGCCATAATTTCTCTCTTTAATCCCTCATTTTTTTTTCCCAAACAAACTCACAAAATTCCTAAATTTGGTATAAAAATGGCGATGATTGTTCAACATCAACATCAACAGCACAGGGAGACCAGCAGTAGCAGCAGCAGCATGAAACATCAGTTGGATAACGGCAAATATGTCCGCTATACCGCCGAACAGGTCGAAGCTTTAGAGAGAGTTTATGCAGAGTGCCCAAAACCAAGTTCGTTAAAGAGACAACAATTAGTCCGAGAATGCCCTATTTTGTCCAACATCGAACCTAAACAGATCAAAGTCTGGTTTCAGAATCGCAGGTAAACAAGTATAATTTATTTATTCAATTTATTAAATTAGTTTTATTTTTTAATGTACTAATTTTAATTTCAACAGATGTCGAGAGAAACAGAGGAAAGAAGCTTCTAGACTCCAAATGGTGAATCGAAAATTGTCCTCCATGAATAAATTGTTGATGGAGGAGAATGATCGGTTGCAGAAACAGGTGTCTCAGCTCGTATATGAAAATGGGTATATGCGTCAACAGTTGCATACCTGTAAGCTGTTACTAGTAAATTATCCAACTTTTTTTTAAATAACTTTAATTATGTTTTATGTTCAATAATTTTATCTTGTGTAATTCACCCCAGGTTTCAGCTGTTACAGATGCGAGCTGTGAATCTGTGGTTACCACTCCCCAGCATTCTCTTCGAGATGCTAATAACCCAGCTGGGTAATTATTTGTAACAAATTTGTATTTTTTTGAGTTATTTGTTGTTTGATTTGTTATATTTTTGTGCATCTGGCTAGACTCCTCTCGATCGCAGAGGAAACTTTGACGGAGTTCCTTTCAAAGGCGACCGGAACTGCTGTCGATTGGGTCCAGATGCCTGGGATGAAGGTTTGTCACATATCTTCGAAAACAGATCACATATGTTTGTAATTGGGATTGTTAGATTAGTTTTTTTGTTGATTTTGGTATAGCCTGGTCCGGATTCGGTTGGGATCTTTGCCATTTCACGGAGTTGCGGTGGAGTGGCAGCGAGAGCCTGCGGTCTTGTAAGTTTAGAGCCCACAAAGGTAATACGGTTATCTCAGTGTGTACTTTTTAGAAGCTAACGTGACGTTTGAGTCCGATATTCGGTTTTGTTTACTTTTGATTTTCTGTTTTAGATTGTGGAGATCCTTAAAGATCGTACATCTTGGTTTCGAGACTGCCGGAATCTTGAAGTTTACACGATGTTACCTGCCGGAAACGGTGGAACTATTGAACTTGTTTATACGCAGGTGAATTTCAGTCATTTTAACATTTTTGTAATGATATAATAATGTGTTTGTTTTTGGTTAAAACAGATTATTTGACCTTTGAATTTGCATTTAGGTCTATGCTCCAACAACACTGGCTCCGGCCCGGGATTTCTGGACTCTGAGATATACAACAAGTTTAGAAAACGGTAGTCTTGTGGTATGTTCATTCCACCCTTCATCATTCACGATAATCTTCTTTAGGAATTTACTTCTAATGATGCATAACTTAATCTTTAAGGTGTGTGAGAGGTCACTCTCGGGCTCTAGTGGTGGCCCGAATGAGGCAGTTACGTCCCAATTTGTAAGAGGGGAAATGCTTCCAAGTGGCTACCTGATTAGACCGTGTGATGGTGGTGGTTCGATTATTCACATAGTTGACCACCTTAACCTTGAGGTAGAAACAACTCAAACAAGACTGTTTTTGCCTTATTGGCTGCGTTTCGAGGGAGGTTATTTTAAACAAACCGATTCTTTATTTTGTAGCCGTGGAGTGCTCCCGAGGTTCTCCGCCCACTTTATGAATCTTCTAAGATAGTAGCTCAGAAGATGACAATTGCAGTGAGTAGAATCTTCATTTTAGAGGGTCTTTGGTTGGTTATTTAACGTTGACATACACAATTATAATTCGTTTTGGATTTGGATGTAGGCCTTGCGTTATATTAGGCAAATAGCCCAAGAATCGAGTGGAGAAGTTGTTTATGGACTTGGAAGGCAACCAGCGATTTTGCGTACTTTGAGTCAAAGATTAAGCAGGTAGACCATCTTACATAATGGTGGAAAAAAACTGATGTGTTTGAGAATTGAGAATGAAAAAGTCAAAATTAATGAATAACTCCTTATTATGGAACTCAGAGGATTCAATGATGCTATTAATGGGTTTAACGATGATGGATGGTCATTGATGAACTGTGATGGTGCTGAGGATGTGATAGTCGCTATTAATTCAACCAAACATCTTAGCGCTTCAACTAATTCTTCCAACTCCCTCTCGTTTCTTGGAGGCGTTCTTTGTGCAAAGGCCTCAATGCTGTTTCAAGTGAGTTTTTTTCTATTGATTTACTAGTGAAAGAAGTTTTGAATAATGCCTCTTGATCTTTCTTCTTTTTTTGGCAGAACGTACCTCCGGCTGCATTGGTCCGGTTTTTACGGGAGCATCGATCAGAATGGGCCGATTTTAATGTTGATGCTTACTCGGCTGCTTCAGTGAAAGCTAGCCCTTATGGATATCAGGGGATGCGGCCCACGAGGTTTACTGGTAACCAGATCATCATGCCACTTGGCCAGACAATCGAACATGAAGAGGTAGCACTTATCAACATTCTTTTTGATTTATCCAATACTAGTTAGTCTGAATAACCTTTTAAACAAATTTGGTGAAATTGTTGTCTGTATAGCATCTAAGATGTACCACCCAATCTTAAATTCGAAGATTTGATCTATGTACAGATGCTTGAAGTTATTAGACTCGAAGGTCACGCAACTGGTCAAGAAGATCATTTTGTGTCGAGGGATATTCATCTGTTACAGGTACTTAATCAGCTTCTTTTAAATTTAGTAAAAGTTGAGGTGACAATTTCGACCCATTTACTTATTACGTGTCGTATTGGGCACACTTCATCCCAAATGGGTCAAATTATTACTGTACTAATATAGTTACTGATGGTGTGATTGTTTTTGGTAGTTATGCAGCGGAATCGATGAGAATGCAGTGGGAGCTTGCTCAGAACTAGTTTTTGCTCCAATTGATGAAATGTTCCCGGATGACGCACCACTTATACCATCTGGTTTCCGTATCATTCCTTTGGATCCTAAATCAGTTGAGTTGACATTTTCCCTCACCCCTTTTAAGTTCTCTTGACTTTTTGTTGACCGGACCGCCTTTTGACCAGGGTAACCAAAAGGATGCAATAGGAACAACACACCGGACCCTTGACCTGACTTCAAGTCTAGAGGTAGGCCAGTCAACGAACCATGGTCCATCAGATAGCATGAGATCGGTCTTGACCATCGCTTTCCAGTTCCCTTTTGAGGACAATCTAGCCGATAGTGTGGCAACCATGGCTCGACAATATGTTCGGAGTGTGATCAACTCGGTTCAGAGGGTTGCCATGGCTATATCTCCTTCTGGATTGAGCCCGTCACCATCCCCTAAGCCGTCTTCTAGCTCACCCGAAGCACTTACTCTTGCTCAATGGATCTGCCATAGCTACACGTAAGTCGGTTTACCTACGAAACAACTTTAAAACTCTCGAAAATCAAGAATAGACGCATTTTGAGGGGTCCTTTTTGTTGTATCAGCTACCATTTAGGGACGGATTTGCTAACTTGTGGTGCGGTTATTGGGGACTCGTTATTGAAAGATCTTTGGCAGCATCAAGATGCTATTTTGTGCTGCTCTTTAAAGGTACCATCATCATGCCACCCTCACCGTTCTTATTTGATCACTACGTTTTGTAACTTTTGTCGGTTTTGGTTTGTAGTCGCTTCCTGTTTTCATTTTCGCCAACCAGGCAGGGCTTGACATGCTGGAAACGACCCTTGTGGCGTTACAAGACATCACATTAGACAAAATGTTCGATGAAGCAGGTCGGAAAGCTCTATTTCCAGAATTTGCAAAGATAATGCAACAGGTATGTGTTTTGTTTTTTCGGCCTGGACTCTGTTTCCGCCCCCTTTAAGAATCTGAAAATCTAAGTTCTTTTTTTTCAGGGTTTCGCGTATTTGCCGGGTGGGATTTGTATGTCAACAATGGGACGCCACGTTTCATACGAGCAAGCCATAGCTTGGAAGGTTCTTGCTGCTGATGAGACCACCGTCCATTGCCTTGCTTTCTCCTTTGTCAACTGGTCATTTGTGTGAGGCACCACAGAGCTCTTGATGATGTACGAGATAAACTGCAACTGCGGGTGGGGTTTCGAGCTCCCGATTTTGGTATGTAAAAATGTTTTAAGTTAGAGTGGTGGTTGAAGTGATGGGTATTATTTGTGTTGAACTGGTGATTTGTTTAATTTAACGTGGTATTTAGTGGGTTTTGTTAAGTGTGTATAAAGAATGGCTATAGACGGGGTTGGGTTGTAGCGTGACCGAATTGTTGATGATGAATTCGTTTCATACTAATACTACGTTTTAACCGACTTTAAAAAGGTAAACTCGAATTTGTTGGCTAGGGGGTTTTCAAGTTAGTTGGTTATTTATAAAGTTTACAAATGAATTTATTTTTAAATCTTTGAAAAGGTATATAAATATATAATGATCAAGTATTTTGACACGTTCATGCAAACATGAAACATGTTATTTAACTTATTTCATACACCATGAGTTTTTGGATTACAGAGTGAAATATAATTCAAAGTATGAACTAAGGATTATAAATGGATAGTTTTTATAAAATTTATTACGTTGTTTTATTATATTCTGATGAAATTAAATGGTTTCTTATAAGGGTGTTTGTAATGGCTCAAGATTGGGACCACTTCCGAGCTCGGGATTCACGGTATGCTCGGGAACACCAGGAAAGTCGCTCGGGACTCGGTACTCGGGAGACTCCTGTGGAGCGGGTTACCGAGATGAAAAATCACGGGAGAGGGAGAGAGTGGACCGTTTGAGGTGGGTCCCACACCCCCTCGACGGCTATTTTCGAGTTTTTAATTTTTTTTTTTCTAAATTTAATTATTTTAACACCTATAAAATCCTTTTTTCTCCCTACCTTTTCTCACCACATTCTCTACAATTCTCCCTACATTCTTCCATACTTCTCTACAATTCTCCTATATTTTTAACCATTTCAACCAAAATGTCTTTCTCTTCCGACGAATCCTCCGGTGAAGATGCGGTTTTTTTTTGCTAGGCTCTCTCCCATTTCTTCTTCTTCTCGGTGCCAGCCTCCCATTCCCCTCTCCCTCTCCCGAGCCCCGAAACGCGGATTCTGGTGTTCCCGACCCACCGAAGCCACCAATTCTCTCTCCCAAACACTCCGGAAAGGGTATAACAAATACCCTAACATGTATTTGTTTACAAAATATATGTAAAAAAAAGGTAATAGTTCATAGTTTGAGTTATTTATCTATCTATAGTCCTTAGTCCATTTATAATCCTTATTTTATACTTTGAATAATTTATTTATTTATTTTTCTCAAACGTAACAAATTTAGTATAAGAGTTAATGATGTAATTGGTATAGTCGTGTAACATAACTTTTAGGTCCTTAAGTCGATACGTAATGTGTTTGGTTTATTTTTTAACGTTGTTGTTCACTTTTGTTTTTTTTTTCCCGTTTATCTTATATAGCGTTACCAGTAAGAGAGGTTATTGAGATCCTTGTTCCTTTCTCTAGACAATTGCTATTGTGGAACTGTGGAAGACAAGAGGTGGTTTTATGGGGGGCTCTTTGGTTATAGACGTTTTGATTTCTTTTGATATCGCTAAACAGAAAACAAGCTATCTGTTCCAACTCAGGGAGTCTGTGTCATTGTGGATGTCGTTGTGGAGGTGATTCAAGAATTTTTTTTCTCATTGTTTGGGAACCATATATAGGGCAATTAACACATAAAAATTCAAAAACTTATTATAAGTCAATTTGCTATTGTAATTTTAATTTGTTGTAACAGATTACTTTATACTAATTAATTATATATATTTAAATTTATATTTGTAAGCCTCATTTGTATTAATCGTGTCCGAAGAACCATCCTCGTTTGGATTGTTCTTTTTGAACAATTGAAACTTTATTAAAGAACTAGCAAGACGCTAGAGTTAGAAAGAGGGCATGAAAGAGAAGTTACACCAACTATCACAATCTAACCGCCTTTAAGTTACCTCTATTCTTCAACCAAAGAAAGGACAAAGCTTTAATATCAATAACCACTAAATATCAAAGAAATGATATTAAAGCTTAACTATCGCAAAAATGACATTTTATATATTCTTCAACCTTAACTATCGACTTCCCAATGTAACTCATTTGGAACGTTATCACTATAAATGTCATTTGATTATATATAAACTAGTTTTTGAGGTTCTATGAGTTGCCGCATGGATAGTGCAGTCTTAATGTGCTAAAGACATTAAAAACCCGAAACAATAAAAAGACTGCATGAAAAAAAGAAATAATGTCGAAAGAAAAACAATAAAATTACTTTGCTAACTGCTACCGGTCTTAAAAAGAAAAAAAATACTATAGTAGCAAGTGAGTGTAAGAGTGTTCGTGAGTGAGTGGTAAATAAATATTTTACCCAGGTTTTTGTTACATGAAATTCGGACCTCATTTTATCATTAGAAACTAGCGACTCAGGACTCGCCTCCTTTCCCCCTTTGTCACCACACAGCTTTCAGCTGCGATTCTGAGAAGATTTTGGAGCCCATCTCTATCAAATCTATCCGTTTTTACTCTCTTCTCATCTTCTCTCTCATTGCAATATCCCAAACATCCGGTTTTTGTTCATACTCTTCCAAACGTCCAACCGTCAACCAGGAGCTCTTCTCCATTCTGTTCTATCTCCTAGGGTTTGCAGATCTAACCACCTTATAATTAATCATGTTCTGGAAACTTACAGCTCTATCCGCTTCTTCACCTGTAAGTTACCAAAATATGATTTCTTACTCCCAAAATCAGTGTAATGAAATTGCTAATGACTAGCATGTAGTGTTATGCGTGGTTTTTGTTATGAATTTGACTTTCACCTGTTTCAAAATGGATTCCGCTATGCTATATATATATGTGTTATCCTATCAATACACATTTTTTGACATCATTACAACACAGAGTTATCGTGTCTGGCTTAATCAGGCCAAATTGATGAATACAGCTAGGGAATTAAGTAGGCAGTTTATCATGATTGACTTATATTAGAATTTAATTTTAGAAACTCCAAGTTACTTTTGACAAAAGGGCAACTAACTATAAATATTGCCTTGGTTTAAGACATGTGTTTAAGCTAGCTTTACTGGCTTGCTGTTCAGTGATGATAGTATAGTCTATAGAGGGAATGTAATGTCAAAAAGAGCGTAGGTTCCTTTAGTGAAGCTATCCCAATCTCATCTCGTAAAGTTACAGGACCGAATTCGTTTACCTGTTGTGTGTGCGCTTTTAAGATAGAGCAGAAACAGCAAGCTACACAACATAAATATGTTGGATGGTGCCCATTAGGTAGCACATACTTATAGTCATTCCCACCATCTAAATTAAATGGTTGAGTGTAGGAAATAGGGAAATGATGCAACTGATCCAACTCCATGGATTCAACAATATGGTCCATAGCACTGAGAAATGACTCCATCTGTAAGATTGCTCGATAGGTTACCTGGTTATGCAGTAGAGTTTTGGAAGTTAAATTTCTGAGTCTGAGTCTTGTCCCTCTCTGATTTTTGAAGTTGTATGCTACATATAAGATACGATTGTGGTTGATAACTCAAGTTTGAAATAATAAGGGGGTACATGTTCAGTTTCTTGATGTGAGGAACAGGATCAGTTATTGGTTGATGTTAGAGATTTTTTGTTGGATGAATTATGAGTACTGATGTCGACTCACAAAGGAAAAAAGGAAGTTGTATAACATGATTTGAAATTATAGTTTTGGCATGTTAGTATTATTTCTTCCAAGAGAACTATATAGAGATATCAGGCTGGTGCTTTCACCCCACATGACTTTTCTAATTTTCTCTGTTTGACTTTGAAAATTGTTATACGGCCTTTCTTGTGCCATTCAAGCTTGAATGCTGGTTAATCTGAACTGTTACTTTCACTACTTTAACCTTCTATGTCTATTAATGGGTTTGTTCATGCTTCTTCTTTTATGATAGCATAATGGATTGTCTTTTGTCAATTATGTATGTTACTTTAGGTGGTCTTTATCTCAATGACAATCTTGAGCTTCCATAATAAAGCATACATTGTTCACTTTCTCCTAACAATGGTCTTATGATGTGGCTTAGGTTGAATCGGTGTTGGACAAGGAAACTTTTACATTGGAAGAGCTCTTGGATGAAGAAGATATTATTCAAGAATGCAAAACATTGAATAGTCGCCTCATTAATTTGTAATAACACTTCACTAATAATTTATGTCATCTGTTTGTCACTATTAGTCTATTATCTACATTAATTTCACTTCCAGCAATCAAGAAATCATAATCTCTATTTTCTCCAAAATATTAAATTATAAGTAGAATGTTACCAAAGGAAGTACTTGTTTCTTCAGCTTGCGTGACAGAGCCCAGGTTGAACAACTATTGAAGTATATCACTGAGGAATCTCAAGAGTCTGTTGATAGCAAACGTACATTCAAGTAGGTCACTGATCATTATTTGAGAAAGTTGAATACTTCCGTTATTTAATCATTCTCCTTATTTTTCTATCTTTGATTTTTTAGTATTGACTTACCCTCTTTATAATTTGAAATCAGGCGTCTTTGTATCAACTAATATTTCTTACATAATTCAGGTTTCCTTTCATTGCCTGTGAAATATTTACATGTGAAATTGATGTGATCTTCAAAACTTTAGTCGAGGAAGAGGAGGTACACCATCTTTTCTATGATTGCTAAAGCTTTTAGAAATTAATTAATATGTATCTAATTCAGTTAAACACACTTAATTTACAGCTAATGAATTTACTTTTCTCCTTCTTGGAGCCAACTCGTCTACATAGTCCCTTGCTGGCCGGGTACTTCAGTAAGGTATGTTCCTGTAAGCTACATCTTTCTTGCCTAGATTACCAGTACATTATCAGTCATAATATATGGTATGAAGATATATACGGCTGTAAAAAGGTTCCTACCCTCATGGTTTTCTTTTTCTCATTTATTATTGGTACCATCAGTTGTACTATTAGTGGTTGATCATAATTGATTTGGCAGGCACACTTCAAGCAAATTGTTTAGATTTTTATCTGCTCTCTTGTAGGTCGTGATATGTCTCATGTTACGGAAGACGGTTCCACTTATGAATTATGTTCAAGTAAGTAAATACCTTGTTTCTACTAATTTTTCCTTTTGGCATTTATGGTTTTCTCTTTTAGCATATCAGAAATATGATTTAAGTTTATAATTGTATATGCTACAGACCCACCAGCATGTTCTCCAGCAGTTCGTTGATTTAATTGGAATCACTTCAATAAAAGAGGTTAGTAAATGTCTTATTCACAGGTTGCAGCAAGCCTAGTTGTTGACTATAAACTAATGGCACATGCAAATATGCAATTGGACTTTTAGCTTTATGATCACTCTTATTTGGTGAATATTCGGTTATATACCACTTCATAACAGGTTTTGGTGAGACTTGTTGGAGCTGATGACCATATGTATCCCAATTACGCAGAAGTTATGCAATGGTTGGCCGATAGCAATTTGTTAGAAATGATTGTTGATAAACTCAATCCATCTGTGAGTAGAGTTTTTATTTATTTATTTATTTTTTAAATACATGAACGCCTGTCATGACTGCTATCTCTAGTGCTTGCTCTGATAATTTTTTTCATTCATATTTTCAGAATCCTCCTGAAGTACATGCTAATGCAGCCGAAACCTTATGTGCTATAACTTGTACTGCTCCATCTCCACTTGCCTCTAAGCTTTCTAGCTCAAGGTTTGTGTGACGTCATAGGCTGAATTCACTGGTTAACTACTACTTTATTACACGTCCTTAATGGTTTTCGACTAAGATGTGTTTTGTTCTGTGTGTTATGTCTTTATCTTTACTCAGTTATGTCACAAGGATATTTAGTCATGCGTTGGAAGATTCGCATTCAAAGTCTGGACTTCTTCACTCATTAACCGTGTGTATATCCTTGTTAGACCCTAAAAAATTAGCCTCTTCATCATTATTTAATTCTTTTCAAGGTCAACATGTACGTGAATCACCTGTGCAAGTTAACCAGGAAACTGTAGGTGCAATGCTGCCACAATTTGGTGCGTTTTGTATTTATCATTTCAGCAATTCTTGGAATGAAAGTTATACAATCTAAACGAAAGAGATATCTGCTGTATGAACTGTTAAACTGTTGAATATTTACGTGATATATATTAAGCTTCTCTGATGGCCATTATTATTTTAGGTGACTTGTTGATGATGTTGAATGTGTCACTGGATGAGAACATTTTACCAACTTCATATGGTCAATTGAAGCCTCCTCTAGGGAAACATCGTTTAAAGGTTCGTTTTTTTGGTTAAAAGAAAAACTGTTTTAAATATTTTAAATTGTAAAAGCAAGAAAAATTATAATTGGTTGCAGATTGTGGAGTTCATTGCAGTTTTACTGAAAACTGGGAATCAAACTGCAGAAAAGGAATTGATCACCTCTGGAACTATTCAAAGAGTTCTTGATCTTTTCTTCGAGTAAGACCTTATAATATTTTGTAGTTTATTTTTTAGTTAGGCTCAACTACGGCTGAATGCTATTAAAACGAGGCATAATTCTATTCCTCTTTAACTGATATAGGTACCCATTTAATAACGCGTTGCATCATCATGTTGAGAGTATAATATATTCTTGCCTCGAAAGCAGAACTGACACCATCATCGACCATCTATTTCAAGACTGTGGTTTGACAGAAAAGATTCTTCAAACAGAGAATTGCCCCACAATTTCTGGTGAACTTAATCAGGTAATTGATGATCTTGCAATGGATGTGGATTTGGTTATCTTTTAATTGCATTTGAGGGATATACCTTTTTATTAAGGCGATCAACTTTCTTTTGATGTGATTACTTGCTTGAACCATTGTACATGGCTTTTGTTGCAAATAAATCACTGTTCTTGTGAACATGCAAACAACGGTATTTTGAAAGAATGAGCGAGTTATTACATTTTTTTTAAATATATTTTTGATCTTTAACGACCACTTTACATAAAGGAGAATGTGTGTTCAAAATATTCAACTGTTACACTTGGGATGATTTCATAAACTAAACCATGATATTTCAAGAATTGCAAAAGTTCTCAAAATCAAATGGTTCTCAAATGAACTCTACTCACATATGTATCTCTAAAAATTCAAATTAGTGAGCTGTATATTATTATTGATACTTAGGCAAACGAAACTCAAATTACTAACCAAAAGTGGAACTACATGCTATCCAACCCACCTAAAAATCATACATCTTCACGATTCATCTTATGCAATAAATTGAGAATATAAAGTTGCAAAAGCATTTTCTGGATAAAAATTATATTCAATTTGTCTCATAAAAGTGTGTTACATCGCACAAAGTAATTATCTGAATACCCAACTCATATGTAATAAAACGAACTGTTGGTTGTGCAGCCAACTTTACCCGCTTCTGGGAGAAACGCACCCCGAGTTGGGAACCTTGGACATGTTACGCGCATTGCTAATAAGATTATGCAGCTGGGAAATGGTGATATTCGCATCCATACGCACGTTAAGGTGCACTTCTATTTCATATAAAAAAGTTGTTCCAGTTTATATCTATTAACAGCAAGGGTCTTAAGTGAAACATATACTTTCTATGTGATCTAGGAAAATAGTGAATGGAATGAGTGGCATACAACAGTTCTACAAGAGCGTAATATAATAGAAAATGTGTATCGATGGGCCTGCGGGTATGCTTCTTTTATTCATGCAGCTACAATTGTGCTTATTATTTTTCATGCTAAAATTTTCCTGATGGCAATGTGTTTGCTTTAATTTTGATAATTTCAGCCGTCCATCTGCACTGCAAGACAGAAGTAGGGACAGTGATGAGGATGACAGAGACTATGATGTGGCTGCTCTAGCAAATAATTTAAGTCAAGCATTTAGGTACAACGTATATGACAATGAAGAAGTTGAAGAGGGTCATGATATCCTTACCCGAGATGACGAGGTCATTTTTTGATTCAATTTATTCATTTTAGCAAAGGTAGCAGTGACAACTTAATTTTATGGTTTAATCCTGGATTTGCAGGACGGTTACATTGATGATGAATCTGCTGAAGTTGTCATAGCATCCCTGAGGTTGGGTGATGACCAAGGGTAAGCTTCTGGTATTTTATTCAGAATATCTTAATTGAAAACATTTGCTAGTTTTATATGATTATTAGAATACTAGGTTAGTAACCTGTGTACTACACGGGCTGAATATAGATTTATAATATTAGATAAATACAAAGAAAAAGATAATGATAAAAGAAATTTGAAAATTATGATTGATATAAAATTCTTATAATATATTAAATAATAATTTAATAAATTTAAGAAATTTATTATTTTTGACAAGTTGTTGATTATTTTCCACAAAAGACTAAAATTAAAATTATTGAGTAAATTAATCAAATCTACATTAATTTTATCAAAATTTAAAATAAAAATTTAGTTTTGACAAAATTGGTAATTAATCTTAATTGATTGTTTACTAAATTGGTAATTTAATGTGAGATTGACATGTGGCGGTGGTGATATGGACCCTTTATAAATAAGACATGTAACACAAATTTTATTGCTTTATTAGGATTAAAGATACATCTGAGAGTTCAAAGTTGTAACCAACTAGTTTTTATTTTTTGTACCAGTATGTTCACAAATTCCAATTGGTTTGCTTTCCAAGACGAGAGAATGGGGGATGATGTGCCTATGAGTGGCATGTCACTTTCTGAACAGACGGATGAGATCAAGTTAAATGGTACATCAAACAGTGGTAACAACAGCAGTGATGATGAAGTGGTGGTTGGAGATGATGAGGATTTAGTTGATAACAATAGTTCCAAAAATGGCACATCTATTTCCAACCCTAATCCCTTTATCGAAGACAATCTAATTAACGATAAAAATTTAAAAATCCCCAATAGCGAGAAAAGTAGTGTTCCTGTAGACGAGGACCTGTTTGCAGATAGGCCCATGCCTGAAAGGGTAGCATGGAGTGAGCCCGGATCAGTTTCAGTTTCAGGGTCAGGGGTGAACCTGAACCCGTTTCTTGATCACAAAAATGCCCCTAGTTCTGATGCTCCCTCTTCATTACCGCCCCCCTCACCAGATTCAACCCAAAAAGCTGATGTGGCTGATTGTATGTTTGAAGACGTGGAGATCTGTAGGGGTTGAATTAGAAGGTGGTTCGGAGAAGGCCATGGACCAGGCCCTTAAGGAGGGTAGCGTTGGAGAAGCCGGGCCTTTAAAAAAGCAGGTAATCCTGAATGAGCCTGAAAAAGAGATCCCGGATCAGAGTGGTCCTGAGTCGAGTGATTTTAACGACTCTAACTACTGGAGGGTTGACCAAAAGGTTTCTGTTTCAGAGTGAGTGTCAATCCTGTTTCGATTCTTGATGAATGATCAGAATCTAAGCACCAAAAGAAGTTGGGGCTGATGCAGCCTAGCAGCAGAAGACAACAATGTACAGAATACTTGTATTTCAGGTTGATGTGAATTTTTGTTTTTACCTTCTCAGTTGTCATAAATATTATTCAGATTTCGTTTTGTAACTTTATTGTTACAAATTTTGTGGAGGGGTTCCTCCCATAAAATGTTACTCTTAATTTGTAGCAGTTGGTTTATTTAATGTACCAATTTGTTGTGTCGGAATCGCTTGTTAAACTAACAAATGGTTAAATGTGCAATCTGGTGAACCAAATTTGATGTACAAGATTGCTTCCAGAGAGCATCTCCAATGATATAGACAGCTTTATTATGGATGTTAACATTTGAAGTAGATCTATTCTCATGAAAATTCTAAGCAAAATCACTAAACTATGCTTACCGATTATGTTTTTAGAGAACGACAAACAAACCTGTAGCTCGCTGGGTTGGCTAAACCAGCTGGTTTTGATGGTTTGATATTTGATTCTGAACAATTTTTGTATTTATTTTTAAATATGCTTTCTTAGTTAACTTTTTAAGAATAATAAGGTATAGTTCATAAACATCTATGTGGAGGTAGATATCTGTAAAACGAAAAAGTTAAATAGTCGGTTGAAATTTTTAGGAACAGTTCCAAGTATTAAACCGAAATGCAAAATTGAATGCGAATGTGAAACTAGCTCACTTGATAGAGGCTCTGTCTTCTTAGTTAGAGATCATGGGTTCAAACCAAAATAATAGTATAATCAACAATTTAGTTTATAGAGTAGTTTAAACTTTAGGGATAGAAGTATGATAATTCGTTTTTATAAAAAATGCAAAATTGACCAAGCTTAACCTTGTAAATTTAAATAGGGATTTTTTAGTTTAACCATTTGATCTGTTTTAAAAGTTTATAATATAACTAGGTTAGTAACCCGTGTACTACACGGGCTGAATATAGATTTATAGTCTTAGATAAATACAAAGAAAAAAAATAATGATCAAGAAATTTGAAAATTATGATTAATATAAAATTCTCATAATATATTAAATAAAAATTTAATACATTTAAAACTTTTATTATGTTTGACAAGTTGTTGATTATTCCACAAAAAGACTAAAATTATTGAGTAATTAATCAAATCTACATTAGTTTTATCAAAATTTTAAAACAAAAGTTTAGTTTTGACAAAATTGGTAATTATCTTAATTGATGATTTACTAAATTGGAATTCAATGTGAGTTTGACATGTGGTGTGCTGATGTAGACTCTTTATAAATGAGACATGTGACATATTTTTTATTGCTTTATTAGGATTAAGATAAGATGTTAAGTGTTTTCTTTGACAAACCATGCCCTCCGTGATTAAAAAAATTACAAGTTGTGAAATATTTAAGACTTTTCTAAAAAAAAGTCGTAAGATATTGACAAATCGCCATCAACTCAAAAATAGGGGAATTTGCGTGGGAAGAAGTTTCCAGAAGCGTTTCACGTCCACATAATCCCTATTTCCTCCACAGATGAGATGGAATGAATTTCAATTGTGACGCATTAGAAGGGCGGAAGATCGTTCGAGATGATCGAGGTGATACTGAACGACAGGCTAGGGAAGAAGGTTCGAGTGAAATGCAACGAAGATGACACGCATCGGCGATCTGAAGAAGCTTGTGGCGGCTCAGACGGGAACCAGAGCCGATAAGATCAGGATCCAGAAGTGGTACACCATCTATAAGGATCACATCACCCTTCAGGATTACGAGATTCACGACGGCATGGGACTCGAGCTCTACTACAACTAACTAAAATCCATTGCTCCTATTCCATCAATCGCTCATGTAATCTTCTTTTTCCTCTCCTCATTCGATTCAGATCTAATTGTTGCTGCTTTTGATAAATAAAACGCGCGTATATTGATTGATGTTTGATCTGTAATTGATCCTCCTCCTATCCTATAGAAGAATATGGAATATGGATTGATGATGATCATGCCAGTTCGTTCTTAAATAAAATCATAAATTGGGGTGAGTTATACTTATATTAACATCATCCGTCTCTCATCAACATTGATTGTGTAATAGTTAAAAACCTAAACACTTGTATTCGATGATTTACATATATAGTGGTGTGTTTGATGTGGATTGTCGGGTTGGTGTTATTTTAGTGTAATTGGGTTAACTACACTTCAAGGGGCAGCGCCTTTGAGAGAGCGGAATCCAAGGGCCAAAGCCCCTGGTTGAGGTCGAGCGATTATCATCTAGTTTTGGTCGACATTTTTTTCTGGCTGGTTAGTATCATCACTTTCAAAATTTCTCTGCTTCCAAACGATCAATTCCAGATCGTATGAAAGCAATTTTAAAAATCATAAGAATAATTTGATAATTCCCAATCTTGGAGAAATGGTTATTGATGAGAATTTTTTGAGAATTTTGCAAGCGAGCTATTAAATCTCAATTTGGAAATATTCACGACAGAACCATTGTTTATTCCCATGGCTATCAGGCTTCTAGATTCATATTGCAAAGATATGCTTTTGATTCTAATATATTTATTCGGTGAGTATTTTAACGAAGCATACCCTATGGAACAATAATTTGCGGACTCAATTGAGATGAAGTCAACATGTTATCTATTTGTTGGAGGGTCAATGTGGAGAATTCAACATACTATCTAGTACGGAAATTGTTGCAAGTTCAAGGGATAAAAAGTCAATATCTGCGTTTAGCGGTATGGCCTTCTTCAGGATCCGATCAGATAAATGTGCGGCGGATAAAGCAACGAAATTTAACGGAAGTATGAATTTTTTTAGTTCATACGGTATTCATGAACGGTGATTTAGTAGTGGATGTCCCCGTATATATTATTTATGAGTGGATGTGAACGATAAAAAAAGAAAAATAATAAGAAAGTAAAATAAATATGTATTATTTAATTGAATGAGGACAGATATGGGAAATGAGATGTGAGAGGATTTTAAGCTATTATATATAAATTTAGAAAGCTAGAGCTTTATTAATTAAATTATAGAATTTTAGATGAAGAACGAAATGTTAATGCTCTTTAGATGATCAAATTTTCCCGTAGGATAATCCATAGTAAACTAGACTATATTTATCAAACCGACCGAATTATACCGTAACCCGACCATTATTGCATAAGGCAACACGGGTGGAAAGTAGCTAGTTCATGTTCTAACCTAAACCATATATTATAAACCGACCGAACCCCACCATTACTGCATAAGGCCACACGGGTGGAAAGCGGCTAGTTCATGGTCACCCCTCTCGCGCTAGTTTGCTTGGCTACTATTTCTTGCTTTTTACTGGCGACTACAAGCCGGTGTACTTGTGTGTCTTTTGTTGCTAACACTCTTCTACCCACCATGACTTCTCTTCTTTTTTTTGAACGGCCAACTAAAGCCCTGGAAAGCCAGGGAATATTTACACACCAGTTGAGCTCATTCCAGGAAAAATTCACCTCCGCGAGCTGCCGGGTGGTAAAACCTAAGCTCAGGATCGAACTTGTGACCCCTCAGTCTCAAGTCTCCCTCATCGCCAATAACCACTACTCTTCTATATTTCTACATTTTATTAAAAACTGAGTTATCAAATTCTTATTCGCACTTACGCTACTTTAGCCTCTACCATCATCACCTCCTCCCTAAACAACAATTTTGAAATAATTTAAGCATTTTTTTTGAACCTAAATAAAATATGATAATTTTCATTATGTCATTCATAACTTGTTAAACAGCCTACAATACAAATGAAAATTTTACATGTAGAAAATACCAATTTATTACAGTACATGAACAGAGCCTACAAATTAAACCTGTTCTATCACCAAAACAAAAAATAAATAAAAGGGAGGGGATTCTCTCCTGATTTTCAAAATACTATAACCACCAATTCATGAAAATACTCATTTGTATTCAAATGAAGGTGGGTTTGGAGCATCAAAGCTCTCCAAAACCTGCGTCTTGCCGCCATTGCTCGGGGCAGATTCCTGCTGTTTTCCGCCACCAAACACCCCTCCAAACCATGATGACGAGGACGATGATGATGATGGCGAAGGCGACATGCTATCCATGTTTACTTGAGGTTGATTAGAAAGATGCCCCATGGGAATTGGCGGCACGCCACCCATGTTAGGCGGCATAGCCTCTTCCATAGGAGGAAGATTCTGGGGCGCACTCATGAGCTTATTCAACATGATTCCCGCTCCCTCGATCATAGCAAGTAAAACACCACCAAAAGCTGCGGACCGGGAGGCGGCACCAAGTCCCTGGCGCATCTGGAGAAACCCCCCGGTGGCTGCACCGGCTATTATCGAGTTCCAAGGATCCTCTTTCTGGCGGAGATAGACCATCGTGCAATCAAAAGTGGAGAAAAGACCGCCCCAGACAGCAAAACTGCCGCCAACACGTGGAGCATTCATCTGCACCGCTTGAAACCCGCCTAACAAACGATCGCCTTTTGGAGAGTTGTAGGTTCCTTT
Organism: Deinandra increscens subsp. villosa; assembly: GCA_039602395.1. Lineage (NCBI taxonomy): Eukaryota > Viridiplantae > Streptophyta > Magnoliopsida > Asterales > Asteraceae > Deinandra > Deinandra increscens. Next base: position 11,380,100 of record JBCNJP010000019.1, on the reverse strand, counting down.
CAAGAAGTGGAAGGCTGCACCACCAACAGCACCCATGCCAAAGGCTCCACCAATATCGTCGAGTATACGGTCTGGACATGGTTCACGAGACGTCTCTGGGGTTCCCATAATGCAGGACGAATATGCCGATATTTAGATGACGATTGATTCAGAAAATCGAATACATTCCCCCCTGCAATGACATGGATATGCATCTTATAGAACAGATGTCAAATTGCCTCAATCTTTTATCATAAAAATGAAGATCATTTCATCAAAAAGAGATCAATTTTGCCATTTTGGGACACCATAAATGAATCATCATCAATTCTGGGTTCAGACACTTCACAATTATTTCAAAATTTAAGATTTCAGTTCTAAATTTCAAAATTCCAGTTCTACAAACAGAATGAAGAAAAACCTGAGGCCAGAATATATGGAAAACAGTTTGGGTGTCCGAAATATTTCTCAGGAGAACAACATATGGATACAAAATTGGGGATAACTAACCAAGGTCTAATTTCATAATTCAGATACCAGTAGGCTTACCAAAATTCTAACAAGTGGTACAAAACTCGAATTGGAGAGTCAATTTAATTGTGTTAAGATCCTGACCTAAAACGGTCGATAAATTCACGAGATCCCCAATTATGTAGCAAAGCCATGAGTCTATGACAACTAAAATACACAAATCCACATATGAAGCTACTGCGAATTGCTCAATTAACCACCAAATTGAAACAAACGGTAGCTTAAAATTCATCATCATGAAAAATAATGAAGCGAGTATGAAAATTTACCTCGTCGCCGGTCTTGGTACGAATGGATGGACGGAGAGATTGTGGCGTGTGTTGGGAAATAGAAATATTACGGAAGTAAAGGATGTTTCCCTGATTTGTAGATTTCATCCCTTAAGTTTGAGTTTATTTTACTTCCCCTACCAACTTCCTTTTTATGTTTGTCTTTTGCATATCAACTAGATTTTATTGTTTGTGTGTTGTGATCATAATAATATGGGTATATAAAAGTAACAAACAGTGTGAAACTAAAACAAAAGAAAGCTAAAAGAGAGAGACAAATAATATTAACAATAAAAAAGAATTACAAAGCTGAAAAAATCTGTGTTTGGAGGCTTCAAGGATCGAATATAGGACATAGATGTTACGTTACACGGCTTTACCCAGTATATCATCTAACTTTGATGTTAATTATGTTACGTTTAGACATGTCAATATACGGAGAGAACACTTAAAATACTAAATATTTATTGTGTTCCTACCATGTGAAATGCAATGAATGGTGAGACGTGAGAACAACCAAACAATGAGGAGCAAAAATTATTCATCTCAAATTGATGATTGTATAGTATGTAATATCTTAAAAAGATCATTCTTAAAAAACTCTAAATTGGTTGTCGATTTAAGAGTAGATTTAGAACAAGTATGAATTAAGCATTCTTAAAGGCACCAATTAGTTCGTTGATGACTATGTTAGAGGGAGGGAGTGGCTTTATTTTTTTTAAGGGTGTTGCATTCTAGTTACTAATCTCACAAAACCCTTTTATCAAATCATACATAGACCAACTATATATTAGACGACCTCTTTCGACGAGTAGTGGGTCTCACGTAAAATGGAGAGGGGCTTTTTCCGGACGACCTTACACCCTGTTGGTGGATGGCCATCTAGAATTCAAATGATATAAACCCGAAAACGACTTTAAAGGGCTAATTGTATGGTAGACAGGCTTTACCAATCAATATTCGTTTCTATGTTTTTCGTTTACAAAAGCATAATATTAAAAAATACGTCTCTACGTTAAATATAATCATGTATTAATTGATAAAGAAACGAAGGAATCGAACAAAAACAAAAACCATTCATTTTAACATTTCCAATAGTAAATAAGGCAAACTAACAAAAAGTATAAATAGAGGTACACTAATTTAGATTTCTTATATCAATTTCAAGTTTGAACCATTTTTACGTGCGATGCTGATGCCTCGAATCAAACAGTGTTTCTGTAATATTTTTGATAAATAAGGCTGAAGCATGAGGGCATTCACCCCACCAAATGAGTCATAAATAACTGTAAAACTATCAAGCAAAGCATTCTACAACGGTTAACCGCCAACAAATTGCAAATTCATACTTCTGCATAAATCTCATACACATAAATATAACCAACGAAGAATCCGAACCTTCGGATTTCACCTTCACTTATGTCGTTGCTCATCAAAATAGCAATCATTCTACACCCGGCGCTGTTTCTTGAGTCTGCATCCGTTATGTGGCTTTCGTGTTGTGTCTTCAATGTACACAATAGGGTTCCGGTCGGATCTCGAGTTTGTGTATCCGTCTCTAAAACTCAAAATCGCTAACTTCTTTTTCTTAAAAAAGGTGAACCCGTTAACCTTCATTACAACCGACTTCAATCCCATACTTTTAGCAACTCGTCCTACATGTTCAGCAGTTGCTTCAGCAGAATACTTGGAAACCTTTGGTCCTCCTTTCATTTCAGCCAAACATCCAGCAGATGCTCCCATTTTCTTGTTCCCTTTGGAATCGGTCACTGTCACAAACGTGTTGTTGCGCATTATTTTAATATGAACTATATCTGCATTTTGCTCTAACCCAGATCGATAGTTTTCATTGTCTCTCATGATTCCCCTAACGAAATTCATGTTCCTGCCAGATTCAGATAGGCCAAACCCTCGCAAAAATGGTCTACCGTCACGGCCTGTTTCATCTGGAACTTGGATGTTATTAGGGTCAGCAAATTTTCTGGTCAAAAACTCAGGGAATCCAGTAAGAGGTCTGGGTTCAAAAGGTGCTTGTCTTCTATTTATATCATCTAATCTTTGATTTGAACGTTCAAAAATTCCAGAATTCTTTTCTGTATCAACAGGCCTATTACCCACGCCTCTCTCAAACTCCTCTGGACCCACAGAATGTATAGAGTTTGCAAACCTTAATGAACCAGGAAGAGAAATTTCTTGTGCAAAACCTAGTTTCATTCCCAAGTTTCCTAAAAATCTAGGCATAGCATTATGACGGACACGAATTGGACCTTGGTAGTTCTCTAAAGTTCCTGTAAAGGCATACGGATTTTGTAAACAAAAATTAGACTAACAAAAAGATAATTAGAGATGGCAGTTTCATCCCATATGTAGGGTAAGTCGAGAACAATTAAACTTGGGTTGTAATTTGTTGATAACTATTAATAGGATAAAGTAATGATAAAGTGAGGTCCAGATGGGCCGATAGTTTCCACAAGTGAATTTATCATTTATTTACATAAAAACCTTATTATTATTTTAAAAACATGTTTTCTACAGTAATAAAATTACTTTGACTATTTATAAATATTAGAAAAATGACAAAAGGTTGTTGGTGAGTTAATACAACCCGGCCTGAACTATAAATGACTGGTTACAAAACCCGCAAATAGTTAAGGTCATACTGTCTGGATAATTATAATTTATAACTCAGCAATGCATACAGTTTCTTCTTTATCCCCAGATTACGGTCATAAACTTATACCTTTCAAACTGAAGATACTTCCCTTACAATTTACATCTTAAGTCTTATTCATTTTAAGGTACTTAAGTGGGTGTATTGTCTGGCATACAGAATATGAACTAATTTACATCTTAGCCCATGAAATGGCAATGTTTGACTGATTGTTGTGAACCGAAAGCTACAAGTTTCTGTATTTGTGATAATGACCAAACAAGTAATGTCAACATGAAACTTTTTTATAGAAAAATGTTGCAACTTTCAATTTTAATGTAATATCCGAAAAAAAGTGAAGGCTGTTGAAATTTCTTGGGACACCAGACAAAAAGTACAATAGCATATGAATTTTGAGTTTTTGACTATGGTTTTGAAGAACATATAACATTAATCGTTAAATATACTTCTTTCATCCTTAATCCCTTCTTTGTCTAGCTTTAATTCTCTATTTTGTTATAACCATCGACCAAATCTCATGATGAGATTGGCATAAAAAATCACACGAAAAACAATGTGATTGCTACGCTGCACAAGTGCACGTTCTCTTTACATTTAGTTGATTAGATCAGATTATCAAGATTGATTTCCATAAATGGATGTTCATTTCTTTATCGTAATAATCCAAATCTCCTAAAGCTTGAAAATAGAAACTTCTTACTTTTAACAAATCGATTCATTACTGGTATATCAATTAATCAAACATTTGAAAACAATGTGTTATTTTTTCATTTTTTACACTTATATCGATCACAACGTTCAATGATCAACCATTTTGCTATCATGACATTGAATTCGAATTAGGTCATCGCTGACATCGATTGATCTAGAGGGAGGTGACTTATACTTGCAAAATATGAACAGAATACATGAATACACACGAATCGTGATATATGAATAGAAAATTTCACGAAATCGGCTAGGGAAAACAAGGATGTAACAACTTGCCTGAAAACAAATCACGTTTTTGTCGGACTTGGGAGAGTGGCGTCGGTGACTGGCCGGAGAACTTGACGGATGCATTGCAATTCGGAGGGAATAACCTCTGAGAGAGGCCGGAGATCCTGCTCCTGCCGGGAAAACGAGAAATGATTCGTTGGAAGACCATTGGATTGAACTGAACTGGCTCTGGATTAGGGTTTCTAACTTTCTATCCCCGAAGAAATACGCAACTCTAAAAGAGTCGATATTTTCAGATTCAGTCCCTTGGACTATTGAAGTGATGTTTTTAACACTTGATTTTATAATATATAGAGAAACAGCCCTTTAACTTTAACTTATGCATGGGTTACCGTATATTTGTTAACATTGGTTTTGAGCACTAAATTCTAATGCTTCATAAATTATAGCTACATTTTGTAACAAAACTAGATGTACTATAGCATGTTGCCGCGGGAATATCGCGAGTACACAAAACAATACATTCCTATAACGCAACGTAAAAAACAGAAATACCGAAAGACTGTGTAGCGACGTTAAAATTAGAAGTTGAACACTCGAGGTATCGACACTAGGACCAAAATGATATATTACACGACTGTACTCATTATAACACCAAATCCCGTTCTAAATTTATTGCGTTTGATACAAATCAAAAATAAAAAACTAGAGCCCTGTGTGGCATCCACCAACTACTATTCATAGCATCTAGTAAATGTTATATAGTAAATAAATAAATTTGGAGTGTTCACTAGTTCGGTTTTTAGCAACAAACCATATAGTTGTTAGTATTAGGATTGTAAACGAACCGAACCAAATGAAACCTTGTTCATGTTTGTTTGTTAAGAATTGAACGTGTTCACGAACACATAACGAATGAAAAATCTTATTTGTTCATTAAGGAGTTGAATGTGTTCACAAACTGTTCATGAACGCAACTAAAAATATGCTATTTCTATTAAAAAAAAGTGACATTCTTTTATCCCAAACACTAGACATAACCACCTTAAATAAATATTACTTAAACACTTACATAATAATCATAAACCCATTATCCAAAAGAAAGCACAAGCTATAAGTAATAAGCATAAACAAAATTATCCCATAATAATGTCGCAAATATCTAAGTTTCAAATAACTAATTTTTGATGGTCACCTTACTGAACATAAACGAATCATTACCGAACGTTCATAAACACAAATGAACGAACATGGTTTCTGTTCGTGTTCAAATATTTAACTAAATCTATGAAATTTCTTGTTCATGTTTGTTCATTTATTTAACGAACGAACGTAAACGAACTTTCCGCCAAACGGTTCCCTGAACGCCCGATTCATTTACAAACCTAGCTAGCGCGCTCATCAAGAAGGTAGTAGCATTTTAGATAACAACTAAAGAGTCATCCTTAAAAGGATAACTTAATGGTAAAGTGATAACTCTTTATCAAAAAGTTATAGAATCAAATTCTACGGTGTAGAGTATGATGTGAGGTAAAAGTAGTGCTTAAGGGGACCAATCAATCACTCAATCTTGATATTGTACAACTCAAAAACTTAAACAAAGTAAACATAATTCACTCGCAAAAAAAAAAAAAAAAAAAATTTAAAAGATGATCAAGAGAGAGATGATCAAGAGAGAGGCTAGAAGATAATTGAGAAAGACGATAATTTATCACAATAAAGCTAGTTAAATCCTCAGTTGACTCACTATTAACCTTCGTTACAGTAATTCTTAGATTTTATAAGATAAACACTACAATTTCTACTCTACAAAATTCACTCACAACCAAAAATGTAGGATATATTATTTAGTATTTACCATCATAATATCCTTTGAAACAACTCACCGATAACCAAACCCTCTTTCACAATAGCTTTAATTATTGCATTTTCTTTAAACTTTTTACCCATAACTCTTTCACATTAGCTTTAATTACTGCATTTTCTTTAACTTTTTCACCCATTATTTGTTTCCGATTTTCTTAATAAATAGAAAGAAAAAATATTCAATAACTCATTGTTGCCGGGGTGGGTGCAAAAGAGATTCAAGGAGCCACACCAACGGTAGTTTCTCTAGGTACAGCTAAATTGCTTGGTAAAAATTGCTTTACCAACCGCTAAATTTTACATCAAAAAATGTTTTTGCCAATGGTTCCCATCCGTCTCAAATATTCAATTTTTACACCAAACTTTAACCCTCCTATTTGAAATTTTAATACAAAACTAATATCAAAAGTCGGCTTGAAATGCCAAACTACGCCAGGCCTATACGGTGGGTCGGTGGTCCACCCAACCCAACCTCTTTACTTTGTTGTTTCTTGAAACCATAATAGTTCAAACCAGAACTTTTATATTAAACCGAACTCAGACCCTTGCTCTCTACGAGACATTTTGATAGACTAATATCAAGAGTTACTTTTTCAGTGATCCACGGGTGAACTTTCAAAATAAAAAACAAGAAAACATAATTCCACAAAACGATCAAGAAAAAACAGCACCAGGCAGGAATACATGTCCCTCTTCTCAATCTAAATGGTTGTCTTTCATAAGATTAATCTTCAGTTCAGGCCACCTCAAGGTCCACAAGAAAATCTAGAAAATATCAACAAAACTAACTAAAAACTAAGTAATGAGAGCAATATCCAACTTACGATATAATGTTGTGTAACGGGTCGTTTTTCAGCAAGTAAAAACAGGTTGGATCAGGTTAGGTTATGAAAAACATTGTTTGTAAACATTTATAGTGTTACATATAATAATAAAACATTGTTTGTTTACATTCTTTGTAAACTCGGAGTTAGGGGTCTCTATAGAACCAACCTCTCTAACCTGCAAAGTATGAGGTAAGGCTGTCTACATCCCACCTTCCCCGGACCCTACTAATAGTACATTTTGTACTTTTGGTGGGACTTTACTGGGTATGATTGTTGTTGGTGTATATAATAATAAAAATAACTATTATCACAATATTTATCTAATTTTTACAAAAAGCAATGTGGCCCGACCCGACTGAATTTGACCCAGCTGTGTTACTTAGCTGGTCATTTTGCCACATCTAATAACCTGGTACTACAATTGGTTAAATACAAATTAAGAAATGACTCTTCATCTAGTCTTTGAAAAGAAAGATGATTGGGAACTTAAATACATCTTTTAACTGTGACAACATTTCAAGTTCTGAATGGTCTTACAGAGTTACAGTGCATTGTTCACATCATTATACAGCATGTATGTAATTATATGTATAAGCGGATAAAATTTACAAATTAACAAGGGTGGCATGATATATACAAGTGAGATGTGTCGTACCTAATTATCATAGAAGCGAGAGGGCCGTCTTCGCGAGCTGTTGCATAAAGGAAGAATAAGTCAGAATGACCATCAGAGCATGTCTATGTACTCACGAGAAACAACATATGGTGGCAAAAATATTATAATTCTGCATATCAATCTATTTAACATAACCTCTACTTCATAAGCATAAGTATATAATTCCGCTTTTAATATTCCCGAACCATCAAGATAGAGAATTTTAGTCCCATATATATGGGTTAAATGGGTAATTCGCTTGCAGCTTGAAACAGGTCCACATTGGGTTGACCCAATATATTTTCTATCCATTTTCTATAAATAACTTAAATACGATTACAAAAACATATTATCATTAAATAGACCATCTTTAAATATATGGATTAAGTTGATTGTGTGCATTAATAACACAATAATAGTGGTTAAATTAGCTTTCGACCTGTTTCATTAGCTAAAAGTTTTTGTTTAATCATCCCACACTTTGCGATCACTATACTGTCCAAATTGCCCAAATGCCCAATCATAAGTTAATCATTAATTTAACAGAACTTTGAAATCCCAAACACCAGATAATCAATAAAAGTTTCTTGTGAAAGAAGCATGATGTATATTTTTCGGATTAGGTCCTCAAAATTAGCTAAGGCATATCATATTTAACTCAGAAAGGTCAAATTTATTAACAGTTTAAAAAAACAGAAGAAGCTAACTCATCCACATAAACTAGATGCGGATTGGGTCATGGGTGGGTTGCGTAAATAGTCAAAAGGTTAAATCTTTGTTACATATCGTCCAATTGGGTTGATATGAACGTTTTTTTTTTTGACAAAAAAGTGTACATAACAAGTGTCAAATATGATTAAATTAATTCTAACATCTCAATAAAAACCTGTCTATTAATACAAATCACCGCATATTAAGCAGTACTAATACACTTTAAGCGAGTTTTAGTTTTGACTGCTTTCTTTTCTACTATTTGTTTTTATTTTACCCCACTTAAACCGACCCGTTAAAAGCAGAAATTGCCAACCTCCAATGCACCATGAAACACCTAAACATTAAAAAACACACAAAAAAAACCTTGCTGACCTGCGATGACCTGTTGTGCCCCTTGATATCCTACTCCTAGTCATGAAGTCATCTTCAGGCACATCGACTCTATAGTCTGCGAATTCTGTAGATACCACAGAACCTTCATCGGAATTGGAAGTATCGTAACTCATTCGACGGCTTTCTCGCCTTGATTCACTAACTCTTGCCCTTCTTCTATTTCTCAAGCACCTCAACTTACCAAACACTTGATACAAAATACAAGAAGTCCACCATTTACCATCAGCACCAGAAAAATCTTCATATTCATCTCCAGAACCGCTATCCCCGTATTCTACAACATAATCTCCCAAAACCACACCATGTGGCACTTCTGATTGTATAGTAGTCAAAACATCAATGATCTCAGAAGATTGCTGAAAATTTTCCCAATCGAGTTGTTTTGCAGGATCAATTTTTGATGGGCATGCATTAGGGTGTTCCACCTCAGCATGCTCCTGAAGATCCATAAAATTCCCGGTAAACATGCACTTTTCATTTTCACAACAACGCTCTTTCTCATTTAATATAGCCCGGGCATCATCTATAACAACCCAACCAGTAACATCACCTCTACAAAGAGGGCATAATGGTTTGCTAGTGGCATCTGGATTTATTACGGTTGACTTCTCAGAATGTAAAAGTGAGTTTGACCCAGGTGACATTTTATTCGCAATTTGGAACCGGTCCAAACAATTTGAATGTAAACGATTGGTGCCACACACAAAAGGCCGGCATCCTTTACTGTAGGAAGAACATTGGAGAAGAACACAATTATGTGGGAAAGATAAACATATTGGACATGTGATATCTTCCCATTTCATATCAAGATGAAAGTTCTCCATAAGAGGTGTCAAGTCGGAGCTTTGTGTAGAAACTCTAGGATAATGTGTGTATCAGCATTAATAATCGAAAAACATGTGATGTTTA
>JBCNJP010000019.1:11315613-11369847 GCA_039602395.1 Deinandra increscens subsp. villosa | reverse complement strand
CATTAAATTACAACCTTGAAACTTGATTTTGTTAGTCTATCTCGTCTTTATATCTTGCTCATTCACAAGGGAGTCTGTGTTATTCGTTTACTCTCTCGTGATTCAAGCTACTTTATCAGAATATGATTTGACGACTTCCTAGGTCATAATGTCAATTGATGACAGGAGAGAATGACAATAAAAGAAGAGAGAAAGACGGAAATGTAAATCAAGTATATCTGCAACATTGAAGAGAGAAGATTTAATGAGACATTTAAATGAGAGGGTTGTTGATAAAAACAAGTACGTGTAAAAACTAGCTGTTTTACGAATTGGCGGAGCAGTAGTATTAAAATTTCAATTATTCAACCACACGATTAACCTAGTGACAAATGTGTATACCACTTGTCCTAAAGATATTAAGTTTGACTCACTTGAAACGTTGAGTAAAGTAAGATAGAGTACCATTCACAGTTAAAAACCAAAATTTAATTGAACTAGTTTTATTTTGAAAATTTTAAAAGAATAAATGTAACTCCTGATTTTACACCATTATACGTCTATAAGAACCCCTGATGATTTTCCTTGGTGTTCCAGCCGGTGGCGGAGGTGCCTGAGTATCCTCCAGGTAGGAAATCTGCCATGGGACGAAATTTAAGAATTAGCTGGAGTTTCACTGCTGGAAGCACATATAGTCCACCTGGAGAAAACATGTTTCCGATTGTGTTCGTTCCAGTGTATGAGACCCTAACCTGATTTAGTAGCAGATTTTTAAAGGAAGAACAGTGCAAATACATTCTTTTTTATAAGCGTTCACGGAGAAAAACAAGAGAATCAAGTTACCTGTTTACTCTGACCCGTTTTCTTTCAAGCCCAACCTGACCATACTCTAGTTTGTCAGTTTCCAAACTGTTGTAGTTGAACCTATGAAATTCAATCACAAACCAGGATCAGAAGTTAATAAACTGCGATACAGAGTGATAAAGATTCACCACACTCAACGTACCGAAGGGCATTCGATATGGTAGCTAGATATGGTCCCACCACGAGCTACTACATCGACTCCAAAGTTCACCGTTCAACCTGCCGGAATTGAACTAGCAATGGAAATAGTTTGTTTACAGGAAACAAAAATGATGGTTAAAACTTGTCTGCCATTTCTTTCACCAACTAGTCGAATACATGGGAATGCAAATAACAAACAGTTACAAAATAACTCCCTACTCCATCCGTGATGAGCTAAAAAAAAGGAACTTGCAGAAAAACATAAAATAAATATGGCAGATTACTAAAACGTGGAGGCAGACTAATTCAAACGGGTCATGGCGGGTCGGAGGTTCTGCTGATATGGGTGACCCATTTAGAGAAGTGGATCATGGGCTGGACATCGCCAACACAAACCTGTCAGTCTGACACGTTTAAAATACTATTCGACCAAAATAACCCATAAACTTATATCAAAAGTCCAAATGAACCCATATTTAAGCTATTTGGTCAAGATTGCCACCTATATTGATATTACAATTGAAGGTTATTTATAGAAAGAATTAAAATGTTTTATATTTGGTTCTACAGAAACAGTAATAAACAATTTGAATATGTGATCAAAGATCACCAGTTGAAAGGGCTTCCCGCCAGCAAAAAGATTTCATTCTCCACATCTTTCACCCACTGGCACACACGGTTGCAAACCCGTATGGCCAAACCCTGCAAACATGATGCAACAGTTAGCGAGAGCATTTTGACCACTAAACTGCAAATAGATAGTTACGGGAATCCAATGCCAACAACTAATTTGTTAGTATAAAAACACCATAAAGGTTATTAACGATCCTAACCTTGTCTGCAAGAGGATCAAAAGCTGCATATAATTCAAAATCCTGTGTAACCCAGCATAGTAAAACTGTAATTTAAAAAACCAAAGAATATACAATTATACATCAACAACAATTCAAGCGTGTGAATGACTTTTTGACCATGAGGCCTACTAGTAACCAAAAAAAATTCACAAGTGGCTTAGGATACCATAATCATCGTCCCTTTTAAACTGAGTTTTGTGGGGTCCAGTTCCTTTATCATGCATAGAAGCATATAGCTTCTGATATGCCCTATATAATCTATAAAAAGAAAAGTCAATCGTTACTCATGGTGGGCAAAAAAAATCAGACTGGAAGTCTAGAACTAAAAATGTGTTGCATGTGTTTACTTCAGCCAAGTACCTTTTCTGCTGTCGATGACTAGTAATTGGAGATGAGAATTCAGAAGATACGAATTGATCTACAGACATATTACGATATATAAAGTGCCAAAGTCCAGCTGGACCACCGATACCTACAACTGATTCGTGTAATCCTTCTTGAGGTACGGTTGCTGGTCTGGGCTCATCTGAATGTAATAATGACCCAGAACGAGTCGAGGGGTAGATCGGTATATTCTCTACACGCATGCCACCTTCCAACAAGGATCTTTGAACTTCACGTAGAACATTAGACTTCAAAAGAACCTTTTCAATAAGTATCCTGTAAAATGTTATAATCTCTTAAAAGATAAGTGCTCAAATGGAATACATTCGGTAACAAAATTCATAAAAGACCCAAAACAAAGCCAGATCCCTACAAATTCCCAATACGAAACTAATTACTTATTAGATATCCAAAAGCACAATATTAAAATAGCCAACATGGAACACATGATAAGATACATGCCTGCAATCTTTAAGATGGAAGAAGGTATCCGAACTTGATGTTAGCAACACTAGGTACGTATCATCCTGCCGCATATATATTTATATGTGAATGATGCTTAGACAAAAAACTCTATACTACTAAGAATTCAACATAAATAAACTCACATCAAAATAATGAACATAAGCAAGTAAAAAAGCCATGGGGTTGTATCTTGGCAAACATATAGGCGAGAATGATTCAGATGTTCTGCATCAAAAGATAACACTGCAGCATTAGAACGCTATAAATTTCATATTTGTAATTTCTACAACTTCAAAAAAGTGAATACTGCACTTGCCTGAAAGATTCAGATGACATGACAAAGTTAGCAAGCAGCAGCATATCATCAGGATGAAGTACTGCCTTTTGGGCACCTACCAAACTGACAACCTGCATTTTAGAGTCTATTTAAATAAAGAAGCCATCCCTCAAAACCAGATAAAAAACATCATTATTTTTGCAAAACAATACCTTGTATTTACACATCAGCAATGCAAAGAGGACACCTGAATCAGCAACATCCTGCAATACCGCACCAGCAACTTGCCTTGTTGCATAAGGAAGGGGAAGACAAGTGTATGCATGAAGAAAAGTGGCAGGGTTCCTGAATCAAATAGTTGGCACAGTATCCTTATAACTTGGAATAAAAAAAAATTATAACTACTCGTTCACATTTCTAGTAATAGTTGCATAATATAAAGTGCAAAATTTTGATCCAAACTTTAGCATTAATGAAGTATTTAATATCAAGTTTTAACTCCAACTGGATGGAGGGCCTTTAAACTTCACTTTCATATATTGCATTGTGGACGGCAGACGGATTCAGCCCACAAGAGGAGAGGGGAGTAAGGGACTGGGCCCCCACTAAACTTTAGGTCATTAGTTTCTTTCTTCAATTTTTAGCACGCCCTAAGATACATCATTGTAGGAATCTATTTAGCCCATATTTTGTATAACCAGCTCAATAAGCAAGCCCAGGCTCACTTCTTGATATTAGTTTTCTCAACTAACATGGAGCCTTCGGCAGTTTCAGAGTTTCTGTTCCTCAATTCGAATTACTTCGAGATTTCATGAATACACAGACAACAACATCACACAGTCATTTTATGTTCTTTAGTTCTCAGCAGCTCACTGCCATAACAAGAAACGCAGCATGTTGTTCCTGTATTTTGCCTTATTCCTGGTTCTTCACTTCTTTGCAGTCTGCCTAAAGATAAGAAACTAAGAACTATTCTCTTTTTTTATTAACCTGTTTTTGGGGGTCTCCCTGGAAGCAACCTCTCTATCCTTTGGGGTAGAGGTATGGTTTTGCCTACATCCCACCCCTCCCAGACCCTACTGATAGTACATTTTATGTGCTATTTGTGGGATTTCTACTGGGCTATGGTTGTTGTTGTTGTTGTTTGGGGGTTTACTGTCTTGTGTATGATTATATTGAATTGAGCTAGGGTTTGTGTAGCTAATTTGCCCATTAGAGTTTTGGATTTCTGTAGTTTCGAACTAAAGTTAGTATAGATGGAAAAGTCAGTTTAGCCAAGTTGTATATGCTTACATAAAATTAGGCAGGGTTTATTTGTTTAATTTGCTCCGCGTGTTGCCTGTTTAACTAGGGAAGTAGGGATTATTTTTTGCTTCAACTGAACTTGCTTTAGCCAGGGTTTATGCACTTAAACTGTCTTTAAGGTTTTGAATTTTATTTCTAAAAGTACTTAACTATGGTGAATCTAGATTCTGAGCTTGCTTTAGCTAGGGCTTATTTCTTATTTGCTCATATGTTTTTAAGTTCCTTTTTTCTGTAGTATTTAAATATTGCTTTTTTCTGCTTAATCTTAAACTGAACTTGTAAAAGTGTCATTGCTTAATCTGAACTTTAACTTGCTCGGACCGCTGATTTAAAACTATTTGTTATAAATTGTTTTGTAATCAAGTGATCTGGCTTCAAGATTATATGTTGTTTTTTGCTCGACCGGTTTTCTCCCTGACAAAGGTTCCTGGATCCGCCACTGGTTGTGACCCACCATAACAACCATGTGCCTCACAAACACCCCTAAACTAGTAAGAATGTGAAACTAATAAAAAAGAACTTGAAAGAGAGAAGAAAAACCTACCAACCGAAAGAGTGGAAAAGAGAAGATAAAACAACATCCGTGCCTCCAAGCAAAGGTGTCATGTCAAATTTAGAATTCTTCTCAAAACATCTATTTACAGACTTCGTAAGAATAAGTATCATCTGCATTAAACTTCAAGTGATTACAAATTTGTAATGATAATAAGAACTTACAGAGATTAAAAAAAAAAAAAAAAACAGGCAGATTGATTGGAAGCAACATACATTCTTACCTGACCATAAAGAAGTTCCAGCTGCCCCCTTAGTGACTCGTAAGGCTCCTCTGTACAGCTTATGCATACTAAGTAAATTGGTTTTTCCACAAGAAAAACCACCTGTAGACCACAAGAATCATGGCCACATGTCATTTGAGTTGCAGGGGAGATAATAATGATATATTCAGTGAAAAATATTTCTTACCTGGTGTTTTCCTGCCCTAACCAGTTTAATATGGTCTCCCCTGAAAGAACATGCATGAAGCAAGCAATTGGAGACTCTTATTGATCGTAAAAAAGATAAGGAAATAAATAACAAAATAATGGATGCTAATATATTACCCATCTTCCACAAAAGAAACTATGGCTTGTAGAGTTGCTGAAAATCCTGCTAGTTTGTGTTCGTCCCCATATCTGGAAGTCAATCCAAAAGAAAGCTGGAGAAGTGAGTGCTACAATTAATATACATCATAATAAAACTTAAAAGCAAATGCCTACCTTGAAAAAATAGGCTTTCCAGAGTTGCTCAAAACAAAAAAGTGTTTCTTCCTTTCTCTCCAAGACATGGAGCCATCATCCTGCACTTTATTCATTATTAATTGAAACTTAATACAGATATGAATATATTGGGGGCATCAACTAGTTCCAAATTAAAAAACTAATCTAGACAAAAAGCTAAAATGGAAACAAAAGGGGGGCAATATGCCAATATGTGCCAATGAACTGCTCATCTACTTGATAAATCTATCAGGAACTAATGTCTAAGGAAAACTATGCAGTTTCATGTAATTTGCTAGTTACAAATTATGAATGTAGGTTACTTGAAAGGAAAGTCACCTCATGAACATGCCGTTTACCAGGAACCCACTGTGATTGAACAGAATCCAATAACTGTCCATCATCACAGGCAGAAGAGCTATTATCCCGAAGTTCCTGAATATCATCAGCTCTGGACGTTGCAAAATCTACCTTCACCTCCGAATTTCTCGGAATTTCGCTTTCAGATTCCTTGGACGATCCATTGACAGGTTCGCGACGATCATCAGTTTCTTCGTTGAGTGAAGTGTTCAATGCGATCGAAGACAACTGGTTTTCTATAGCGTCAAGCGAGTAATCGATTGAATCGATGTTATTGTCTGAATTAGTTATTTTGCTTGCCGATTCTTCGTCTTCCGCGTCGGAGAATGATAAAGAGCTCGAATCTGAAGTCATGGAAGGGCCTGATCTTTGAAGTGAACTGATAACTCAAAAATCAAATCTTCGATGTTAATCGTTAGGGTTCAAAAGTGAAAAAAATCAGGGTTTGTTTCACGTTGCTCCTACTCCCTCCGACCCAAATCAATTAGACTTTTTCTTTATTTCTTTATTTTTTTTAAATTATATTTTAAAATACAAAACTATTTCGACAATAATCCGCGCTATTAAATTATATATTTGTTTTTAAGGTCAGTTTGAGTATGGTAATTATCATAGATTTTTATCTGATTTATAGTGATTTTGATTTTTTTTGCTTTTATGTTTTTTTTATTTATCACTATAGGCTTAAACAAATTTGACGCATAAGTTATCTTATTAGATAGTATATACGTATGAGTTTGATTGTGTGAGTCTGTCACATAGACGTGACTTAAACCCACGGTGCATTTTAACGGAGTATACCGCTTTCACTTAGAATCATAACCAAATAACTATGTTTAGAAACCAATCTTGTTACTCAAACAAATATTCTAGAACCGTCTTGTCCGAGCATGCGTGAAACCCAAATCACCAAACTTGTGGTGGGCCGGCCCACTCCACATTAAGTGAGCCTGTAAATTAGTTTCGGACCAATAATTGTTAACAGTCTTGTATGTGGCAACTACAGTTAGCATCACAGCAGCAAAGCTATTTGATACGACCAACCCAAACTTTTGCAGCTCTAATGGATCAGCCCAGGAGAAAAACCCATGTGCCCAAGAAGGTGTTGGACCAAGTCCAACATGGATAAGAAGTCTCATAACAACTACCACGTTATACACGTTATGCTACCATGATTTCTAGTTTTTCTCATGTTTCCATTACTACTTGTTTTTAGGACTTAGTTGATTCTTTATTGTTTACCTGCTTATTTAACGATTGTTTTCATGAATAAAATGTTAAGAATAAAATTGCTCTAAATTCCATGTCCAGTTTACTTTCATTTATTTCCTTTGTCTATTGTGTTTCAATCTTGTGTTCTTTATCATTTCTACTTAAGCGAACTTGATTTGAGAGATATTACTTGAATAGCCAGCTATAGCCAAGAGAACCATTGAAAGCTCAAGAAAAGCCATGATTTGGCAGTCAAGGGGAGTTGGATGCGTATTCGCTGGAAGAGACATCGAAACTAGGGCTTTTACTATTAGATTAGTGTTGGTTTAATAAATGGAGATGAGTGGTTATGGTTTCGCTAAAGAAATTTGAGCCAACATTCATGGTTAGCGTCGGTGGGCGGTTGAAGGTCATGATGGTTGCTATGGTGGGTTATTGGAAGTCACGCTGAGTCCGTGATATAGGGACAGAGATTAGAGTGATAGGACATTTTTTAGGACAATAAAGATAGTTAAATGACAATAACGCTCCATCTAGTGTTTTAAGTTACAACAATAGTTCCACGAGATCCATGGAACTTTTTTTATGTTCTAATGAGCAGCCCTATAAGAAACTCCTAATTGCTTCAAGTTTGTTAATATGGCGGTTGGAGCACGAAATAGAGACAAATAATAAAGAGGGAGAATTCACAGGACATACTTCATAAGGGTGGCTTTACCGCCATGGGATAAGGTGAGAGATTTCCACTTAGAGAGCCTAGCTTCTAATTTTTCGATCACCGGTTATCAATTCATGACCAGCTTCATGTTTGCCCCAGTGGGGATGCCAAGGTAAGTGAAAGGTGTTTTATCAACTTCACAATTGAGAGAGTTGGCTAGTGCAACTGTTTGGATTTTATCCAAGCCGACTCCATACAATTTACAGTTATAGAAATTTAGTTTGAGACTAGAAGAGAGGTGAAAGCATCTAAGGAATATGGTAAGATATGCAACATTGCTTTTTATTCCTTCGGCCATAAATATCACATCATCGACCTAGAGTAGGTGGGAGATGATGGGCCCATTTCTGTGGAGTTTGATGCCTTTGAATATTCCTAAAGATATCACCTTTTGCATAACGATATGCAAAGCCTCTATGCCGATGACAGATAGAAAGGGGGACTAGGGTTACCTTGACGGACAATCCGGTGATGGTCCTACTGTTTAAATGACAATGGTGATGGTCATACTGTTTTACGGCCAACAAATCATGATCATGGCAATATGAGTAGTAAACGGTCGACTATCTAACTTAAATTACAACATCGAAAATAAAACATTAGATCGGTCAAACATGATTAGTGTGATTATTGAATATATTACATGATAAACGAAATTCATATATATATACGGCTATTAAATTTGAACAAACTCAACTCATGTTTAACAAAGCCAAAATTGATTTTAAAAAGTATGTCATTCATATTTTTCAAATCTCTCATTATTTTTTTTCTTCCATTTATCTCATTTTATGAATCTAAATTCAACCCGTATATTACGGTTTACTAACCTAGTTCTTTAATAAATCTAATTGTTTGGAACGGAACTTGAAAGATAGATAGATCTGAATTAAACCATCGGAACCATCCACGGGTCAATACCCGCTCCAAATGTTTTCCAAGATATTTCATCTAAATCCCGCATTGATCACCGTGTACTACATAGAATATTTAGATACGTGGTGACTAGAAGTCGGTTACGCCACGTGTCACGCAAAGACATCATCGGCTTCTCTCATCAAGTCTTTAAAGCGTCCACACGTGTGCATGATTTACAACACTCTAAAAACTCTAAACATTATTCACAACTATATATATAGGTAAGTACAACCTAAGGTACCTTTGATTCTCAATACTCTAACATTTACTTGCACACATTTACCTTCTCCGACCACGGCAGGGAAACCTTCCAGCTCTGCATTGGGATTAACGAGTTGTTACGTGTGCAGGTCCCAGTTTGATTCAAACAAAACTTATATAGACCCGATCAAACCGAGATCAGATTGGATGTGGTGACTACTTCATAATAAGATTAGACAACATTATAAACAATAAAAATAGAAAAGGCCCCGGTCCATTTGTAACTTTCCTTAACGCAAATATTGTTCGCTAATATGACCCGGATCCGAAAACGATACAATAAGTCAATAAGAATATACTTTTGAACCAAGGGGCAAAAGCTCATAGTTGACCCATCAATGCCAAGATGCTTCCATTGCGTGTGCTTTTGGGAACGAAAGCAAACAAAACAAAACAACAAATAATTCATCACCAATTTCCAATTTATATAAAAATATAAAAAAAAAATAATAATCCGGAATTTACATTACATCACTACCAATTTGCCTCCGGCAAATGAAGGATTAACCAATTAAAATGTAAATCTGTTTGAAAATTTTCAAATTGCTCTGTTCAACTCAACGCAAATGTTGTTAATTAATTAAGCCTCGAACCCGGTTTTTTCCCAGATTGCGTTTCGAACTCTGCTTAGATCTCTTCCTTTTAAAGTCCTTCCGATCCCTTCGTGAACGGAAAACGACGCCATTCTCGTCCTCGCCAGAAACTCATGCGGCGGAATCCGCTCTTCACCGGAGGAATAATCATCGTCGTCGTCGTCGCTATCTCTCCTCCGATTCTCAGTGTAATCCTGTTTCAGTATCTTCGACCAGTCCGGAACACTCACCGGCAGAGACGCCGCCGTTCCTCCGACCTCTCCTCCTCGCTTCACCGCCGCCGACGACGATCTCTTCGTGTGCCGTGAAGACGGCACCGTTTTACGCAGCTCAGGCGAAACGGCGACGTTCCACACATCTGATTCGTCGAGCTCAAACATCGAATCAGATCCGGCGGAACCGACGTCTATTTCGTCGGAGATGTACCGGTAAGTTGGTCTAGCGAAGTAGCTCTTTGATGCCGCCATTGCGAATTTGCGATCAACTGAAAATGTAACAAACTCTCAAATCTCGCCCTGCGATCGGTTGAAGAAACAAATGAGAGATTTATAAGGTTTTCGATTTTCAATGGATAAGGTTTCTTTCTCTCTCCTCGAAACTTAAATTCTTTTTCTCGCAATTATAATGTTATTAAAAAAACGCGGTGTTTATTTTAGATGGTAATTTCCGCGCATACGCTCTAATTAAATTGTCTGAGCTGGTAATTTCATCTTATCTTCTCTGTAACAACCCTGGTAAATATGTTAATTCTTATCCAGCTTTTGTGGTCCCCATCGTGCGTGGTTCTACTCTGCATCACAAATTCGAAATTTATACACTTCTATACGTTTATACGTTGCGTTTAAAGAAGAAACAAAAAAGAAAAACAATCTATCAAAATTAGGTTAGTGACCCCTCCAAAACATTTGAGAAAAATTTGTTTTTATAACCCTATACACGTGGCATCGTTACAGAAAAATAAACCTAAAATGTAACATTTAAAAAATTACATTTAACAAAAAGTGTTGCATTATCCAATAAAAGTATTGTATTAAATCTAATGTAACATTTTCTTTAGATAATACAACACTTTTTGTTAAATGTTACATTTTAAATGTTGAATTATGCTTATTTTTTAGGGTATGTTTGGGAGTGCTTATTTGAGTGTAAAAGTGGTTTTAGAAAAAAGTGTTTATTGACTTATTATTTTTTGAATAAGAGTTGTTAAAAAAATATTTGAATTAGTTTGTACGGCGAGATTGTTTATTTTATAAGTAAAATGACTAAAATTGGGTTAAGTGAGTATAAGGTTAGATGAATATAAGGTTAAATAAGAGTATTATAGTAATTGCACAATCAAAAAGACATAACACTTTCAAAAGCCATGGTTTTCTGGCTTTTAGAAGCAGCTTTTCCACCTTTTATCAAAAGTTAAAATGAAAAGTGTTTTAAGTTTGTCAACAATATTTTTAACTTAATAAGTCAATAAGTCATTTTTAAATAGTTAGGCAAACATGTCCTTAATAATACTATAGCTCACTAATACATCATATTTCGTTTTAACTTTTATAAAATTCTGTTTTTTTTAACCTTATACGTCATAGAAGGTGAAATGTATCTAGAGCATGATCGACCTTTTTTTTCTTCCTCACCTTAACTTATCCAAGTGACCAGTACGTTTCACCGGGACACGTTACATAGTTGCCAGCACATTTTGAAATGGTCGATGAGGGTAAAATAGGGATTACGGTATAAATATTTTGTCGCGACTCGAGGGTGCGTGGGGGAATTAATCTGGGTTGAGTGCATGGAGCACTGTGGTCCTGAATGAATTAAAAATGAAGACGCGTGTCCGTTGGACTATTGTGCCACGTGTAAGCCAACGACGGGTTTTTGTTGCACAAGCCACGTGAAGTGGAGGCTATTGAGGATTGCTTGTGACAGTTGGCCTTTCTGGTTGCTTGTTTCACAAATGCGCCACAACATTATCCTAGTCCTTTTATTCTCTTTTTATTTTTTTATTATGCTATATATAATTATATATTATATTAAAAGCTTAATATAATAGTACTAATATTTTAATTATTTCACTAAAAGTTACTCAATTTTAATTGGATGTTTTAGTATTATTTAATCTTTTAAAAAGTGTTATAAATCTTGAAATCAAGCGAGGTAAGTTCATTGTACATGAATACATTGAATCTTGTTTACCATTTAGTAATATATTTTTTTTTATTTTAAATTAACTTGTAGTAGGGTATTAAGCAGGGTGTTAATGAATTTAGAAATTCACCAAATAATAGTATTTTTTATAATTAGTTAGTTCACATTGAAGTATTGAACACAAAGGTGGCGTTTGGTTCACGGAATGTAATGTAATTGGAATTGTAATGTTTTCCTTTTAAAGTTGTGCTTAAGTTGAGTAAGGAAGTGACTTGAAATACAATGAATTCCTTTACTCAATGGAATTTAGAAATCCTTCACTTTAACGAAGGAAAATTACATGACCTTAAATACCATTGATTAAAGGAATTCATTGTATTCCAAACTCCTTCTTTACCCAACTTAAGCACAACTTTAAAAAGAAAACTTTACAATTCCAATTACATTACATTCCGTGAACCAAACGCCACCAAAAAGTTATCGTCGAGTTGTAATGTATATGTATTCGTGTTTCTTTTGTCTCAGTTAATTTAAAATACAGTATTAACAAAGAGCTTTTAATATAAGAATATTTTATGAAAGTTGATTGCCAATGAAAGAAAAAAATATATTAAGTGATATTTATAAAACATTTAAAAGATTAATCTTCTATAAATTTATACGCTTAAACTATAATACTTAAAGTTGACATGACACAAGATTATAAGTTTTTTTTTAAACGGTAAACAAACCCTTAAATTTCACCTATTACTTACTCTATGAAATTCGAATGTGTACCACTTAGACGAGGATAAACAATTAGTAAATTTTAAATGAATATAAACAATGTTAAAAGCATATACATAATTATATGTATGCCAATAGAACCCTTTTATTACCATAATTCAAATGGCATGCATATATATTTATGTCGGTATCACATTTTAATACTAAAAATATCAAACGACATGACTATATATAATACTTATCGTTAAAAGCAAGCGACAAATTTTGGGTGGAAGACTTATTGCTAATGGAATGGTGGAACCTCTAAAAGAATGCATGGCTTGCTTTTAAAATATATTTTAAGGAATCTTTGGATTGTGATCATTTGAATTTTCGTTTTGATACAATGACAAATGAGTTTTGAAAAACGGGTCTAAGCTTGTATTTTCTCCTCTTTAATTTAATGACAATAGATCAATTGTTATCTTTCGGTCTTTATGCGTGTATTTTCTAATAGTTAAAGTATATATCTTGTAACTAAAATGTTGGACGAGTGTAAATGTAATGTGTGTATATCCTAGTAAATTTACAAATTGCTATATATTAAAAAATTGTTCTACTTCAAAAGAAGGAGAGTTTGAGGCAAGCAAGGTGGGGAGACCCAGTGAGCTCCATTTAATTTGTGGATTCTATATATAAGAGGGGGGGGGGGGGGGGGGGGGGGGTATGATAAGTTCATTCACGCCCATAACATTTTAGGGCATGGCTAATGTTTGTTATCGTTGATCTTGTGAGGTGTTTTGGATCATATTATTCAAGTCATCACCATGTTGATCAGATTATGTTCTTGATGTTTATTTGTTGGTATAAGTTTTTCTAGTGTTTTAGATCTTAAAATCATGTTTCCGTGTTTTGGTTGTTAGATCTATATCGATTTACATCTTGTGACAATATTTTAATTTGAAGAATCTTACACTAGTACTTAATCTCTCCGCAATGCATCTCACTCAAAGGTTAAATTAATCAAAAGTTGCTTACACATAATTGGAATTGATCCTAATGATGGTATTATTGACTAGCAAGACAAGTTTTTTGTTTCTTTTATATTTATCTTTTTGTAATAAAATCGACTATTTTTAAATGAGAACGATGTTCTCCGGTGAAAAGTCATCAAGTGTTACTAAAAAAAACGTGGCCGTAATAATATCATTGAACTGGTATGCAATGTGATTGTTTTTTGTGAATGTTTTTATTTATAAGATTTATAGCGAGATTAAATTTGTCATCTTTTTTTAGCGGGTAACACGCATCCATCTACATTACTACTAAGCTACACCTTTATTTCAAATTAGGCTAGTGACTAGTTCATAGTTTTGAACTTGAATCTTTACAAGAAATAACATCGTCTCTTAGGCCTTGTTTAATATGTCCTTCCTATCTGACTCAATCAGAATTTTTTTTTCTCTTACCCGATCAGGTCTTTTTTGGCTGTGTCGGTCAAAGGCTCTGTCAGAAACTAACAAACAGACTAACCATTTACCGGATCAACAATCAGCTCCGACTAGACCCAATAAATGATTATCAAACAACCTCTTAATTGGGCTACAACACAACACAAGTGACTTAAAATCTAAAATTCACCTAGGAGACTTTTAAAGATGTGGATTAATGTCTCCTTAAATGATGTCTTTAATTGCTTAATTTTTCTATGTTTCTTTTGTTGAAAACCTAAATAAACCTTTTAAATATATATAACTACTACATTTCCCATGTGTGTTTTAAGTTTGGTTTAATTTTTAGTCAAGTTCTACATGTATAATGAAGAGTATACAAGATTATAGTATTCCTTTTTTTCTCTGGTGAACCATTAAATAAAGTTATTTCAAATTACAAGTATAAAGAATAATATATTTAATATGATCTCAAATGTAGAAGTTACGAAATAACACATATACATTCGTATTTTTAAATCAAAATATTCTTTTCTTGTGGCCTACGACTCTAAACTTAAGGGGATAATAATTATTTAATGGTGTCATTAATCCCCATCTTGAATTTCTGCAGCTATGTTATTCGTTACAGAATATTTACGAGGTTGCTAATTCATTTGCTGTTTCTTGTTAATTTTTTAATTAAAATTAAATATTAATCAATCATTCAAATGGTTTATTTGATTCCCATCCATTTTTTAATGGATACATGATCTATAAACCTGAAAAGCAAACCATTACACATAATGACTCCATCTTTGTATTTAAATATCATCCAAAAACATTTTGTTTATTTCAACATATATTGTGAATCATACTTTATGTCATCATGATTTATATTGAAAATGACACACAATATAAAAGTAGCAACAGGCAATATTGTAACAGCTTTTTATATGGTTGCTATTTGCTATTGCTAATTTGCTATGGTTTTGTTGGTAGTTATATACTTATATTAGATAGATATAAAAACATAACATAAAAATAAAAATAAAAATAAAAATAAAATATTAAATTTTGATTAGGAAAAGTCTCGCAACCACGAGCTGTACGTTACTAGTAGATCAATGAGACGCTATAGTTTACGTGAAACATGTGAATTTCAACTATATTCTTAGCATTGTGTAACTCGTGATTATCTTGACTTTTTAAAGGAAATACAGAAACATCAGAAAATTGATTTCTATTATGATGTATATATATTTTTTTGTCTTTTCTGAACCAATTATAGAGATATGACGATAAAACTATATGAGAAGATTTTTAATTATTTATCCTGTTATTTTGCGTTATCGTGTGTAATGAGATAATTTCAAGAAAGCAATTTAAAATATAAAAAGAAAATATAGTTTCATTTATTTGTTTTTTTTTTTCTCTAGAAAATGGATTTACATTGACATTGAATAATCGATCTGATTTGAGTGAAGATCTGACGGTGATGACAAATGAAGAGAGAGGAAGGTCTTCCCATTTAAAAAAACTAATTACGACTTAAAGACTATTATTATAATTTTGATAGTACAAGTCCAAACCTTTTAAAATCTTGTTGTTAATATATCCATTGCACTAAAATCATTATAATTACTAAATGGTTCGTATTTTAATAATGGAATAATATCTATAAGTGTGTAATTAAATTTGTATAATTAAAATTTAATTACTTCTACCTATATATACAAATTACAACACAATTAAAATAAAATTAATATAATAATGTAATTAAAATAAAATTAAATATAATAATACAATTGCAATAAAATTAAATATATATAGTAATGCAATTGAATATAATAATAATATTGAGACTCATATTTTGTTTGTTTCCTTCTTTTTAGTAATTTTTGTTTGAAAATAAAATTTAATTAGTTTTTGGTTTCTTTTTTCTTATTGATTTATAGAGTGATGTTTCTTTTGTGTTTTGTTGGTGCTGTAACAAAATATTTTGTTTGAATAATTTTGGTCGTCACATTTTTTTTTTAATTTCGTCTTCTGTTCGTAACGTTATAGCAATTCAATTGTTTTGTGTACACGCGTTATCCTCGTGAGAACACACGTATAGCAGAATCTAATTAAAACCAAAGGGGAGTCCAATTAAATTATAATATATTGTAATATACCATCGACAGACCACGTGTAGCGGATGACGTAACTCTATGTAAAGCGGTATCTACGTCTCTCACATATCAAAGTGGTGGCATTTAACGATCCATATCTAATACATGACGTAAATATGATATAAGAAGTGTCCGGTTATGAGTTAGTAAATTTACCCCATTTAGGTTGAGTTTTCAGTTACACAAGTTGTTTCTAAGTTGACTCTTTTTTTTTACCTTGTTTAGTTAAGCAGGTTGACATGTTAATTTGTTTAGTAAAATAGATCAACCTTTGCCAACCTTTTTAATGAAACAAGTCAGAAAACTAATATGTTTAACCATTTTACGCCCCACGAATCCGAATAACATGTTTAAAAGTTGATTATTACCTGCAAACTCGTAATATCATACCCCAACCGACGACGGAATATGTTGGGGCATGATGATTGTTCAGTAGCACATGACAATTACTTTAGTTATAATATTTAATCAATCCATTTTCCATTGATAAAAACAATCGAGTACATGGTATGATACAAAAACCACATGCAATCTAATTAAAGTTTATGTTTAGGTCCAACATCCTATATGATAGCACATTGGTTAAACATTTAATTAGCAACCCTCCAACATGTATAAGATAAAGTGTCAACTACGAATAGTTGGTGAGTAAACGTAGGTTTAGCATATAGTAGTAGTGTAAAACATGCGGCCAATGTGTCAGTGATTGTTTCATAGATAATGACAAATATGCAAACGAGTTAAAGTGTAATTGCGTAAATCAAGCCTTAGCAAATTTAGGTTTCAATCACCCAATGCAAAAACCGGTCAAATTGGGTGGATCATCAACCAATAGATTTATTATTGTTACCACGACTTGGTGTTGTTAATGATTATGCTCTTTCCTAACGTTCCAAGTTTACATACAAGTTCGACATACGAAGAAAGGCACATAGACGAGCATAGAATCGTACAAAGTTTTAGAGGACATAGAGTTTGAGTTTGAGATAGATATAGATATTTCAGCCCAAAACAATAAAAGAAAAATGGGCTATGAATACTCACATTTTAATTGAGTCAAGTGAATGAGAATATCACCAAGTGTATGAGAGAGTTAACATGTTTAAAGTTTAATATGTTCATAAGTTATTGGGGATGTGTTATAGACTTTGTTAATTGATGACCTGTCGTTGGGGTCATGCAAAAAACCTTATTAACCTAGGTAGCTAGGGTAAGTCAGACTTCGTATCCACGAGGAGCATGTGGTTAGTGTTATATATTTTATTTTGCTATTTAAAAAACTAGATTAACTTTAAAAACTAAGAAGTGTAAAAATTGATTTTTGATTTTTAAATAGAAAATATAAAATGAGAATAACTATGAATAAAATATGATTATACCTAGTGTTCATGTTTACCAAATCGGGATTGCTCTTAATTGATTAACTAGGACGTCCTTAAGGGGGGCGGTGCGAAGGAGTAGCTTGTGAAAACTCGAGTTTTAACTTAAATGCTTATAACGTGGGAATTACCGCATTCATTCACAATTAACGGTTGTGACATGTAAACTTTTTACATAAACTAAACGAGACTCGATTCACCAATTAAACCGATCCTAGAATACATAAACAATCAAGAACATTAAAAAGAAATTCAATAAACCCTACATCTAGATATATGACCACAATAATATTTAGCCAATCATGATAACAAAGAAATCAAATACCGTCACAATATAATTCTTCATCAAAATTAATCAACTAAATACTCAATGTGTTATCCAAATTAGAATATCAGAATCAGAATAAGAAAATAAATAAAAAGAAATCACTCTGTTCAATCTTCAATTGTCAAAAATTGTAGGAATGCAAAGTAGTCAAGAGAAAAGTTGTCTTCCTTGATTCGAGTGCGGTGACAGCCAGAGGCTGCCGTCCAGCCCTCCAAAACCCCCTGGCGTCGAACTCCCTGCGAGCTCCCCCCTTTTTTATTGCCGCCATCGTGAGCCCATACTTAGTTTGTTTTTTTGGTTTGGGTCACAACTTAAAAGTCCAAACTCCAAACCAATCTTTTAATCTTTATTTGGTTTAGATGCAGCCCACTTTAAAGTCCCACCTCCCGGCTCCCACGTGACTTCCGCTTGTTGACAACTTTTATTTCTACATGAATATGAATTCAGGTATTGAACAACACAACTAGTATACAAATTGAATTCACCATAGGCTCAAATTACAAATTACATTTAACATGACAATTGTTTTACTTTTTAAATGCTTACGACATTTGTTAGTTTCAAATTTTGGTTAACCATATCATTTTAACACATTCTTTTTGTATCACACTAAAATATAAAACCAGAGAATTATGTTTGTAGTCATAACAGTGCATTTATATGAAGATTAATATGAAATAAAATGCGTCTACACACCACTCATCAATATGTATTTTATTCATATTTCTTCGTTTAATTGCAATTTAGGTTAATATTAGTTTAGTTCAAACAAATCAAATCTGTATGTTTCATTTTTCCTAATCAAACGGAACATATAATGCTAACCACATGATCCAGTGGATATAATACTCTACTAACCCCCTAGCTATCTAGGTTAATGGATGTTTGGTTGACTTGACGACGTTTATCACCTGCGGAGATGCTACCTGGGTTGGTTACCCCAGATCGTCCTTTAGCTACTGATTACCTTACCGGTTGGAGTTCAAAGAAGCAACACACTGCGGCACTGTCTAGTAGTGGATCTGAGTATTCGGCTGTTGCTCATGTTGCTGCTAATATTAGTTGGATTATATCACCGATGCTTGAGCTATGGTTACCTACGAGTTGTGCACTTACTCTTTGGTGTGACAACATTGATGCTATGTATCTCACGGTTACTCTTGTTTGTCATTAGCATACCAAGCATCTTGAGATTGATATGCACTTTATTTGGGATATGGTATTGGCTCGATCTCTCACAGTTGTGTTGCTACCACAAATCAGCTTGCAAACCCTCACTAGAGAGCTATCCTTCACTCACTTTGACTATCTCAAGTCCAAACTACACATCGGCATAATGGGATATGTAACATGTTTGTTAAACAAGAGAAGGAATTGTATGGTAAAACATCAAATTTGCATATTTTTCTCATTTAGAAGCTACTTGACATTGCTTGGTATAGGAGTTGGTTGCTATTTTTATATCTTGGTGTTGCTTGGTTTCTTGGTTTTTGACATCTTTTTGGTTTTTTTTTTCTTAGGTTTTTGTTTTGTTGTTCTTGGTGTTTTTCTTTTTTGTTGTAGTCTAGCATCTTACTAGTTTTTTTTAATGAATAGCCGTTAAAAAATGCTACTTGACAGGTAATTATTTTTTATACAAGTAAATTGAAACCGATTTAAGCAGCATATTGACTTTTCTTACGTATTCACCGGTGTGTTTTATAAGTCTCAATGAGACACAATTTTACATCGATTATAAATATGAGACTTTAAAACCCAATGATCAAACTTGTTAGAAAAGAAATTCTTCAAAAGTGTGCTAATCAATTGACATAAATGGGCTTGGCGGCCCAATTGCGATATAAGTGAACTATAGGGGAAACTAGATAATAAACATGAAACATAATGTACATACACTTACGAATACGGGCTATAACTAGTTTAGCATAATCCATTAATCAATTTTGCTCGAGTTTGTCATAGAGGTGGAAGTAGAAAACAATTTAAGGCTATCCATAATTTTTTTTATAGAGTTACTATTTTTAGATTATTCAGTTTCATAGAAACCTACATAAAACTTTTTGGTCCGGATTGAGTTGGTCACATAAGACATGACACAATAGTAAAAGAAATACCGCCATTAGAATTGAAATAATATAGAATAAATGAGGATGATGAAAGATTTTGATAAAAAATATCATAGAAGAAATGTGGATGATCAACCATTTGAACCTGGGTCACTCAAGAGAAAGGAACACTAAACATGATTTAGAATAACCATTGAGACAGAATAACTAAGTGGCTATATGTTATTTAGAACTTATTTAATGAGTTAAAGAATCATTTAGAATAAAAAAAGACAGAAAAGGTTAGGTGGTGGGAGAGTGGTAGTGGCGTCGGCGGAATCCGATAGATACAGTAGGTGTAGGTCACCGGATTTGTATCTCCGGCAGGTTAGCACACCTGTGATTCTCGCTTCGCCTCGCAGCGGGCTAGTGATCTCTTCGGTGGGTTGTTAGGGTTTTGCCCATCCCCACCGTTGATCGTATCCTCCGTTGGCTAGGTCGGTGCCGGGAGTACGAGCTGTTCTAGCAGGCTGTGGGATCTCAGAATCTTGGTGGACAATCCTACCTTCATCATGCAAGTGGGGGCGATGAGAATGCAGAGAGTTAATGAAGATGGGTGGGAGGTGGTGAGAGGAAGAAGAAGTACGTTGCACAAGCCGGTTTGGAAGAGTCGGCCGTTGTTCTCTAAGAACGTGACGGCATTCTATATCACCAACTTCCCTGAGGATTGTGGTAGGGAAGAATTACGAAAGGAATGCAAGAATTTTGGCGAAGTGGTGGATGTCTTCATCTCTAAGAAGAGGAATAAGGAGGGGGTGATGTTCGGATTCATTAAGTTCAAAAACGTCAGAGACAAGGATGCGTTGGAGAAGGTGTTAAACTCTATTAAGATTGGCGGCTTACGTCTTTCTGCCAACCTGGAAAGGTTCAGTAGGGATGGCCTTCCGGTTATCAGGACGGAGGCGGTGGACCAAAGGAGGAAGGTTCCAACTCCGGCGACTTGCGAGGGTCAGTCTGGCCAATCCTTTGTGGTTAGAGGGCTTGGTGGGTCTTTTGCGGATGTTGTCAAAGGATCGACGAGCTCGGTGGTGCGTCCTAGATGCATTAAAGTGAATGATAACAAACTCCCGGCGATGGAGGAATGGCAAGGGTGCTCCCTGGTTGGTAGGGCACTAGGGATTAAAGAGCTTAATGGGATCCTAGAGTGTCTTAGCAACGAGGGGTTTCAGGATGGGAGAGTGCGTTATGTCGGGGGTCTTATGCTTCTTATCTCCTTTCCAACCCATAATCGCGCGACTGAATTCCTTGGGCTGAAGCCACTGTGGGAGATGTGGTTTAGCTCTTTAGAAGTATGGTTCGGGCAAGTCACTTCTTTTGAAAGAGTTTCTTGGGTGAAGATCAGGGGGATACCTCCCCAATTGTGGGACAAGTCAGTTTTCAATATGGTGGGAGGGCTTTTTGGTGAGGTGGTCATCAATCTGAAGCTGATGCTTTGGATATCAATCTTTCCCAGAATTTTGTTGGAATCCTCTATAGTAAGTGTGACTCGATCAACGGGGTGGTGGAGGTGGAATGGAAAGGTAGGACGTTCAAGTGTTGCGTCGTCGAGGATTCTGAGGAGTGGTCCCCTGCATTCGTTAAAACACAGGATAATTGGGTGACCGCTCCGGCGACACCGTTGAACGTTTTGGTGGTGCCGGAGGAAGGTGACAGGGTAGCGTCGGTGGAGGAAGTCCAAAAGCTCGGGTACACGGGCAGCTCTTCCAGGGAACTGGAAAGGTCGGGCAGGTCCTCGGGAGTTGCTGTTACGTTTGGGGATTTGGATGAGGGTGAGAATGATTCTGGCGGCTTGGCATGTGATTCTCTGCATGGGGATGTGTTAAGTCCGGCGCATGGGGAGAAGAGAGGTCACTCTCGTTTATCGGGTGGGCTGGTCTGTGATCTGAGTGGTGAAGGAGGTTTGGGCCTGAGGCCCAATAAGAAGTGTAAAAATTTTCATGTCCCAGATTTAAACTTTCCTGCGGCCCATTTCTCGTGTCAAGGTGGGTCCCAGCCTGTGGGCCAAACTGGTGCAGGGAATGACTATAGAAGAAAGAGTAAAGTTAATCAGGGCAGTAGACGTAAGAGAAGGGTCAATCCCCCTAATTCTGAAGATGCTGGGGATGATACGGCTTGGGAGTTTCCGTGGCCGGCGACGGATCTGGGTGTGGTTGAGTCTCAAACCAGGAGGGATATTGAGCTTTTTGATGAAGTGGCCGAAACAATTAGAGTCGGAGCCTGTGTGAATATACAGCTAGAAGGTGAGGAGGAGTTGGTTAGAGAGGCGATTTTGGAGGAGGAAGCTTGTTGCTAATGGATATTCTCTCAATTAATATCCGTGGGGTTATGGATCGGGACAAGGTCCGTTGGATTAAAAAAATCCGACATAGGTAATCGCATCTCGTTCCTTTGTGTGCAGGAAACCATGGTTAGGGAGGTGTCGAAAATCCCTATAGCTGGTCTGTGGGGGAATCATAACGTTGATTTTGAGTGGGTCGGCTCGTCTGGTCGGTCGGGGGGGCTGGCGTGTCTGTGGGATCCAAGTGTGTTCTCGTTGCTTAGGTCTTTCAAGGATAGCAATTGCCTCGTCGTGTCCGGAAGGGTTGTTGGCGTTAATGAGGTCTTCAATGTTGTTAACGTGTATTCGTGCCCAGGATTTGCCGGCCAAAAGGAGATTGTGGCGTTTGATTCTCCATCTCATAGTCCTCGTGGGATGGGCCTGTGGGTCATTGGAGGGGACTTTAATGAAGTCCGTGAGCCTGGTGACAGGCTGAATTCTGCGTTTCAGTCAAGCGGGGGCAGATGAATTTAATCGTTTCATCAGTGATGGGTGCCTGTTTGAATTTAAAACCAGGGGCCTCAAGTTCACTTATGCCCATCCGAGCGGTAAGAATTTTAGTATGATTGATCGGTTCCTGGTCTGTGAAGGTGTTTTTCAGAAGTGGGCTATGGCTTCGGTGATGATTCTTAACCGGCTGCATGTCAGATCACAGCCCTATTATTCTTAAAGTTGATGCGCTGCCGATTATGGGCCGACTCCCTTCCGTATGTTTTCGTCCTGGTTTGGCAAGGAGGGATTTAATCAGGTTATTCTCAAGGGTTTAGAGGAAGCGCCGGTTGCTTGTAGACCGGATTGTAATCTTCTCGGTAAACTTAAACATTTAAAAGGGGTGATTAGAAGATGGAACAATGAAAAGCGCCTTTTGGAAAATAAGGTTTACAATGAGACTCTTTCTGCTTGCAAGAATTATGAGGTTATTGTAGAGGCTAGATTATGAGGCTTGTAATATTAAATAAGTTGGGCTGGGCTTAGAGGGTTTAATTAGATTAGTAGGCTAGTTTTATTATGTTTAGGCTAGTTTACTATTAGATTGGGCATGGGCTTGGGTTTATGATTGGGCTTATTGGGTTTATGATTAGCCCATGTGCTTGTAAGAGATGGTATAAATACCACCTCATGATTATGATCAAGTAAGCTTTGGGGAGAACCTATTTACGATTTCTTCAAGTGTGCAAGGGTTTACGATCAGTTTGTGAAGCTTCATAGTAGACGGTTTTCATTCAAGAATCAATCTTTCTCATCGATTGATTCTCTTCTTCTACTATTTTCTTGAATCGATCTCTCACGAGGATTCCGCACTCGTGTTTGATTTAGTATATCGTGTGTTTGGGAAATTTCCGGACCTACAATTGGTATCAGAGCCAAGAATCTTTGATTCGAGGCTCTCACGATATAGATTCAAGTGTATTTCTGGGTTTTTGTCCAAGTTTTTGAAGATTCGAGGGTGTTTCAGGTGTTTACGATCGTCGCTGCTGCTGTGTTCTTCGTGTTTTGGTGTTTACGACTGAGTTCTATCTAAAGAAGCAGACTTGCTTTAATTGTGGCATTGCTGGTCATATTGCTAGAAACTGTCTTTATCGCCCCTATGAACCCTATTTTCCAAAAAGTCAAAGGGTTTCATCTCAGGAGTCTGTGAAGTCTAAGCCGATGATGGTGCAAAAACCTAAGGCAATGAAGACTGTTACTCCTAAAGTTAAACCCTCTGATCAACATTGGGGTGCTGCCAAAGCCGAAAGAAAATCTTTAAATCAAAACAACAGCTTTCCAAGTTACCAAAATTTTCAGAAAAAGGTGATGAAACCATTTTCAAAGCAATCAAAACTTGAAAAACCCAAAGTTACCCCTCCCAAGGTAACTAAAATTGTTTTGAAAAATGATTTTAAAATGAAGAAGGTTGAAATGCCTAAAGTCACAACTCCAAAGGTGACTAAAACAAAAACTGTGTTGAAAAATGAATCTAAAATGAGGAAGGTTGAAATACCTAAAGTCACAACTCCAAAAGTGACTAAAACAAATGTTAAATCACCTGGAATTTGGAAACCAAAAATCAAGGCAGCTCCATCCCAACTTCCTGATTTTTCAAAGGGGATGTTCTTACAAGAAGTATCCTTTATTGATTCCTCAGGTGTACCCAGAAAAACAATGGCCTGGGTACCAATGGCTAACTAATCTCTCACTCTGTGCAGGAACGATCATGGAGGATTATCACTAACGTTTTTATTACTAATTTGTTTGTTGATAAGTGATTGTTCCAGGCACAGTTTAGGAGACGTATCTTCATGTCATGTCAAGTAATCTATAAATGGAAGGTATGTCTCATTGAGAGGTAAAAGGTAAAATTCAGCACGAAAGGTACTGTTCTTAACTTGGTTGTGTGAATGAAGCGACAAAGGGTGTTTTGAGTCAAACCAAATTTCCTAAAATTTTCAATTGATTGATTAAGTGTTTGACTTCAAATGCAATGAAGTGTGCATGTCATGAAACCCTATTTTCTAAAAATTTTCAAATCAATACTTTGAAAGTTAGCTTGGCCAGATGTGTGTAAAGTCATTTAATTTGTTTGTGTGTTTGTGTGTTTTATTTTGTTAAAAAAAAAAAATGATGATGCTCACAAAATTGTGACATTAAAAATCAAAAAGCAAGGGGAAGAAATGTAAAGAAGATGAAAATGTTGACCCCTCAGAAAATGTTGACCCCTCAAAAATAGTGTGCTTTTCAATTTTTAATTGTTTCTTGTTTTTGAGAAGTTTAGGGGAAGTAATATGAATGTTCGGGTTGGAGATGGCTGACACGCGTAAGGTGGAAGTGAAAGGCAAGCTCCACGGTGATATGCTCGGTAGGCTCGACCTAATCGTATGACCACCAATGAAAGTGCAGTGAACTTAAAAGATATATATGTTTAGTTTCCCATCCCAGGTTGCATGGTTTAAAAGACTGAGTCCCGACAAAAACGGGTTGAGAGTGGTAATTATACCTAGTATTCACTCTCTCACACGCCATGTTTATGCTATCTTGACAACACCACAGAGCAAAAGAAAATGAAAAAGAAAGGAAAAAGAAAAAGAAAAGAAAAAGAAAATGAAAAAGAAAAGAGAATAAATAATCACTCAGTTGGTCTTCTTTGCGTGCTTAGCAGCCGACCTGATCACCAACTGATGGTTAATGAAATAAGTGGTAGTCATAACGGTGTTGCATGGTTCCTCAAGTTGGGGGTTTGTGAATCCTCAATAAACTCTGAGGTTGGGTAGGTTTTGCTGTGTACACTTGGGTGTGGGGACAATTAAACATGACGGTAATATTGTACCATATTAAGCATGACGCATTCGGTTGGGATTAAACGGGTTTGAGTTTAAAGCGGACAAACATACCGGCAATCACTTGGACTAGTCGAGTAACTGAAGCTGAAAAGGGTTCCTCAGTCAGATTCATACGGTTTGATCCCTAGTAAACTTTCTCATGTTTGGTTTGGTAAGTATTTGTTTGTTTTTATCTTTCGTGTGTGAGTCGTTAAGTTCTTTTTGGTGTGTTTTTGTCTTGGCCAGGTTGATTTGAGAAGTCAAAATATGTTTTTCAAGGGTTTTAATGCATGACAATATGCCCCCGACAGATCTTGACAAATTTTTAGGGGAAGGAGTATGGGATAATAAGTATTATCCGAAGGGAACTCGAGGATGATACTTATTATCTAATGGAAAAGACTTCCTCCGTCAGATCTTGACAAATTTTTAGGGGAAGGAGGGAGGATAATAAGTATTATCCGAAGGGAACTCGAGGATGATACTTATTATCTAATGAAAAGACTTCCATAATACATAGTATCTGAAGGGAACTCGAAGATAATATGTATTATCTCAGGGGAAGTCCTTAGCTGAGGGGAAGTAATCAGCTAAGGGGAAGTCTTTAGAGGTCTTTGGGTTCAGGGGAAGTTTTATAGAAAACCCGTAATCTATATTAGGGTTTTTGGTTAAAATTATGTTAATTTGAATCAACTGAACAGATGATAATTACCTCCTAACCCAAAGACCAGTCATCAAATGTCTGTTGGTGTATATTTTTTCAAATGTGTGTCAGACAGGTTGATGATAGAAAGATGCCGCTGCTGCTCAAAGTTAAAGAACCAGCCGGACAAGACTTCTATCTGAATAAGCATGTGTTCAGGGGAAGTTGTTGGTGTCTTTACAAGTTTTTCAAAAGAGCTTCAAAGAAGATGTTCACATGTTTAGGGGAAGCTGAAGACTTCAAGTCTCGTTGAAGAAAATGATACAGAGAGCAGTCAGAGATCATGAAGTTTGAAGATCAACAATCAAATTCTTCAAAGTTAGGGGTTTTCAAAATTTCAACCCTCTAATTGTTTTGGAGATTCAAGACAGTTACCGAAGATTCAGCAAGAACCAGTGCTTTCAAAAGAAGCAAGTCAATGAGAGTCCTCCATTTCATTGCTTGTTCAATTCAAGAAGTTCGAGCTGATGCTGATCAAGAGGAAGTCCCATGTGCCCATCATGAAACCCATTGAAGATTTCTGCGGAAAGAATCTTCATCAACATCTATGCCAGCCACTCAAGAAGAAGAATTTCAAAGATCGAAGACATTTAATATCACAAGCCTAGGGGAAGATTGTAGAGGCTAGATTATGAGGCTTGTAATATTAAATAAGTTGGGCTGGGCTTAGAGGGTTTAATTAGATTAGTAGGCTAGTTTTATTATGTTTAGGCTAGTTTACTATTAGATTGGGCATGGGCTTGGGTTTATGATTGGGCTTATTGGGTTTATGATTAGCCCATGTGCTTGTAAGAGGTGGTATAAATACCACCTCATGTTTATGATCAAGTAAGCTTTGGGAGAACCTATTTACGATTTCTTCATAGTGTGCAAGGGTTTACGATCAGTTTGTGAAGCTTCATAGTAGACGGTTTTCATTCAAGAATTCAATCTTTCTCATAGATCTGATTCTCTTCTTCTACTATTCTTCTTGAATCGATCTCTCACGAGGATTCCGCACTCGTGTTTGATTTAGTATATCGTGTGTTTGGGAGATTTCCGGACCTACAGTTATGGATGAGCTCAATTTGCTTACCCAGGCCGAGAAGGAGGACTGGGCGGTTTGTAAAGCTAAGTTGTTGAATTTGGAGGGGATTAAGGGGGCTGATATGCGTCAGAAAGCGAGGGTGAAGTGGTCCGTTGAGGGGGACGAAAACACTGCATTTTTTCAGAAATTGGTTAACTGTAACTTAGCCTCCTCCAGGATTTATGGCCTCAATGTTAAAGGAGTCTGGGTGTCGGATCCGGTGAAAGTTAAAAAAGAGGTGTTTGAGTTCTTTAAAGTTAGATTCTCCAAGGTGCCGAGGAGGAGCCCTAGGATGGTGTGTGATGGTATTAAAGGGCTGTCTTCGGAGGTGAGCTTGCGTCTTATTGCTCCCTTTACCAGAGAAGAAATCAAGTTTGTCGTTTGGCAATGTGGTAGCGAGAAAGCCCCCGGTCCTGATGGTTTCATTTTTGGTTTTTTCAAAATTTTTTGGGATCTTTTTGAACAAGACTTTGTTGATATTTTCCATTTTTTTCATCATGATGAATCCCTGGGCCCTGGGTGTGGAGCCGCGTTCATCCAATTAATTGCTAAAGTTAAAAATCCAGGCTCGTTGAAGGATTATCGGCCTATTAGTTTGGTGGGATGTATTCCCAAGATTGTTTCCAAGGTCCTTGCTATCCGTATGAAGGCGGTTATGAACGATATTATTTC
The DNA here is from genome assembly GCA_039602395.1 of Deinandra increscens subsp. villosa. Taxonomy (NCBI): domain Eukaryota; kingdom Viridiplantae; phylum Streptophyta; class Magnoliopsida; order Asterales; family Asteraceae; genus Deinandra; species Deinandra increscens. The sequence goes on along the minus strand of JBCNJP010000019.1, from coordinate 11,341,940 downwards.
GGAGCAGCAGCATGCTTTCGTAGCTGGGAGGAATATCCTTGACGGGGTGTTACTATCCAATGAATTGGTGTCCTGGTTAAAGAAAAATAAATCTACTGCCCTCCTCTTTAAAATCGATTTTGAAAAGGCTTATGATTGCCTGGATTGGGATTTCTTGGATAGCATTTTGGCTCAGATGAATTTCCATTCTAAATGGAGGGCTTGGGTTAGAGGTATCCTTTCTGCGTCGCGGACCTCTATTCTAGTCAATGGTTCCCCTACGTGGGAGTTCCAATGCTCCAGAGGGGTACGTCAAGGTGATCCCTTGTCCCCGTTTCTCTTTCTCGTTGCCATGGAGGCGTTTAGTTGGATGTTTGAAAAGGCTTTGTCGATTGGTCTATTCCATGGCATTACCCTTCCTAATGGCGGTCCGGTCATCTCTCACGTGCTTTTCGCGGATGATGCCCTTGTCGTGGGGCAATGGTCTAAGCGGAATGTGGTTAATTTGAGCAGATTGTTGAGAACTTTCGGTTTGGCGTCGGGCCTTCGTATTAATCTCTTAAAATGCAATCTGTTTGGTATTGGTGTGCAGGAATCGGAGGTCAAAGAGTTTGCTAAAATTCTGAGGTGCAAGGATGGTTCTCTGCCTTTCAAGTACCTTGGAATGTTCGTTGGTGCGAATATGAATAGGATCTGCAACTGGAAACCGATCATTGATATTTTTGAAGCCAGATTGTCAAAGTGGAAGGCCCGACACCTCTCGTTGGGTGGACGGCTTGTCCTCGCCAAATCTGTCCTTGAGTGTCTTCCATCCTATTTTTTTTCCTTGTATAAGGCTCCCTCCAAAGTTATTGATTGTCTGGAAGGATTGAGGATGCGTTTTCTGTGGAGTGGTGGTAATCTTAAGGGACACATTCACTGGGTTAACAGAGAAGGTGTGTGTAAAGCTAAGCATGAGGGGGGCATGGGGCTGGTGCCTTTTGATAAGGCCAATTTATGCCTTATGGCCAAATGGTTTTGGCGTTTCCATGCGGAGCCGCATAGGTTGTGGCGTCGGGTGGTGGCTTCGATTCATAATGTTCGTGGGAGAATCGAGTTTCTTCCCTGTAGGAGGACGATCACAGGGACGTGGAAGAATATTGCTAATATTGAAGGGATGCTTTGCGAATTTAATGTTTACATGGAGTCCTTGATGGAGTTTAATGGTAACGTTTGGATTTGGAAGGGTGATCCTTCTGGCTCTTTTTCGACAAAATCGGTTAGGGATATTATGTGCTCCTCTGGGCGGCAGGCCCCTTCTTGGGTTTTTGACTGGAATAATCTGATTCCTTCCAAGGTGAACCTATTCATGTGGCGGGCGGTTCAAAATAGGGTGGCTACTATCGATCAATTATCTCGAAGAGGGGTCCATGTCCAGTCTCTTCGCTGTCCGTTGTGTGGCTCGGTGGATGAGTCTATTTGTCATCTCTTAACTGGCTGCGCGTTTTCTTCGGAGGTCTGGAGCTTTATGGCTAGTTGGGTCAGGATTCCTAATTTGTTTTTCTTCTCGGTGATCGACATCGTCAAATGGGTCGAGTCCTGCCCGTTGGAGGTGACCACGAGGCTGATTCTTAATGCCATTCTTTTCACGGCGTGTTGGATCTTATGGAAGGAACGGAATGAGGCGATTTTCAATAAGAGACGCCCCTCGGTGTTGCGGGTGGTTACCGATATTAAAAGTTGTAGCTTTCTTTGGGTTGGGTGTAGGTTGAGGGCTAGGAAGTACTCTTGGGAAGAATGGTGTGCTTTTAATTTGTAATATGTAGTTTCTTTGTTGTTTTTGCCGGGTCCTTGCGTCTTGCTAGGCCCGTTGTTAATGAATTCGCTGTTCCAAAAAAAAAATTAATGAGTTCCTGTCATAGAAAAAAATACTTGAAAACCGTAAATACAATTTTTACTTCCATGACAAGGTTGAGGGGATGCATGTGGACCCCCTGGGCCTATTAGTCATTCGTCTCTAGTTGTTCCTGCTCAGGTATTATCAAGTGGTTCTAGCCCACTAGTATCTTGATTATTATATTAATAATTTGTTCATTCGTTTGAGACGAAGAGTTCAAGTTTTATGATAAAGAGGTGATGAAAACAATTACTAGGAGTTGCGTGCATAACCATCAAATAGGTTATTTTTTTTTTATTATTTTTTTTTAAGTAAGTTAATGACCAATGGGCATTTGTCCCAATGGTACGGGGATGAAGGTTAGAGCTTGGGGACCTTGTGGTCTCAAGTTCAAACCTGACTCAAGGGGGTTTTCTCAAGTGGTGAGTTTCCTCCTTGATGGTGTTCCTGGATGAGCCAAGCCTGGAGTGTCAAAATCAGTATGGACGGTTGCAATCCCGTCTCAGGAAGACTCATTCGGGTATTAGAGATTTAGGGAGTATTTCCAAACGCCATTAAAAAAAAAAAAAAAGTAAATTAATGAAATCGAGAGGAGGGGAGTGAATGTTTTGTCTTTTTACGGTTCTAGAAAGATCTAATGAAATCTATAGATGAAGCTAGACTTCAAGGTGTACGTCACAAAAAAACAAAAAACTCAATTATTGTACCGCATAACTTACGTGTTTGTGATTCATGATTTAACACGTACTTGACTAATGAAAAACTAACAAAATAAAAAAAATAAAATTAAAACGTATGAACCACACACACAGTCACGTAAGTCGACAAATACCAATACAAACAAACACGTTCTCTTAATTTAAACATACACGATTTTTTAAAAAGTTTTTCATCGGTATTTATAAATGTTTTGACGACTATGACTGTCTAGAGAAGTCTAAAGTCTTAGTAAAAAGTTTTACCCAACTTCTGACACATAATTTTTATATACAACACTCGTTCTGTAAAATATATTTACGGAATAATAATGTTAGGTCTCATACTCGCATGTGGCGCAACGGAAACATAAATATATAATGTAATGATATGATAATCACATGGCTGAAAAGTAGACGATAAATGATATAACTTTTTTAACATGGTTCGATCGATATGATCAACATCCACCTGCTGTAATTAAGGTTTTCTCATTAACTTATGTACACAAATTTCCTTTCAAAATTTAAAAAAAAAAAAAAACTTCTGTACACAAATTACAATTTCATAAAAAGATATATTTATAGGAAATAAATTAGAATTTAAAACATAATGTCCAATAAAACAAATTTAGACCCGAACCCATAATCTTATTGATATCGAACGATAAATAAACTGTAAACCTAAATCAGGTGCGACTAAGTTTCTTGGAAAATCCTCTAAACGAAAATCAAAATCATTTTAATAATAATCAACCAACTAAAAATGAATTATAATGTTTTTTTTTTAAAATTGACAAACAAATAAAAAGGAAACACACTTAAACTATAAAACTATTAAATAATAATAAACTACTAAAATAAAAATAGAATGGGAAACAAAAACCCTAATAGGATTCAAATTCCCCGATTCACGAATCGATTGACGGACCGGTTCCGGGATCATCCGAATCCGTATCACTTATGAGCCCAAAGCGAAACCCAACAAATAAGACTTAATAATGCTTTTCTCAGTGGTCTCATATGGTTTCAAATCAAGCATTATTGGATGAAAACATAGAACCCCACATTGGACACCTGTTTTTCCTAACGACCGTCCACGAAAGATATTTTCTCATGGTTGATGTTCTTCTTCCATCAAAACATGCCTATAAAAACTCAAACTTTGCCTTCATTTACCTTCAAATTAAATAACTTGTTGTCACATATTTATCATATTTAACGTCAAACGTTAGGTTCAAATTTCTCTCTTTTACCGGAGAGAAATTACGAGATTGTACATATACATAGTACCAACCAAACATGATGACGTTGAACGATATGACGCGATCTCTAAGGATGGTGCCATCGAAATCCGTCTTGGAGACCGTGCCACTGCAAATTGTCCCTCCAATCAAACCGTCCTCGGCTCCGAGGCTGGCCACCATCAGGGAAGAAAGAGGTGAAGGTTTTGAAGATCAGCGATCGAAGGTGAAATATAACTAAATCGTATATATGATAAGACATTCATCATATGTATGTATATATGTATGTATATGTGCCTACATGTATATGTTATGTAGGTTCAAGAGAGAGGAAATCAGGGATTGATTCAATTGAAGTCTATCCTGATGTTTATTGTGATATAACTTTTTCCATCTTCATTCTATTTTTCTTTTGTGTGTTTTGAAATTGATTAACATGATGTAAATATTGTGTATTATACACCTGCTATCTTATAATAATAACAATAATATTAATAAAAATAATAATAATCTTCAATGTTGAACCAGTCATTCTATTTATTTCAAAAACTCATGGGTCAACAAAAAGAAAAGGCGAGTATTGATCGTTTTTCACATGTTTTACTTGGGTTTGACGAATCAATCCGGTCCTTTAACTCTAAGTGAGGATTTCTACAAAATAGACTTTAAGTAGACGCCTATTAGCAGTTTCTCAATACGGATTGACAGTTGAGATGAGGTTTTTGGGTTCTTGAAAGTGAAGAATCAAGTTTTTGCAACCAAGGTTGAGCCGCGAATACAACCGGCTGAATAAATATGTCATCGACGGAGTCTGATGATGAGATAACGAAGAAGATGAAAACATGTTTTGGATTTCTCTTTTTTTAGTTACCGTCGGAGATTTCATTTTTCTATTTCACCTATATAATCATTGGCGAATACATAATTTTTTTTCAATAGACTATTCTTAGATGCTCAAATTTTATAGAAACATACATAATAAAATTTGGACGGTAGGTTCAAGTCGGGTCGGTCATATACTACAAATGCGACACAATAATAAAAGAAAAAAAAACATCGTCATTAGATCAATCATCAAACTAACGAGATGTTTACCACCCCGCGCGTTGCCGCGGGGTTGAATTTGTATGCTGAACGAAAGTTAAAAAGTTAAGGGGTATAAAACGTAAAAATCTAAAAGTCTCGTGGTGAAAGTATAAAATTATAAAAGTATAGTAAACGAAAATAGAAAAGTTAAAAGTTTCGTGACCAAAGTAGAAGATAACAAAACTTAAAACAAAAAAGAACTTTAAAAAGTTAGAGGGTTAAAAAGTTAAGGAGTATAAAATGTAAAAGTCTAAAAGTCTCATGGTGAAAGTATAAAACTATAAAAGTATACTAAAAACGAAAGTATAAAAGTTAAAAGTTTCGTGGCCAAAATAGAAGACAAGAAAACTTAAACAAAAAAATTTAAAAGTTTGAAGGTAGAAAACGTAAAAGTATGAAACATATTACTATTTCGTTTAAAAAAATAGTGTAAAAGTTTAAGGGGTAGAAACTGTCAAACATTTAAACTACCTATACGTAAAAGTCTAAAAGTCCTGTGGTATAAGTATAAAACTATAAAAATATACTAAAAACGAAAGTAGAAAAGTTAAAGGTACGTTTGGTGGTGGAAAACACACCCTGTTTTTCATTTATGTTTTCTTATAAAACATGAAAAACAGAAAACGCGTTCAAATTATAGTTTTTTAAGAAAAATTTTCCAGGAAAACAGAAAACGGTTTTTTCTATCTTTTAAACTAAAATTGGAAAACAGTTTTTTTTTTGTTTTCCATTTTCCGTTTTAGTTTTCCAGATTTCATAAGCGTTCAATATAGTTTTTTCTATTTTGGAAAATGAAAAATCCATCTTCTGGTATAGAACGCGTTTTAAAATATTTCATGTTTTTCTAGAGATGGAAAACCCATTTCATTTTCTAGAAAATTGAAAATGGAAAACTGGAAAACGTTTTGCACAACCAAACGCACCTTAAAAGTTTCGTGGCCAAGGTAGAAGACAACAAACTTAAAACAAAAAAAACTTTAAAAGTTAAAGGGTAAAAAAATTAAAAGTATGAAACATATGTGACTAAACTATGAAAACCAAAAGTTTACTATTTCATTAAAAAAAAGAGTAGTGTAAAAGTTTAAAGGGTAGAAACTGTTAAGCACTCAAACTACCGTGGTCAAACCACAAGAAAGGAAAAGTCACTATTCATTTCCCAAATTTCATAGTAATAAAGTGTTAAACAAAATGATAATAAGGACTAAAATTGTAAAGATACACAAAAAATTGTGATCAATTTGCAAGAAACACAAAAACTACTATTCATCTTCAAATTTCTATTGTATTATATAATAATCGCCATCATGATTTTAGATTTAGAGACTTACAATTGATTGCAAACAAAAAATAGTTTCGAAGACCAACTTTAAAGAATTGTCTAAGAATTGAAGACAAGTAGACAACAATCACCAACAATCAAAATTTTAGAATTGGGGTGAACAAAAAAATCGCCAAAAGTCATGAGCCACAATTTCGAATTTCAGAATTGCCATTGAGATGAAACAAAAAAACGCATATAAGCCACAAGGTAAAGGGGCGTCAAATCCGTCATTTGAATTGCCAGAGTTTTTGTATAAATTAATTTTAATAGGATTATATGAATTGGAGAATTCGCCACTAGATTGGGCTTATGTAGATATCGAGCATTTCACGTTTGGGCTGCCAGGCTGGTCTCGCTAAAAGACTGAAACTAAAAGGAAAGAAAAAGGAAGGAACTGTTTGATTTTAAAAAAAATCTAGGTTACATTTAATTCGGCTAGATATATTAAGATGTAGAGCCGTTTGTCTCTTTTAAGCTATTAAGAGATTCTACATCTTAATAGTGTCTTAACCATCAATACCTTTTATAACATCTTAGAATCTCTTAACCTTAAAAAAGAGTCGTTCGTTCTTCGACAACTAGAGCTCCGCCTCTAGCGACTAGTTATCCGCATCCAGCCTCCACCTCTTAATGGATTAGTTTTCATTCATTTAAACAACTCTGAACATTCAGAAGGGGTATTCAAATTCAGACATAAATCTCTTAAAAAAAAATCGGGGTCGAACAAAAAAAAAAGAATGCAAGTTTTATTTAAATACATGTTTTTCTTCGTTTGTTAGATAATATTTTTTAGTTTACTAACATTTAAGAAAATGATAGTTTTATTTAAATACATGCTTTTGTTCGTGTTCATTTATTCGTATTTAAATATATGTTTTTTTAGATAAAAAGAACAAAAATAATGTCTTTTCTAAAGTTTTACTTTTGTTTGTTTACTAATCTTTTTTTTTTTTTGCTTTTTGGTTAGCATAAAGATGAATTAATTGATTTGTTAGTGTTTGTTTTTTATTTTATCCTTTTATATATTTCTCTTACTAGAAAATAATAGTTTATAAAAAAGTTAATATTAATTAATTAATAATACAAAAGGAGTGTAAATAAAATAAAAGTAGTCAAAATTACGGAGTGTCAGAATTACAGATTTGATCCTTTAAAGATTATTTATAAAAAACTAACAGAAAAAGTTAACTTCTGTTATTGTAAAGGACCTAATCAGTAACAATTCTGGAAAAAAAAACGTTAAGCGTAATTTGGTTTCGAAAATGGTACAATCAATAATTTGTCTAAATAAAAAGGACGTAATTTGTAATTTACGCGACATTTTATCTGATCTTAAGAAGATCAACAATAGAGGCCTAGAGGGATATACGTAAAGTAGAGTTTGGTTCAATCTTTTAGTTTAGTAAGAAACAATAGAGGCCTATGTTTCTTGAGTTTTATTCTTATATCAAAATGTGCTAAACTAATTTAAGGGCGTTTGGTTCGTGGAATCCAATGGAAATGGAATTGCTAAGTTTTTCATTTAAAATTGTGCTTAGTATAGACAAATTTAAATTGGAATGAATTTTTTTAATCAATGAAATTTGAGACCATGTAATTTTTCTTTATTAAAGTGAATGATTTCTAAAAGTGTTGAAATAGTAGTAAATTCGATTGATTAAAGAATTTAATTGCATTTCAAATTTTTTTGTTACCCAAATAAGTACACTTTTAAAAAGAAAAATGTGCAATTCCAGTTCTATTACATTCCACAAACCAAACACCACCTAAGTGATTTTAGTTTAAACTTTTGTGATTATAGTGTTGTATGACACTACTTTGCCTGATCGTATCCCACCCTAAGTCCCTAACGACTCGACTGGTGAATTTTAACATTGAGATCACAGAAACAAAAGGATTATAAAAGTTAACCCTGACCATTTGAAAATATATCTTGGGTCCATTGATGTTTAGCTGTCTTATGATCGTTGAAAAGGCGTTCACTCAAACCGTTTGAGAGGAGGCACGAGTGTACATGTGCACATAGAGATTGGGTATGGGCCAGGACCTGGTCAATACGTGAGTTTGACCAAATCTAGTTGAATCCGCAGTTTCTTAACGAGTGATGCATACATTACCTTAAAAATTATAATAGACAAGAGCACATATTATTCGTATAATATGGATTTATTTCGGTTAAGCTGAGTATCTTCTTCGGATCAGATTTCGATCTAGACAAAAGAATGCCAATCGGAATAAACTGAAATCCTATCCGATGAACACACCTACCTAGGTTGTATCCGGTGTACCCGGTTATTACCAACTTTTCCGGCCTAGTTCCACAAAATCGTTTAAAAAAAGTTATTTGATGGAACCATCCACTGTTCGGACCAACCAACAAGATGTTTCCAAGTTTGTTCAAACTTTGACTTGTGTGAAATCTCAAAAGGTATCGAAAGAAATCGATGCAAGAATTGTGGTTGATTTTTCCAATTTTACCAACTCGACTCCAACACCACTTTGAGATATCATTGTACAAAGCGGAGAAAAACTACCAAAGTGAAAGAACTATTTTGGTTTACAGTTATTAAATTTATTAGTTTAATTAAATTTTAACTGTTAAAAGAGACGAGAGTTCAATCTTTAAGTTATTCACTCGTAATGATTATATTTTATTGTATTTCCTTTTAATAAAAAATAAAAAATCATTTTTAATTAAAAAAAACATTAAAAAATTCACACCCGGTTCTACACTCAAAACGGTTTTATATCCATCCCAACCCTAACCGATTTATATAATATACATTACAAATTGGTGATGAATAGTGTTTTTTTTTTGTTTTTTGAATTTGGCCACAACTGTTTTGTTTTTTGACATTTTTGATCCTTCTCTTTCTTTTAAATTGGACACATACTTTGTGTTTTTTTACGTTTTTGGTCCCTCACCATACAATAAATTTTGGGATGGTGGTTGCCAGCTAAACTCTTGCCACATACAAGTATCCCACGTGTTCTTGGTGCCAGTTTGCTGCTTCTTTTCTTTTATTAACAAAGCATAACTCTCTCTCTATCTCTCTCTCTCTCCACCTCACTTTGTTTCATCGGAACTCTCTCTTCTCTCTCTCTCTCTCTCTCATTTTCTCTCAAATCACCGGCGTGCCACCGACCGATAAGGCCGGCGTTCTGTGCCGGCGCCAGACAGGAACGATGCTCCGCCTCCGACGACGAGGCGTTGAAGCAACGTGTTCGATTGACGACGATGTTGTCTACCGATGTTCGCCGCTGTCATCGTTGCTCCGTTTCCATTCTTCGGACGTTGAAGCGACGATCCAGATCCGGCAGGACGTTGAGGTGTTATCGAGATTTAGCCGTTTGTCCGGTTTTTTATGGATTGGGGCTTTCCCGGTGATCTTTGGTGTGCTTGATGTTCTTTGCATGTGGGTTTTCACAACCCGCATCTGAAACGAGGGTGGGGTTTTTAAAGCCCAGATCTGAAACGTGTGCTCATTGTTTTTTTTTGTTTTTGGATTTTGAAGAACCCCTCCTTAAAAATTGATGGAAATCTTTGGCTTTATGGTTGATGTGGCTGTTTGGATATGAGATTTGATCTCTTCATTTGAAAAAGCCTTAGGTTGTTGCGTCATTTTTGGCATTGGGGTTTTTCCCTGGCTGTCTCTCATAAAGACAGGTCAGTGGCTGTTAGGGTTTATTGTTGCTATCTTTGACCAGAGCCTTTACGGCGATGATGGTCGCACATTTTGTTGTGTTCGGTTCTGGATCTGAGCTAACCTGAGCCTTTTAAGGTTGTGATGGATTTGTATGTGGCGTTTATAAAGATATGATCCTTTCTATGATGTTTTTGTTGGTTTGACCTGGAAACAGAATTGTTGGTTGTAAATGGCGATGATGATTTTCTATTGTAAAGGTCCGGTGAGAATCCATGTGTAGGGGGGCAATTTTCTTTTGCAGCCACCATGGATTTATGGATTTATGATGTTAATTTGTACAAATCTGAGCCATCTATTTCATTCTTTTGTCTTTCTTTGTTTACATTGTCATACTTACATTTAGTAGTCACCCCCGCAGCAACGCGCGGGGTGGTCATCCATCTTGTTAACATGATACACAGTCAGTGAGGTTTCACTTGTGTAGGCCACTCGCCCACTTCATGTTTACAGCGCATGAAAACATCCATCCAAAAATGAAGCATCATTATTGAGTTATAACGTTATACATACATAAATAATAAACGAAATCAAATATAAAAGAAACGAGTGGTGGAGAGAATGTGGGCGGTTTTGAAGGTTTAATTAATTCCAAAATTACGTTGGCAAACATCAAACGTTGAAGTGGCTTCACTGCATTCTTAACAAGTGTCGCTACAATATTATCTTGGCCGCCACCGACCCAGAAAATAATTATTTCAAAATATATTAAATTATTATTGAATTTGCACATTTTCCGTTTACTAATAGCAAATCAACATCGACTATGACGAAATTGTATTTCATTTTCGCATCAAGTGACGGAGGATAAGTTCACAAGTGAACAAATGTATAAATTTTGGAGTAAGATTAAAGTTTATGTGAGTAGTCGTTTAAAAACTATAGACTTTTTCCTATTTTCAGAAAATTTTCATATGTTCTTTAAATAATGATCAATTAATATAGAAAATGTAAATACTACACAATCAGGTCATTGTAGGGATGAGCAATTGGTACCTAGTACCTCTACCGGTATCGCAATATCTTTAACAAACCGGGTTTTTTTTAACCGAGTAGGTTTATGAAATCAAATCGGTTTGACCTGTTGTTGGTTGAAACCGGCTTGGACGTCAAAAACTCAAAACCTAAACTGGTTTGGACACTAAAAACCGTTTTTAAGAATATTATTGGTTTTGAATTGGTTTTTGGCGAACTTGTTTCCTTAGATTGGTTCGAAACCAGTTTTGTAGGTTAGGATGTCGAACCGCTTAGAAACCAGCAGTTCAGTGCTTAGAAACCAGCAGTTCGGTTTGAAATCGCAACCGCTTCAGACCGGTTCGGTTCTTGTTCATGAGCCAGGTTGCAACTAGATGTAATCGCATATGTGTTGTCATGAGGATACCGTAAGTACATAAAACATTTACTTTGTTAAAACGCAATATAAATAAAACACAAATATAAAATGAATATAAAATGACGTTAAACAAATAACAAGAAAAATGAATATGAAAATAGAAACGTAAACGCAATAATGATACGTCTATATGTGTATTTTGTGAAGGGATAAGGAAATCACACCTCTGATTTGTAGGAAATAAGGAAAAATAGAGAAAACGATGCGACGCTAATATGAAATTCTAGTGCAGTGATGTTTAGTTTGTTTTCTTATTGTGAACGGAGTTTTAGTTGTAAATGAACCATATTTTCCTAAAATCAAATTATATTTAGAATTTAGAAGAGTTTAGGCAAAATAATTAAAAATTAAATATTATTAAATGTTTTCTTTCCATCATGCATACATAAATGATCGATGTTATTTTTATAATTAATGATTTTGTATATAATGTAATGTGGCTCAATAATTTATATGTGCAATAATCATCGAACAACTAATTTTTAGTATAAAAAGATTCGATACGATAAGTTTCGAAAACAAATATCTAAAATTAGCATAACCGGGGACATTGCTTATAAATATGAGCTGCCATGCATTATTATGACTGTTTCTATATATATAGTATACACTATGAATAAAATAATTATAAAATTTCTGAACGAGTATATTTGTTCTCTAAATCTAAAATTATATGTTTTTGGGATGGAGAGCCGTCCAATAAGAACTTGAAATAAATAAACCGGGTTTAACTAGGAGTGTCTCAGTTAAAAGCGGGTTTAAATTGGTTAAAATGATATGTCACTTATTACTGCTTGGTGGAGTGAGTTCAAAGAAAAGCACCCTCTTATAAACTGTATTCTAGCTCAATAATATCAACATGGATGTTAAGTCTTGATGTGAACGAAAGTGTATATTAGGAGTAGAACATAGTGAATGTGTGTATTATTTTTTGTGTGGTTTAATATTCAAAAACTACTAAAACTGTATACATTATCTTTAGTACTTTAGAAGGACAGAAAATAAAATCCGGTGCAGCCACCTTGTTCGATTTAGGGTTGGAGAGGTAGAATTTAATTATTCTATTGGAGGAGGACAATGCATTCTTCAATTTCATCTATAAAATTTAGTTAAATATTATATATTTTTTGAAAATTTTGTTTAATCAATCTCATCTAATTCTCCATCTTTTTATGCAATTTTCCCTTACTATTTTTATCTTTTATAAACACCGATTAACATTTTTAGAGTTTGTAGTACTTCTCCGTATTTAAAAAATCTAATTCACCGAACTCTATATTTTAGAGATAAAAATAAAGATGAAGATTTTAGTACATAACAAAACTATAAAATTTAGAGATGCTGATAATCCACATGATCGGTTATCACTTATGTATCCGGTCTAAAACTACTATTTTTGAGTAAATTGCAACATCATCAATTATCGATATATTATAAATAGTTTTAAGACGTCGTTTAAACTTCTATTACAACTTATCTTCCATAATTAATATATATAGATGGATTAAATTAAGTTATCACCTTCAAGATTCGAAAATTTCCAGCTTCTTATGAACATGTATAAGTATTAACTAATTTTAAATAAATTTAATACCAAAGAAATTAAAATAAAGAAAAAAGAAACATATCCACTAAAAAATAAATTTAACTGTATCTGCTCCCTATCCCCCTTAAATACCAAGCTTTCACAGCCACACACTTCACACCAAACACCTCATCCCTTCTCATCTCATCTCATCTCTCCAACCAATAATGACAAAGGACGTCGAAGTGGCGGAGCACCACGCCGGAAAAGACTACCACGACCCACCTCCGGCGCCGTTGATCGACGGAGAGGAGCTCACCAAATGGTCTTTCTACAGAGCTCTCATCGCCGAATTCGTTGCCACCCTCCTCTTCCTCTACGTTACCGTTTTGACGGTTATCGGTTACAAGAGCCAGACTGACCCTAAGCTGGACCTCGACCAGTGCGGCGGCGTCGGCATCCTCGGCATCGCGTGGGCCTTCGGTGGCATGATCTTCATCCTTGTTTACTGCACCGCCGGTATCTCTGGTCAGTAACTAACTAACTAACTCACACAGTTATTTTCAGTTACATTTCTGTTACACTTAGGTTAAGTTATGTCAAAACATTAAACATTCATAATTCATTGTAGAATCTTTATCTTTATAACCACGACCAGAGACCGAGAGGTCACAAGTTTATTTCCTGAGCTCTCAGATTCCCCGGTTTTATTATGCTAGAGATGGATTTTTGTGATATGAGCTCAACAGATAAATAATTGTAGGTGTTCAAAAAAGATCTTTATTTTTATAATTAGAAGAAACATATGTATTTATAAAATTTAAATACTTTAAAAAAAAAACACTTTAAATCATGTTCTTTATCTTAAAAAAAACTAGATATATGTAATTAATCGATATATTTACTAATTCCTTATATTTATCTTTTAAAATTAAAGAATAATGTTTAACATAAAATAAAAGAAAAAATAATTTTTTTCTATATTTTTCTTAAAACTTAAAGATATGATGAAATGTCACATAAAGAAGCTGATTATGTTTTTTTTACGATCCAAACGATGAAATGATAGAACTTGTACTGAGAAAATTTTAAGTTAATTTCTGTCTGTGGCTAATTAATTAACGTGCACTAATAAACAGGAGGACATATTAACCCGGCTGTGACATTCGGGCTATTCCTGGCAAGAAAGGTGTCACTGATTAGGGCATTGGGCTACATGGTAGCACAATGTTTGGGTGCGATATGTGGTGTGGGTTTAGTGAAAGCCTTCCAAAGTTCCTACTACAATAGGTACGGTGGCGGGGCCAACGAGTTGGCCGAAGGCTACAACAAAGGTACCGGACTAGGTGCAGAAATCATCGGCACCTTCGTTCTCGTGTACACTGTCTTTTCGGCTACTGATCCGAAGAGAAGTGCTCGCGACTCTCATGTTCCCGTAAGTCTCTCTTTACTTTCATTACCTATGTGTTTATTGTTTATGTGTAATTTTGATAAATACTGTTATTGGTAGATTAATATGAAAGTTAATTCGACCATATCTTAAAGGAAAAGTAGAAGGCTAAATTATTGAGGTTATTTGAAGAAAAAAAGAAAGTGGGGCTGTTAAAGAGAGGGACAAGAGAATAACTATTATTGGAAAATGACAAATTCTTTTCACCCACTTTGTTTTTTTATTATGAAGTTGTTGAGAAATGACTATTTATTGTTATCTTCAAACTATTTATATATTTTTTTTCAAGCAACACTTTTTTTATAACATGATGGGAACTATGTGAATAATAATAATTTATATCATTTAAATTTGAAACAATGCAGGTGTTGGCACCACTGCCCATAGGGTTTGCAGTCTTCATGGTGCACTTGGCCACCATTCCGATCACCGGCACCGGAATCAACCCAGCCAGAAGCTTTGGCGCCGCCGTAATTTACAACAACGAAAAGGCCTGGGATGACCAGGTATATATGCAGTTTTTTTTTTCCAAAAAATTTCGGTCCTGAAAAACATTTCGTCGCGATTGTTTCTTTTACTAATTCTAACAAGAATCAAATATTTTGCAGTGGATTTTCTGGGTTGGACCATTTTTGGGTGCAGCGGCAGCAGCGTTCTACCACCAGTTTGTACTGCGAGCAGGGGCCATTAAGGCACTCGGTTCTTTCAGAAGCAATGCATAATTGGAAGATGAGAAATTTATCCATGCAAAAACAATAAGATTGGACCGGCGACGATACGAAAGTTATCAGTCGCTGAAATGAATGGCCGGGTAGATAAATGTTTTTAATTTCCCTTCGAGAAATGTAATTTTTATTTTCTATTTATTTCCACTTCTTATTTTCCCCTTTTATTGTGAATCTTGTGAATCTCGAGTGTTTAATGTTAATTAGTGGTCATTTTCTTTTCTTGAAAAATTGTTGGCTTCTTCAGGGATGTGATTTCAACGTTAGTTGTATAATATTGTGATTGTTTTCTAGCATGATAGTAGTGCATCATCTGGATACCTTTTTATAATTGTGGACGGAATTAACTTCATTATCTATTGATTTGAGAATCTATTCTCAGATTAATTAATTGATTTATTTTGAACGGTTCTCAAATTAATTGGGTAGAACCTTCATTATTGTGTTATTATTTTTATTAAAAAGATAATCTAAATTTACAAGCTAATGAATTAAAAAAATCTATAATTTAACCAAAAAGCTTTACTTTTAAATTAATATACAACTTTCAAAAATCCTCTACATCTCATTACTCATGTATTCTTATTCAATTAAATAATAACTTTTTATTCTATTTTCGGTTGCTCTTCTCTCTTTGCCACTCATATCTACTTAAAAACAATATAAACTAACAAATATGAGGTGAATAATACGCATCAAAAAGGGTGAAAAGTTTCACGTTAAACCATCTCAAACATTCAAATACTCATTATGCGCGTTGGAAACACTACCGTAGGCAGGCTGACATACACTACTGTCGTGATGTGAAACCAATTTCATCTTGTGCATCGAATCTTGTCATAAAATACTCAAAATTCCGCTCCATATCATCAAAACATATAAAAGAAAAAGCTCATTGTTCATTCTAAACCTTCTCTTGAACATCTCATTTGTGATTATTGGATTGCCATTCGAAAGAAAAAAAAAATCTACTTGGTAAATATACTTTATAAATACACTAGTTACAAAAAAAAAAAAAAAAAACCATCTTCGAGCTAGTTTTTTCATGTAACCCATTGAGGGGGCGGTGTTCTCAATGGGTGAAAACGTAGCCAAGCCCCACATGATGTGCTAGTTTTTAGGGGAAAGAACCAAGCGGAAGTTTTCTCGATC
This sequence comes from Deinandra increscens subsp. villosa, assembly GCA_039602395.1. Lineage (NCBI taxonomy): Eukaryota > Viridiplantae > Streptophyta > Magnoliopsida > Asterales > Asteraceae > Deinandra > Deinandra increscens. Next base: position 11,325,790 of record JBCNJP010000019.1, on the reverse strand, counting down.
GAGTCCCCCATTGTTATATCGTCAGGATGTCGCACATATTTATTTGGAACATTCAACCAAAGATTATTTACAGCAGTTGAGTTTATCCGCAGTAAAAACTATCCCCGTAAGTGGTCAAATGGAAAACGCCTTAGTTATATTTGAAGACCCCAAAACTAACCAACTTTTGGTGACCTTTCAATCCCGAGTCTTCCCGTCATTCAAGCATCTTTTTTTTTTTGAAATTTTGTCAAATGACCAATTCCAAAGCAAGGAATTAATTAAGGGGTGTCAAAGAAATAAGCACTGATTTCAGCTACAGCATGCGTTTCAGTTACGCTCTAATAATATGAATGATTACCCTCACTCTATCATCACTTTTTCTGCATGCCATTTGCTGATGACCATTCTATCCCTTTTGATATTTCTTTGGAATTTGTTACATCTATTGACTTACATTTGTAGCCCGAAAACTAACTAAAACTCATAAACCGTGAGATAGGATGTTCATTTAACTAAACAAGCTAACACAAGTAGTCATGTAATCAAACCGAACGAAATCATGAACACCAACTAGGTATGTTCGCTAATAACAAAGGGACATCTTATCTTATGGTTCACCAAAAGTTTGGTTAGTTTTTGGGCCTACAAATATAAGTCAACCAGAGGTTAAAAAAAAAGACATCAAAAGTGAAAACAATGGATTGGGGGTGTTATGGTCATTTTGCCATCATGTGACCCCATACATAGAACTTAAACTCATCATTCTGTTCCCTCACTCATCCTTCTAAAGTCACAGAAATTGAGGGATATACAACCAGGCACCAAACCAGTTAACCTCTATATAAAGCACCCCAAAATCCCCACATTCTTTCGAGTAACACCAATTAAGAATGACACAAAAGACTTCATTTCTTCTCATTCTAACTCTGCTCTTCGTCACTACTTTAGGTGTTCAAGATCGAGCCCCTCATGGGCTAGATCACGAGAACCTAATGGCTTTATCACCATCTGCTTATAACTTCTTCCACCCAAATCAACTATTGGGACTATGTGAAGAGTCTAATTGCTCACCATTGCCTCTAGCTGCCACGGTTCAGTCAAGTTTGGCACATGAAAGTAGAGCAGGCCGGGCCAAGTTCGGAGCCGGATTCATTGCTACCATAATTTTTGGTTTTGTATTTGTAATTCTCTTAACCATGGGTGCCTATTATGTGGTGACCACCCGCCGGGCCAATTTGAGAAGAAATAAAAGTACAGTTATACCATCAGCTTGATGTGCTCTTATACGAGCCTCTAGCTAAGTTTTAGTCAATTCATCACCTACCACTCTTCATTTCTTCCTTAATCTAGAATATGAGATGTATGCAAACTATGATCATGGATGATTAATGGATGTAATTAAAGTTGAACATTGATATGAATTCTATCATGAGAGTTGATTATTGTGAGTTTTGACCTTATCCCCAAGGTCAAAACTTATCAAAAGCAACCAAAAAAAACACATACTATGCCATTGCATGTCTTGGATGAAATTTATGTGGTGAAACATCTCCCTAAATTGGTTATGTAACACGAGTATCACGTCTCTACCAGCGCCGTGAACTAAGAGCCTGAATAGCTGGTCCAAAAATCTGATCAACTGATTTGTTCCAATAGTGTGCAAATTCGATTTTCTTTCTAGAAACAGGTTCTTTCATCTGTGTTCAATAAACCCTAAATATTAATTGATGCTGCAACTTAAGGCTATGAAGATGAGATAAATTTTAGGGGGAGAATTCTCAAAACCCTAAAACCATCAATCAACCAAAATCTACAAATCAAGCTCGTAAACATTACTAGTTTCCGTCAACTATGATATCTAGATGACCTGTAATTAAATCGATCGAACAATCGTAATTCGCTATGTGGATTTAATAAATTACTAGGCACGATCGCAATTCACAAAATCTCACAAAATACAAACAACAAATCGATATAGTTCGGATATTACCTGAGATTTGGAAGGTTGATTGTGTGATATCGTCTTGTAAATGTCTCTCCGTTGCTCGAAAATAACAACTCCGGAGAATACGGTTCCTAGGGCAGCGCCGAGGAGACGCTCCTGCAATAACCGCAACAAAAAACGCTATAATTAATGCGTGTGGCTTTATCTGTATAACTATATAAAAGGCAATGAAATTTGAAGTCAAGCGTACCTGAGCAAGGATGCTGATCATGGCTGCTTGGCAATCGGAACTCTGATGAAAGCGGAAAGGGGCAATCGCTTCTGGGTTTCGTTAAAGAACACGAGGTTTCACTTAGCTTCTACAATATAGGCTTAAGGACCATATTGCAAAAAGAATATACGATTTTTCGTAGCGGTATAAACGAACCGAATGAAGCTTTATTTATGTTCGTTTGTTTAGCATTAAGTATGTTCACGAATATAAACGAACATGTGTAATTTTAAAAAAAAATCAATATTTTTTTTGAACGGTAAATTTGGATCACCGACGGATTAGACCCACCCGATCATCTCAAAGACCTCAAAAGACATACACCTTTGCCACTAGGCTAAGCTAGTGGTTGTAAAAAAAAATCAACATTCTTAATTTCAAATACAAGACATAATTAACCTAAATAAATATCTATATTTAAACACTTGAAATAAAAATTATAAACAAGTTATCCAAAAAAATGACAAGCTAGAATTAATAATAATCATAAACATAATTATCGCACAAACATATCACATTGATGTAAGTTTTAAGTGGTAAAATTTTAACAAACATCTTACCGAACATAAATGCACATGTGAATGTTCACGAACACAAATGAGCGAACGGGGCATTTGTTCATATTCGTTTACGTAACACAAACGAACGAAATTTCGTGTTCATGTTCGTTTATCTATTAAACGAACGAACGTAAACGAACTTGTTGTTATACGGTTCACGAACAGTTCACTGAATGTTCTAATCGTTTACAGCCCTATGCAAGACCACAGACGCCCCTCTCGTCGTTTACGTCATGTTTTCGAGTACTAAAATGAATTGAAAATAAGCGGTAGGAATGTGGAAGAATGGATGGAAATTTAAAGTAAATAAAAAGACGAATATAAGTTTCATCACTTATAAGGTTTACAAAACCATATATCTATAATTGTAACTTTTATTTGAACTCAGAAACACATAAAATCTTTAATAATCGTTTGTTTTCTTGAAATTCTAAAACATAAAATTAGATTATATTGTTCTCTTTCTTTTTCTCCTTTATTTCATTTTCGTTCTTGTTTTCACTTTTCAAACATAGGACATTTGGTATACCTTGTTGTGAAATATGGTGTTATCATGTCACGTGACATCTGACTGGATACCACCATATAGGTATATCCACACTATCTCCCCTCTCCCATCCATCATAGTTATATACTCACACCAGTACTTTGATCTATAACTATGATTACTCAGGCATCATCCAGGCTCTGCACACATACTCACACCAGTACTTTCCTTTATCTTCTCCGATCACTCCGATACTTATTCTCACGCCGGAGGGCCGTTACAGAGCCCAATCTCCGGCTCTGTTTTGGTCCTAACACGTTGTTACGTGTGCAGATTTCAATTTCAAATCACTCAGTCCTAGCAATTAACCAGAATCAGAAGAGGAGCTGATCTCTGTTTGATCTGTTCTCAGTTCCCAGCTCCATTGATCATCCCCGGATCAAATAGTGGTATTTGTTATTTTATATAATTTGTCTCGGTATGGATTCTATTAATCAAATGTTTGAGAGAAAAAAGTAATACATTTAAAGGGTCTAGATACGGTTATATATCAATGTTTAAGTATATAAAGTTTTAAGTATATACAGTTTAAGTGTATACAAATCTCAGGTTCTCTATTTATAAGTTGTTCGGTGAAGACAGGAACCAAATAGATAACCCCAGTTAAATATAAAATATAAAATAGAACATAAATGAATAATCTTGACAACCAAATAGGTAACCGGAAGAGAGAGAGAGAGTCATATGTATTGACCATGGTCAAAGACTTAACAATAGCAACAAAGAAAGGAAGCCAAATTCACAAATAAATAGTCTTAAACCCAAGCTCTACAAGATTGAAACATTTTGGATAACACTATGTATATCTTTCACTTTGATTCTACTAATAGAGACATTAAAGATAACCTTAATGCTCTTGTATAAATAAATGACTTAAGAGTAACATTATAACAACACATTCCAGTTTCACCCTTTTTATTCAGTACAATAACCTTAACTAGTGTTCTTGTGGTTTGAGTGAAGAACAACTCATCTTACTCTTCCACTGGAGGATCCACCCAACGTCCATTATCTTTGATTAGTTGAATTAATGCATCTGTTGCATTTTCCATTGCAATTGCTCTTTTTACCACAGTCTGAAAGTATAAATATGCATCATCAGAAAATGTGCAGATCACCGGCTCAGGTAACATATCAAAATGGTTTCAGGTCAAATCGGGTGGATTGACCCACCAATGCTTTCTTCTCCAATTTATTTTATTTTTTAAATAACTAATGTATTAAACGTGAAGAGAAGAAAATAAGAGGAGTTGTGTACCTTTCCAACATAAAGATCGATCTTTCCAGGAGCACCGCCGACATATCCAAAATCTGCATCTGCCATCTCTCCTGGTCCATTAACTATGCAACCCATGATCGCAATCTGCCATAAAAGGACAAAAATAAGTGAGGTTTTATTTATTAAAGTGATGAGGAAATATGTTACTAAATCAGCGTATTGGAAGGGATTTAGTGATTACCGATACACCAGGTAAATGAGATGTTTTTTCTCTAATTTCTGCGCTTATCACTTGAAGATCAAATAGCGTTCTACCACAAGATGGGCATGAGACATATTCCTGTGGTTAAATTTAAAACTTAGTAACAACAAATATATAACCAACCAACCGAACCAGCAAATGAATAAATATATTAGTTTCCTACTGTCTTAGTGTTTCTCATCCTGCATCCTTGTAGCAAATTGAAAGATGTATTCCTGATAAAGTCCATATCTTGATCCGGTGCTTCTAGTAAGATACCATCTCCAAGCCCATCCACTAAAAGTGCACCAGCATTTGCACCCGCTTTAATTACCAAATCATCCCTACCAGTAAATAAAACAGCTTTAGTTTTAAAAAATAGTCACAAAAAAAAAACCAAGAGAAAGATTTTTATTTTTTTAATATGAAATGGTCACATGGCTTAATTATTACCTGGGAACTCCTTTTGGGAACGTTATGTGGTGAATAACAGGGAAATTAAGTGAATTTTCAGATAGATACTCAAATAGCCTGTCAAAATGAAGATATCAGGTTTATATATTGTAACAAAAAAAAACTATGATTATTAATGACTAGTGAAAGTTAATACCTTCTAGCAGCATGTACTCTGCCAGTTTTTTCTTCTGAATATGGCAGTTCATGAAGAATCATTGTAGCATCAATGCTTTTTATGACTTCTAGTTCCTCGTAGGGCTCATCACCACGGACAGACACCACCAAGCGTGTGCCTGAAAAAATCAATTAAGATTTATGAGCTGAGCTTATTCTAGTTCCTTCATATGAGAACCAAAACTGGTTCATGAAATTTGAGTGGTAAAAACTTAAAAATTTACCTTCTGGTAAAAGCTTATGAGCTCCAGTTGATAACTCATTCAGATTTACCAAGACAATGGCATTTGGCAAAGGCTTTGTCAATTGTTCTGACAAAGGAGTTATAACTCCCATACTTACATCAATCAACCTTTTAAGAGCTAGCCGCTGATCATGAATAGAAAAAATAGATTAATATTGAAATAATATAATATTTTTAATCCTATCTGACACGTTCATCAATCAATGAATACCAACAATTATTCCAATGATTACATATCCGATTTGCCCTATGGACAAATATGCAAGCATACGTTTCATGCTTGTTTGAGTAATAGCAATGAGAAGATTCCGACCATGGGAGTTGAAGGCGCACCCAAGGCCCAAAGGCCTCGTTGGTTGTCTATGCGCAAAGTACAAAAAAGCGCATGCCTGAAATAAGCAAGGCGTGGCCTGGTTTTTGGCTGCTTTTAGACTGGTCTAGTCTTGTTGGGGACTTTTTTGGCTTTGTTTAGACTGGTTTTTGGCTGGTTCAGACCGTTTGAAATTAGTTTTGGCCAACTCAGGCCAGTTTTTGCCGGTTCAAGAAGATTTTTATGCCTTGCAATGTTTGAGGTCGTTTAACTACGTGTCGCTTCGCCTGGGCGCACGCCATTGGCGCCATGGACTACTATGATTCAGACAGACAGGGTTTGGGTCAACCTACCAGACCTATATGAAATTTCGCCATTTTTGGCAAACGTGTTTTGACCTGTCCAACCTGGCCTATTTTCCACCTCTAAGCAATATATACAACATATAGAGTAAAGTGATGGAAGGGTTTCTTACGGCATCTTTGTCATCTGCTGGCGGAAGCTCTCTCAATAAGATAGAGTCTACAGTTGCAAGATCCTGAATAAAAAACCATATATTATGAGTTAACAAACATTTTTCTTTGCATGGAACATTAATGTGTTCTTATAAATCATGTAGCAAAGAATGAACTGACCTTAAATGGCATACCAAGCACAAGTTTGGCGGCTAATGATCTATAGAAAAGTTCAGGTGTCTGGAAAAAAAGGCAAAAGTCTATAATGGATACATAAATGGTATTTAAAAGTCTACAGTACTGAGAATATAATTAACCTTGAGCTGATCCAGGGAAATAGACATGAGAACAGAGCCATCACGGTGGAGTACACCTCTATAATCTACCTCTTCACCCTGCCATGCATTTAATTAGTTAATATTATATATCAGGATAAATATTAATTCTTTGTAATTCTAAAATATAGTTGTAAATACTATCTCAAAATAGGAGACACGAATGATTAGAAAATAGTAACATTATGTGCATAACCAATTAGAAACAAACCTCCTTTTGCACAGGCAAATTGCCAGTTCTCCTTTGAAAATCAAAATATCGTCTATGTTTCTCCTCAAATGGTGCCTAGAAAGTTATGACCAATTAGAATCACAGTAGTATGGCAACTATAAGACACAATATACGTAAGTGCTTTATATAATAAAGATTTAAATACAAACTTACCACCCCTTGTTGAATTTGTGATGCTTTCATACCAAGATTGGCTAATTTCCTGCACGGGTCTATTTCTTCCTCTGGAGGTTCTGTAAGGGAAACCCTAATAGTATCACCAAGACCATCCTGTATACCAGACAATTTTAAGCATATGACTATATGAACAATGTGTGTGGATTTATAAAACTAACTTCTTTTTTTGTAAAAGTTAAGTGGCATGAAGAATTATTTGACCTGAAGAAGTGTCCCAATGCCAATTGCAGATTTCATACGTCCATCTTCACCCTCACCAGCTTCAGTGACACCCAAATGCAAAGGATAGTCCCAACCCTGAACATACATTTCAGCTACAAGAAGACGATATGCTTGAACCATAATCACTGGATTGCTTGCTTTCATTGAAAATACGAAATTATGGTAGTCTAATTTCCTACAGATTCTTGCAAACTCAAATGCAGATTCAACCTGTGAAATTAAATCGAAGTTTGTGCTGACATAAGTGACAATTTAGAGGAAACTAGGAGAAACTTAAAGTGTGGTAAAGAAGCTGCTTACCATTCCCCTAGGAGAATCACCATAATAGCTCATGATACGGTCTGAAAGACTCCCATGATTTGTTCCAATACGCATTGCCCTTCCATATTTCTTGCATTTTTCAACCAAAGGGACAAAAACCTGGTGTAATAGAAAACACATGTATAATGAGATTTATATACTTCAAGTTGATATTAGAGCAAAGATAAATCTCGAGTGTGAAATCATAGAAGGTTGATCAACAGCTTGACCTTCTCAATATGCTCAAGTTCCTTTTGATAATCATCATCTGTATACTCCAACTGCTCAAACTGGGCCCGACGATCAGCTGCAAGAAAACAAGTCAAAAGATTGAACAATTTGAAAAGAAGAAAAATAACAGAATTTAACGATAGAAACATGGTGTTAAATTTATACCAAAATTTCCAGGGTTGACACGGATTTTATCAAAACATTCAGCAACCCGCAGTGCAACTGAAGGTGCAAAATGAATGTCTGCCACCAAAGGTATGTTATAACTGCAAACGCACATGATTTATGAGATAACTTGAGCCAGCATAAAAAAAACAGAAAAAAAAAAACAATTCCATAAAGTCCAAGTATGCCTACTTTTTCTGAACAAGGGTGTTTTTAATTTCAAAACATGCATCTGCCTCTCTTTTGCCTTGCACTGTTATTCTAACAAGATCAGCTCCTCTATCAGCTATTTGCATGACCTGTCAAACATATACTAACCCACTCAGCATTCAGCAATAATTACATTGGCAACTACACACAATGAGGACTATCTAAGGATATTAAATTTTATTTCTTCCCTATGATTTGAAGATTCTGCTGAAAATAAGTGGCATGATACATCAAATCAATATTGCTTTCTTATCTTAGAACATAAATATATTTTCATCAACATTGATAAAAACAACAAAAAAGCAAGAACCTGTTCTACAGTTGCAGCCACATCCTTAGTATCAGATGTAGTCATTGTTTGAATTCGTATAGGATGGTCACTACCAAGAGCTACATCCCCAACCATTACTGTGCGGGTTTTCCTCCTGAGGGTTTTATGTGTCGATTCGCAATACTTCTGTACAGGAACTACCCAAAAAAAAAGATACAGAAATTTTATTTTTCATTGTGATACTAGTTAATGCTAAAAATGCACAATGAGCCAAAATTGGGTAATTATTCTTGGTAACTCATTCTTAGGATCGAACCTAGTGAAATATACCAAAATATATGCAGCAGTATCATTAGACATTAGTACTGCATATATGCACTACTGAAAAAAATACGACAGAAAAGAATAAATATATTTTTTAGATACCATATAAAAAGATAACAAAATTCTTGATTTTATGGTGTTAATTAAAAACAATAATAATAAATTATAAACTTTTAAAGAAAAAAACAAGAAGTTTTTTAAGTTCTCTCCTTAAGTATGAGTTTTCTCATGATCCTCCCCCATAACAGTAAGTACAAGAGCTATCAGTAAATGATGTACCTAAAAGAGGACTCCCTTCCGAAGCAGGCCGGAGTTCTGCAATATCTGAACCAGGGTTTGAATTCTTTATCACAAAAATCTTGGTTCTATGGAACTTAACCCTCTTCAGGTCTGAAACTTTGACAAAATCTGAAGTTTTTGCAAACCCTAAACCATTGTCCCTGCCCTTTAAACTCATAAAAGAAGCTGGTGCAGCTCCGGTCGCCATTGCCACAAACAAAAATCCACAATCCCTGAACCATGATAGACCAAAATTCATGTATCCATTAAAATTTATCTAGTCAAAGCAATACTAATCATATTCACTCCCTTGTTTCAGCACACCAGAAAGGAACTTGACTTTTAAGACCAAACAGATCAATTTTAACTTTGGAACTAACTAGATTCCTAACTTCTCAAAAAACTTAAAAAAAAAATGCTATCTAGATAGGAAATTATAACTGCACAGGAAATTATAACAAATTGTCATACTAAATCGGTACTAATTTCGATTTCAAAAACACGAATCGGAAGGCAAATCGTACCTCTAATACATGGTTAACAGAAAAGTAACGAACAAATTCTTCACAAAAATTGGATACAGAAACCTAATTTACATTCATCTTCAATACAAAATCATGAATCTAAAATTTAATCGAATACAGAAACCTCACATCCTCAACTTAGTTTAATTTTTTTGTAGACGTAATTAACCGTTAAGCATCAATTTCTTGACTAAATTAACTACTGGACAATCTGGACTAAAAACGAAATTAGGTGAGTGAGATCAATGATACGCACCTTCAATAGCGAAATTAAAGCGGATGGGCACCAGATTGTGGACTGGGTGAAGAATTGAGAGAGAGAGAGTGTGTGTGTGTGTGTGTGTTATATAAGGAATGCAATGTGGTTCAGAAAAAATATAAATATATAGGTGGGATTGGATGAAGCAAGTCAATTGAGGACAGCAACGGCGTTAACGGTACATGACAAATTGGCATCTAACACCATCTCTCCATACTTAATTCTGGTGCAGAGTATTTGATAA
>JBCNJP010000019.1:11291047-11315113 GCA_039602395.1 Deinandra increscens subsp. villosa | reverse complement strand
CGCTATCGTCAAACTACAGGGTGCATGTTAGACCTGCTGCCTCATATTCCTCAATAGCGTGTAACTCTTGATGTTCCATGTCTTCTATATAATGGGCTATGTAACATGTTTGTTAAACAAGAGAAGGAATTGTATGGTAAAACATCAAATTTGCATATTTTCCTCATTTATAAGCTACTTGACATTGCTTGGTATAGGAGTTGGTTGCTATTTTTATATCTTGGTGTTGCTTGGTTTCTTGGTTTTTGACATCTTTTTGGTTTTTTTTTTTCTTAGGTGTTTTTTTTTGTTGTTCTTGGTGTTTTTCTTTTTTGTTGTAGTCTAGCATCTTGTTAGTTTTTTTTAATGAATAGCCGTTAAAAAAATCTACTTGACAGGTAATTATTTTTTATACAAGTAAACTGAAACCGATTTAAGCAGCATATTGACTTTTCTTACGTATTCACCGGTGTGTTTTATAAGTCTCAATCAGTGTTTTAAAAACCGGTTCGAACCGGCCGGTTCGACCGGTAACCGGTCCTCTAGCCGGTTTTATAAAGGCCGGTTTTTTGGCAATAACCGGACCGGGTTAGACCGGCCGGTTTTCGGTTTTTTCCGGTTCAACCGGTTTTCTGATTTTTTTTAAATTTTTTTATAATTTTTTTTAATTTTTTTTTATTTTTTAAAGTTTAAAACTTATATTTTCTTATGAAATACATATTTGATATTATTTTTGAGTGGATTATATTTGTATTTTAACTACTTTTGTTAGGGTGTACAAGTTTATTAGCATTTTTATAAAAAAATATATATAAATCTCCTAACCGATTCAACCATCCGGTCTAACCGGTCCGACCGGTCAAACCAGTCCCAAAAGATTTTCCGATTCAATTAAAAAAACGATTTTTAAAACATTGGTCTCAATGAGACACAATTTTACATCGATTATAAATATGAGACTTTAAAACCCAGTTATCAAACTTTAGAAAAAGAAATTTTTCAAAAGTGCTAATCAATTGACATAAATGGGCTTGGCGGCCCAATTGGGATATAAGTGAACTATAGAGGAAACTAGATAATAAACATGAAACATAATGTACATACACTTACGAATACGGGCTATAACCAGTTTAGCAGAATCCATTAATCAATTTTGCTCGAGGTTGTTATCAGAGGTGGAAGTAGAAAACAATTTAAGGCTATTCATAATTTTTTTTTACGGAGTTACCATTTTTAGATTATTCAGTTTCATAGAAACATATATAAAACTTTTTGGTTCGGATTGAGTTGGTCACATAAGACAGATATGACACAATAGTAAAAGAAATACCGCCATTAGAATTTTAAATAATATAGAATAAATGAGGATGATGAAAGATTTCAATAAAAAACATCATAGAAGAAATGTGGATGATTAACCATTTGAAGATGATTTAGAAGAACCATTAAGACCAATGTTTTAAAAACCGGTTCAACCGGTTCAACCGCCAGCCGGTCATCATACCGGTTTTTTAATCCCCGTTTTTTGGACATAACTGGACCGTTTTGAACCGGGCGGTTTTCCGGTTTTTTCCGGTTCAACCGGTCCGGTTCAACCGGTTTTCTGACAGTTTTTAAAAAAATATATTTTTTTAAAATTTATTTTTATTTTTTATTATTTTTTAAAGTTTAAAACTTATATATTCTTATAAAATACTTATTTGGTATTATTTTTTAGTGGATTATCATTGTATTTTAACTATTTTCGTTGTGGTGTATAAATTTATTAACATTTTTATAAAAATATATATATAAATCCCCTAACCGGTTCAACCGGCCGGTCTAACCGGTCCGACCGGTCGAACCGGCCCCGGAAAGTTTTCCGGTTCAACTAAAAAACCGGTTTTTAAAACATTGATTAAGACAGAATAACTAAGTTGTTATATGTTATCCAGAACTTATTTAATGAGTTCCTATCATAGAAAAAATACTTGAAAACCGTACAAATAATTTTCACTTCGATTACGAGGTTGAGGGGATTCACGTGGACCCCCCCTGGGCCTATTAGTCATTCGTCTCTAGTTGTTCCTGCTTAAGACTTAAGTATTATCAAACGGTTCTAGCCCACTAGTATCTTGATTATTAATAATTTGTTCATTTGTTTAAGACGAAGAGTTCAAGTTTCATTATAAAGAGGTGATGAAAACAATTACTAGGAGTTGCGTGCATAACCGATCAAATAGGTCTTTTAAAAAAAACTAAGTTAATGAAATCGAGGAGTGAATGTTTTGTCTTTTTACAGTTCTAGAAAGATCTAATGAAATCTATAGATGAAGCTAAAATTCAAGGTGTACGTCGCATAAAAACAAAAACTCAATTATTGTACCGCATAACTTACGTGTTTGTGATTCGTGATTTAACACGTACTTGACTAATGAAAAACTAACAAAAAATAAAATAAAAATTAAAACGTATGAACCACACACACAGTCATGTAAGTCGACAAATACCAATACAAACAAACAACGTTCTCTTAATTTAAACATACAAGACTTTTTTTTTAAAGTTTTTCATCAGTATTTATAAATGTTTTGACGACTATGACTGTCTAAAGTCAGTCAAAAGTTTTACCCTACTTTGACACATAATTTTTTTTATACAAGACCGTCATGTAAGATATCTTTACGGGACAATAATGTCAGGTCTCAAATTGTATAGCGGAAACATAAACACACAATGCACATAATGATCACATGACTGAAAAATCGACGATAAACAACACAAACTTTTTAACGTGGTTTAGTCGATATGACCGCATCCACATGTTCTAGCTAGGGTTTTCTCATTAACTTATGTACTCAAGATTACAATTTCATAACAAGATATATTTATAGAAAATAAATCAGAATTTAAAACATAATGTCCAAAAATACAAATTTAGACCCCAACCCATAATCTTATTATACCAAACGATAGATAAAAGTAAACCTAAATCAGACGTGACTATTCTTGGAAAATCCTCCAAACAAAAATCAAATACTTTTAATAATCAGTCAATTAAAAAAGAATTATAATGTTTTTTTAATAGATAAACAAATAAAAATGAAACGTGTCTAAACTAGAAACTATTAAAATAAAGATAGAGTAGGAAATAAAAAACCTAATAGGATTCAAATTTCTTGGTATGCAGATTGCATGACGGACCGAGTCCGGGATCATCCGTGTCCACTGGCGAAGGATAGTGGAGACCGGGGGGGCCGCCGCCCCCCGGTTTTTTTTTGCCGTAGTGTTAATTTTTGCGATTTTTCAAATTTTTTTTATATATATTGAGAACCGCCCCCCCGAGATTAAGATCCGCGACTTTTCGCCCCCCAAACTTTTCGATGAAGCTTCGCTAGTGTCCGTGTCACTTATGAGCCCAAAGCGAAACACAACAAATAAGACTTAATAATGCTTTTCTCAGTGGTCTCATATGGTTTCAAATCAAGCATTATTGGATGAAAACATAGAACCCCACATTGGACACCTGTTTTTCCTAACGACCGTCCACGAAAGATATTTTCTCATGGTTGATGTTCTTCTTTCATCAAAACATGCCTATAAAAACTCAACCTTTGCCTTCATTTACCTTCAAATTAAATAACTTGTTGTCACATATTTATCATATTTAACGTCAAACGTTAGGTTCAAATTTCTCTCTTTTACCGGAGAGAAATTACGAGATTGTACATATACATAGTACCAACCAAACATGATGACGTTGAACGATATGACGCGATATCTAAGGATGGTGCCATCGAAATCCGTCTTGGAGACCGTGCCGCTGCAAATTGTCCCTCCAATCAAACCGTCCTCGGCTCCGAGGCTGGCCACCATCAGGGAAGAAAGAGGTGAAGGTTTTGAAGATCAGCGATCGAAGGTGAAATATAACTAAATCGTATATATGATAATACATTCATCATATGTATGTATATATGTATGTATATGTGCCTACATGTATATGTTATGTAGGTTCAAGAGAGAGGACATCAGGGATTGATTCAATTGAAGTCTATCCTGATGTTTATTGTGATATAACTTTTTCCATCTTCATTCTATTTTTCTTTTGTGTGTTTTGAAATTGATTAACATGATGTAAATATTGTGTATTATACACCTATCTTATAATAATAACAATAATATTAATAAAAATAATAATAATCTTCAATGTTTCTTAAAAAGGGAACGGTATCCGGACAAAATAATAACCTTCAATGTTGTTAAAAAGGGAACGGTATCCGGACAAAATAATAACCTTCAATGTTGAATCAGTCATTCTGCTGTTTTTTTTTTTTTTGTGAAAACTCGTGGGTCAACAAAAAGAAAAGGCGAGTATTGATCGGTTTTCACATGTTTAACTTGGGTTTGCTCTTTATTTATAAAATAGACTTCAAGTAGACGCTTATTAGTAGTTTCTTAATACGGATTGAGAGTTGAGATGAGGTTTTTGGGTTTTTGGAAGTAAAGAATCAGGTTCTTGCAACCAAGGTTGAGCCGTGGATACAACCGGCTGAATAATCATCGACGTAGTCGGATGATGAGATAATGAAGAAGATGGAAACATGTTCTGAATTTTCTTCCTTTTTTTTTTTTTTACTTTGGGAGATTTCATTTTTTGTAGTTCAATAGTCACTAAGTCACTATTTTTAGATGCTCTAATTTCATAAAAAAATACATAACAAAATTTGGTCGGGGTAAGTTGAAGTTGGCTCGGTCATATAGTACAAAACTAGAAATCAACAATCCAACTAAGTATCCATCAAGATTTTAGATTTGGAGACTTACACTTGATAGCAAAAAGAAAAGGGATTTAAAGACTAACTTGGCGAATTGTTAGAATTTGAGACAAGTAGACAACAATCATTAAACAATCAAACTTTTAGAATCGGGATGAACAAAAAAACGTCAAAAGTCATGAGCCAGAATTTCGAATTTCGGAATTGCCATTGGGATGAACAAAAAAAAACGAACAGAAGCCACAAGGTGATGCGGCGTCGAGTCCATTATTTGAATTGCGAGAGTCTTTGAATAAATGAGTTCTAATAGGATTATTGCAAATGCAAGGTTGGTGGTATTTGGTGAAAAATTTAGCCGTTCAAAAAAAAAAAAAAATAGGATTATTAAATGAATTGTTGGAGAATTGGCCACTAGATTAGATTGGGCTTGTGTGGATATTGGGCATTTCACATTTGGGCTCCTCACTTAAGACTGAACTTCAAAAAAAAAAAAAAAAAAAAAGAATAAAAAAAGAAAAATGCAAGTTTCAAACAGGGTCCGAAACTTCTTAACTAAGGAACGTGTTACGTGTACATACAGTTCTACATGGATAAGAAAAATGACTATATTCTGGTGACTTTCTACTTCTCTAACTAAATCCGCCCCTAAATATAATACCTATGCCACCACCTTTTTTTTCTTTTTTTTTTAAACTTTTTTAAAGATATATAAATGAAAGAGTAAGAGAGAGAAACTTATAGAGAGAGAAAGTAGAGAGAGATGTAGAGTAAAAGTTGGAGTGTGATGGTGTAGAAGAAGGAAAAGTGCTACGAAGGGAGGGGGTGTAATGGTGTAGTGACAGGACATACCCCTCCACCTCAACATCCCGCATGGTGCAACTTAGGGCAAATCACGATTACTCTAACTCGCCTCACACTCCAGCCATTGGGGAGTAGTTTTCAATGTGGCCTTTGACCCTCATAGTGTCCCCTCATGAGGTATACCACATTTATCCGAGAAGGCGGTACTTGTTTGGAGAACGTCCCATGCCAATTGCCAAAGTCGAATGGAAAGTTGCCCAACCCTTAAATGGACTATAATGGACTTACTTTATTTGTTAAGTTAAAAGCGGTTATTTTACCTTTTTTGAATAACGAAAAGCTCGAAAACCCGAGATCGCCTTGGTAAATGGATCACCCTTCTGCCCAGGAGAAAATCAACAATTGGGAAATAACACTGGCTCAATCCAAAGCAATGTTGTTCTAGGCAAGACTCAAACTCATGGCCTACCTTATGGAAAGTCCTAGGGGTACGGCTAGAGCATGCTGTTTTGGTATGCCATCATTTTACTAGAGATTTATAATATAGCATTGGGTGATTCCTATTGAAGTATATACTCACGTAGTGGATGTAAGGCTTATCGTTTGAAATTCTAAAAGCACACTCCACGTTCATTAGATAGAAGATGACCAAGATTTCATGATCTAGTGTTGATTTTATTCCAAGAGGACTCCATGTCGAATAGATCTTGCTATCCGAGCTTTCTTACTAAATTGATCATTAGCATTCTTAATATTACGTCCTTAAGAGGACTCGAACATCAATTTTTTTAGCACGACTTTACTTTTGACTTCTTGAATTGCTTTCTTTAATCCATTTTCGTCTTGAGAGAAGTTATATAATCGAAAGTAGGTTTTGGGTAGATTTTTTAACAACATATTTTTAAATAAAAAGACCATCAAACTTTACATTTGTAAGGATTAAAACCCTTATCATTTTTATAAGGAAACAATCACCATGTCACTTAGCTACAATACTATGGACGTAGTCTTGGGTAGGTAGTTGTATAAAAGTTGTATTAGCTAAGTTATGTATTTTTAAAATTTAGTTTTTTTTTGAATGAATCGTTTGTAATAGACATTTTATTTTATCTTAAGGAGATTAACAAAGAGAAGGCTATATTTTCGTAAACTAGAGTTTCGTTTAATCTTGTAGTTAGTAAGTAACAATAGAGGGCGGTGTTTGTTGAGTTTTCTTCTTACTTAGAATGTGCTTAACTAATCTAATGGACTGTTTGATAGCGTTTGTTTCATTAAGTGTTGAACCAGTAAGATGTCTGATTGAATAAGAGACTCTGAACCAATAAGTGTTGAACCAGTAAAGACCTGTTTGGTTGGACATGAATGAGATTCTAAAATTAACAAACAAATCCCATAATTTTTCTTTCATTTACCTTGCCCCACATTGGTGTGGGAACAAAACATGGTTAGCTTATATATGCAAGCCTTCATGACATTTTAAGTTATTGTGTTACGTTTTACTCTAGCATCTACCCGCGCGAGGCCAGTTTTTTTCCCTCGTTGGTTTTTTCCCCCACCTTTGTTCACGAAACGACCCGGTTCCCAGCTCACTGCCGCCTTCGCTTCGCCTGACTGCCTGGTTCACCGCCCTCCCCAAGTCTGTTCCGGTCATACGCTCTGGCTCTGATTCGTTCAAACATTTCGCTCATTTAGACCTTCAGCGAAACACCTCTGAACCAGCCTTCCTTTGATTCGGTCAGATTCAGAGCCGGTTCAGACCCAGCTAAACAACCCCTAAGTGGGTTTAGTTGAAACTTTTGTGATTATAGTGATGTGTGACACTACTGTACCTGATCATATCCGACCCTAACGACTTCACTTGTGAATTTTAACATTGAGATCACAGAAACAAGAGGATTATAAAAGTTGACCCTGACTATTTGGAAAAATATTTTGGGTCGATCGATGTTTAGTAGAGCTGGCCAAACATGCCTAAACGTGTTACACATGTCAGACACCACAGACATGATTAACACGGGTACTAAACACGAACACGACATGATTAACTGATTGTGTCATTTTCTTCAAACATGAACACGATATTGTTTATAAAATGGAAGAGTTGATGGATTTGAAGAATTTGAGTTATCAAAGTTGGTATGACGGTGAAAAATCAAAAGGTTAAGGTGAAAGTCTCAAAGTAAAAAAGTTGACTTTCTTATGTATTTAACTATTCAAAAAACTACTAAAATCATAAGCATGTTTAAGCTTGTCATAGACGGGTTGGACGATGTGAAATTTGTTTAAATATGGTTTTAATCGTGTCATAAACGTGTTGACCTGTTTATGACATGCAACATGTTTAACTTAAACCTAATCTTTTTAAGTCCGTGTCATATAGTGTCGTGTTAACAGGTCTGTGTCAGAAATTGTCATCCCTAATGTTTAGCGGACTAGTGATTGTTGAAAGGGAGTTCTCTCAAACAGTTTGAGTGGAGGCCTGAGTGTACATGTGCACACAAATATCGTGTATGTGCCTGGAAACTATTTTAAAAACTATTAAAATCATATACATGTTTAAGCGTGTCATAAACAGATTAGACGATGTGAAACTTGTTTAAATATGGTTTTAATGGTGTAATAAATGTGTCGACCTGTTTATTACACGAAACCTGTTTAACTAAAACTAATTTTTTGTAACTCCGTGTCATATAATGTCGTGTTAACATGTCCATGTCTGAAATTGTCATCCCTAATGTTTAGCGGACTAGTGATTTGTTGAAAAGGAGTTCTCACTAACCGTTTGTGAGCGAGGAGGCACGAGTGTACATGTGCACACAAAGATCGTTTATGGGCCTGGAACTGATCAATACTCGAGTTTGACCATACCCGATACCGTTGATTCCTAACGAGTTATGCATTCCTGCGCTTGTACCCAGGTTGTATACCAGGTTATTAATTATCTTTCCGTCCCAATACCATAGAACCGTTAGAAAACAAACCAGTTGTTGTGAGGACCAAACCAACAAGATGTTCCCACGTTTGATCAAACTTTGACTTATGTGAAATGTTAAAAAGTATCAAAAGAAATCGTTGCAAGAATTGTGGTTGATTTATCAAATTCGACTCAAACACCACTTTGAGATATCATTGTGCAAACATGAAACTTTGTAAAACTACCAAAGCGACGCATAACTTTTTTGGTTTAGAGTTATTGAATTTATTGGTTTAATTAAATTTTCTTAAAGTTGATGATATAAAATCAATATAATAAATCTCTCGTTCCTTTATTTTTGTCGTCCATTACAAATGATACTATGCTCCAATATATAGAGCAAAAGGCAACGGAAAAAAGGAATGGAGCTAATTTCCATTAAAAGAGGAGCCATATATTTAGGAGATAACTAAGGTAAGTAAGACCACTAATTGATTCCTTTACTCCCCTCAAGGTGGAGCGTACAGATTTCTTACGCCCACCTTGTCTAGAAGAAAACAAAGTTGTTGAGCTCCAAGTCCTTTTGTAAGAAGATCCGCAATTTGTGACTTTGTATCGATGTGCATAGGTTTGATCTCTTGTGTATCAACTCTCTCTCTAACAAAATAGCAATCCATTTCCACGTGTTTGGTCCGTTCGTGGAAAACGGGATTGTTAGCAATGTGGCGTGCTGCTTGGTTGTCACAAAAAAGAGTGGTAGGACCGACCAAGTTTATATTAAGTTCTTTTAGGAGTCACCGTAACCAAAGGACTTCACTTACGGTGGTAGCCATGGCTCGATATTCTGCTTCTGCCGAAGACCGTGAGACAATAGATTGTTTCTTAGTTTTCCAGGAAATTAGGAAATTGGTGCTCCACCTAGGAGGAGGAAGTACCCGGTTCTTGAACGCCTTGTGAAAGGGAAACCGAGCCAGTCAGAATCGCAAAAGGCGACAAGTTCACTTCCTCCTCTTCGTGGTAGGATGATGCCTTGGCCAGGAGTAGCCTTGAGATACCGTAAGACCCTGTAGGCAGCATTCATGTGGCTTTGACGAGGTTCGGAAACAAATTGACTCAAGACATTAACCGTGTATGCTATGTCGGGTCTAGTAACTTATAGATACAAAAGTCTCCCTACCAATCGCCGATACTGATTGGCATCAACCTTCGGTTCTTCTTCGGCCTTGTCAAGCTTTAAGTTTTGCTCAATCGGAAATGTGCTCGGTTTACATCCCTGCATCCCGGTATCTTTAAGGATGTCAAGTGTATACTTTCTCTGGTTTAAAACCAAACCATCTGTTGTTCTCGTTACTTCGATGCCAAGAAAATATTTGAGAGTCCCAAGATCTTTTATGCTAAATCTTTCATTGAGGTGACCCTTTGTCTGTTGGATTTTGGTGGAGTCATTCCCCACAATAATGACGTCGTCCACGTAGATGAGAGCAGCGATGAAAACTCCCTTTTCTTTGTATAAAAAAAGAGAGTGATCAGCCTTAGATTGCTTAAAATTTAGACCAAGGAGTGTAGTGGTGAACTTCTGGTACCAATTCCTGGATGCTTGTTTTAAGCCGTAGAGTGACTTTCGAAGACGACACACCCTAGTCTCATTGTCTCTCGAGAACCCTTGAGGAATCTTCATATAAACCTCCTCTTCTAGGTCCCCGTGAAGAAATGCATTGTTCACGTCGAGTTGGTGGATGATCCAATCCTTTTTACCTGCAACCGCTAGTAGTGTTCTAACGGTAACCAACTTTGCAACTGGTGCAAAAGTGTCGTGAAAATCCACCCCTTCGGTTTGTGTGAATCCTTTTGCAACTAGTCGAGCCTTGTATCTCTCCATTTCACCATTAGGTTTGTACTTTATCTTGTATACCCACTTTGAGTCGATGGCACGCTTTCCTTTGGGTAAAGATTCAAGCGTCCATGTCCCATTTTCTTCAAGGGCTTGTATCTCCTTCATTGCTTCAATCCATCTCTCATCCTGCATAGCTTGTTTGAAATATTTCGGCTCATCATTGGAGCTAATGGCCGTTAAGAAGGCTTTGTGAGTGTTAGAGAATTTTTCATAAGAAATGTAGTTAGCAATGGGGTGTACCGTCGAGGTTCCTTGATTGGATGTGGATTGTGCAGGGTCGACCGATAGGGGAAGCTTCACGACGTAATCATTCAGATGCTTTGGAATGGAACGATTCCTTTTTGTTCTTGTTCCTATAGTTTCTTCGTGATCAACATCCAATGTTGCTCCTATTTCTTCATTTTGGCCATCCACTTTCTGGACCATACTCTCATTTAATTTTTCATCAGACCCTTCATTATCCAAGACTTCTTTCATGGGGCTTGAGACATCAACAGGCCCAATATTTTGGTTAGTGTGTGGAATGGAGTAGTCCACGCAATCTATCCATTCTGTTGAAGTTTGAGCTAGAATATTAGGTGGCCTAGTGTAAATATCTAAAGGGTCAGGCAATTCATCACTTTGGTTGACAACCGAAAATGGAAAATTATTTTCATAGAATTTTGTGTCCCTAGAGACAACGATTTTTTTTTGTTTTCCATATCAAAAATTTTATAACCCTTCGAGCCAGGAGGATACCCCAAAAAGACACCAGGCCTCCCCCTTAATTCAAACTTATCTCCCTTTGTTTCATTGCTCCTATAATACACTAGACAACCAAAAACCCTCATGTGGTCATAGTCGGGCCTTTGATCAAATAGTAATTCATAGGGCGTCTTATGTTTGAGAACTTTTGATGGTAACCTGTTGATGATGTAGGCTGCTGTAAGGATGCATTACCCCCAAAACCTTTTGGGAAGATTGGCCTCAAATCTTAAGGCACGGGCCGTTTCGAGTAAGTGCCTATGTTTACGTTCAACCACCCCATTTTGTTGGGGTGTGTGTGGACAAGTTGTTTCCAATAAAATCCCTTGTTTGGCATAAAAATCAGTTATGAATTTGGATGTGAACTCACCACCATTATCACATCTCACCCTTTTGATAAGTTTTCCAAATTGGTTTTCAATCATTTTATGAAAATCAACAAGACATTTGCTTGCTTCGCTTTTATGTTTAATGAGAAAAACCCAAACAGCCCTACTATAGTCGTCTACTATTGTTAGAATAAAGTTTGCTCCCGACATGGAAGGTATTCGATATTTGCCCCAAACATCACAATGTAGTAACTCAAAACAACTACTTGTTTTAATTGAGCCTACCGGAAAAGGTTGTCTCGTGTGTTTAGCTTTAGCACATGAATCACAAACATTCTTCATAGTTTCAAAAGAAAACCCCTTAAGAAAACTAACTTGAATGAGCTTACTTTTCGATGCATGGCCAAGTCTTTTGTGCCATGTTTCTACCGTCTCACCCATTGCTGCTAAAGCTTTCCTCTCATCCCCAACGATCCCCATTCGGTACAGTCCCCATTTACACACACCCGCACCCAGGGGCGGAACTAGAAAAGTTTTTGAGGAGGTGCACAATGTTTTTTTAACGGAGTCATTATTTTTCGATATTTCAGTTTCATAGAAACATTCATAAAGAAATTTGATCAGGATCGGGTTAGTCACATAAGATAAATACGGAAGAATGATCAATAGATTTACAGATTTATTCGAAATCCACCGTGCGTTACCACTTCTTTACTCTGCTATTAACACTAAATTTTATATAAAAAGGTGGGTAAAAAAGAAAGGCCGCAACCAGATTGGAACTCGTGGCTGTTCAAAATTTTCCGGACAAGATTAGCACTACGCTGGTGGATTATTTGTTTATCTTTTCACACAATTTATTAAATTGCATCTCATTACAAAAAAAAAATAATTTAAAAACAACGCCAAAGATTCGAACTAGCGGCTTATCAATTCAGCGGGACACAATTACCACTACGCTGGTGGATTAATTTATTTAAGTTATCAAACTACTTTTTAAATAACCTTCCATTATAAAAAAGAAATTTAATTTAAAAACCATTTACATAGTTTTTACTTTACGTACGAAGTTGAGGAGGTCCCGGGAACCTCTGGGCCTATTAAAGGTCCGCCCCTGCCCGCACCAATCAAGTTCCTCGAACGCAGCCCCTGCATAACACAAAAATCAGGGAAAAATGTTACGGAGCATTGGAGATCTTTGGTTAATCGACTAACTGACAATAGATTACAATTGAACTTTGGTACATACAAAACCCCTTTGATTTTGTTCCCCCCTGGCAATATGTAATCCCCTTTGCCATCAACAGGTACAGATTCACCATTTGGGATAATCACAGGAGCTTCATAAAAACTTTTTCTTTTGTTGTCGAGCAACTCGGTTCGATGGGTTATATGTTCCGTGGCACCCGAGTCCACAACCCAGTCATCGATTTGTTCGAACTTTCCTGTCGTGTTGGCAGATCGTTGGGTGTCTTCTTTGTTCATGCTTCTTGTCTCTGCAAAGTGCTTTACAAGAGCTTCATATTGGTGTATGGTGAGTCCTGGTACCGGGCTCGAGTTCTTCTTGCTAGAAGCTGCCTTTATTCTTCCTGCTATGGTCGTCATTGAGGTTTAAGAATGGACGACTAAAGTGGCTCTGATGCCATCTTAAAGTTGATGATATAAAATCAATATAATAAATCTCTCGTTCCTTTATTTTTGTCATCCATTACAAATGATACTATGCTCCAATATATAGAGCAAAAGGCAACGGAAAAAAGGAATGGAGCTAATTACCATTAAAAGAGGAGCCATATATTTAGGAGATAACTAAGGTAAGTAAGACCACTAATTGATTCCTTTAAATTTTAACTATCAAAAGAGGCGGACACTTCAATTTTTACGTATTCACTCATAATGAATTAATGATTATACTTTTTTGTATTTCCTTTTAATGATAAATAAAAATTCATTTTATATAATTTTAAAATTAAAAAAGAAAACATTAAAAAATTCACACCCGGTTCTACACTCAAAACGGTTTCATATTTAACCCAACCCTAACGGATTAGACACAATACACATTGAGTGAGGTTTCACTTGTGTAGGCCACTCACCCACTTCATCTTTAAAACGCATGAAAACATCGATTCAAAAATGAAACATCATTATTGAGTTATAACGTTATACATAAATTATAAATAATAAACGAAATCAAATATAAAAGAAACGAGTGGTGGAGAGAATGTGGGCGGTTTTGAAGGTTTAATTAATTCCAAAATTACGTTGGCAAACATCAAACGTTGAAGTGGCTTCACTACATTCTTAACAAGTGTCGCTACTATATTATCTTGGCCGCCACCGACCCAGAAAATAATTATTTCAAAATATATTATATTATTATTAAATTAGCACATTTTCCGTTTACTAATAGCAAATCAACATCGACTATGACGAAATTGTATTTCATTTTCGCATCAAGTGACGGAGGATAAGTTCACAAGTGAACAAATGTATAAATTTTGGAGTAAGATTAAAGTTTATGTGAGTAGTCGTTAAAAAACTAAAGACTTTTTCCTATTTTCAGAAAATTTTCATATGTTCTTTAAATAATGATCAATTAATATAGAAAATGTAAATACTACACAATCAAGTCATTATAGGGATGAGCAATTGATACCTAGTACCCTTATCGGTACCGCAATATCTTTAACATACCGGGTTTTTAACCGAGCAGGTTTCTGAAATCAAACCGGTTTTGTTGGTTGAAACTGGTTTGGACATCAAAAACTCAAAACCTATAGGAATTGGTTCGTAAATGTTTGAAACCGGTTTGGACACTAAAAACCATTTTTTTAGAATATTATCGGTTTTGAATTGATTTTTGGCGAACCGGTTTCCTTAGGATTGGTTCGGAACCAGTTTTGGAGGTTAGGATGTCGTACCGCTTAGAAACCAGCGGTTCGATTTGAAATTGCAACCGCTTCGTACCGGTTCGGTTCTTGTTCATGAGCCAGGTCTTTTTAATACCTCTAACTAAGAGGACTAAAGCAAGCTATGAACTTGTTTGCAACTAGATGTAATCGCATATGCGTTGTCATGAGATACCGTAAGTACATAAAACATTTACCTTGTTAAAACGTAACGTAAATAAAGCATAAAAATAAAATGACTGTAAAATGATGTTAAACAAATAACAAGAAAAACGAATATAAAAATAGAAACGTAAATGCAATAATGATACGTCTATATGTGTATTTTCTGAAGGGATAAGGAAATCACACCTCTGATTTGAAGGAAATAAGGAAAAATAGAGAAAACGATGCGAGGCTAGTATGAAATTCTAGTGCAGTCATGTTTAGTTTGTTTTCTTATTGTGAACGGAGTTTTAGTTGTAAATGAACCATATTTTCCCAAAATCAAATTATATTTAGAATTTAGAAGAGTTTAGGCAAAATAATTAAAATTAAATATTACTAAATGTTTTCTTTCCATCATGCATACATAAATGATCGATGTTATTTTTATAATTAATGATTTTGTATATAATGTAATGTGGCTCAATAATTTATATGTGCAATAATCATCGAACAACTAACTTTTAGTATAAAAAGATTCGATACGATAAGTTTCGAAAACAAATATCTAAAATTAGCATAAACGGGGACATTGCTTATAAATATGAGCTGCCATGCATTATTATGACTGTTTCTATATAGTATACACTATGAATAAAATAAATATAAAATTTCTGAACGAGTATTTGTTCTCTAAAATTATATGTTTTTGGGATGGAGAGCCGTCCAAGAGATGGAGAAATGAGTTCATAAATAAAAACTTGAAATATATAAACCGGGTTTAAGTGTTTAACTAGGAGTGTCTCAGTTAAAAGCGGGTTTAAATTGGTTAAAACAAGTAGGACGACCCGCGCGTTGCCGCGGAGCCGTCCCATGTAAATAGGCGTTTAGCCAAGCCATAATTGGTTTAAACCGCCGCTGAAGTCTAAAGGATGGTCAAGCATGAAGATACTTTAAATTTCACATGGATCTCACCAAAAAACTAAGTGGGTCGACCCGCGCGCTGCCGCGGAGCCGACCCGTTTAAAAAGGGCGATTCGGGAAGCTGTAAGTCGAAGCAATTTGAAAAAACGTCGAAATACAATAAGCCACAAAATAGAGACACAAAACCAGATATAACTTGCACGTAAAGCGTTTAACGTTTGAAACATAGTAACATTACAACAAAAATAATCAAATTGAGTTACTCAAACATAAAACTGTATTTACCTTAATCATAACATTATATGGTAATATATCACGCCTTACCATTTGTTGTGAACTTCCTTACTTTTTCAAGTCCTGGGATATTCTTCCAAGTGAACCAACAAACATCCAACTGCAACACAAAAGTCTATTAGCTCTTAATGAGATTATTCAAAAAAGAAGACATACAAACAGCAGCAACAGAAAATCCTATTAAAAACATAATCAATATATAAACATTGAAAATAAATTATTTTTTTTGAACGGCCAACTAAAGCCCTGGAAAGCCAGGGAATATTTACACACCAGTTGAGCTCATTCCAGGAAAAATCCACCTCCGCAAGCGGCCGGGTGGTAAAACCTGGGAGCTCAGGGATCGAACTTGTGACCTCTCAGTCCCAAATCTCCCCTCATCGCCAATAACCACTAGGACAAGTCCTAAGGGGAATTATCTATCTTATTAACTACTTCACATTCAATAAATGACACAAAGAAGTCCAAAAACAGACGATGATTGATGGTGAACTTTTTGCAAAGCCTTAATGCCGATTGAAGACCGACTCAAATTCCAGAATTCCTTCCCTGTTACACTGTTCAAGAGGCAACAATATCAATCACATGAACCCAACTACGTAGCACAACAATTTCACAAATTAAAATATGAATTGCTAAAGGCCTAGCTCACAACTTTTTGTATCGTTAATAGAGCTGCATGGTAATCTCCCTTTGTTCTTTGGTAGAGTATTCGATCAACAGATCCTTGATCTATTTCAAGTCCTTGCAGGAATCTATAAAAAAGAAAAGGTGTATATTCATATCAAAAGACATCATGAAAAGTGAAACATCATATTGAGAGTTTTTGAAAGTCATGCTAATCCACAGTTAGACACTATATCTATGTGAATGAACTACTGGGTAAATTAATCCATATCATGTTGTCACAACAATGAAATAAAAGAAACCCGTAAGTCAAAAACCCCTAATTGCAATAATTCCTTTCTTCTTTGGCATATACAATAGAAATCAAGATTCAATTTTAGCATAAACTATGAAATAATTCACACATTCGGATAAAACCAATAACATCTCATGGATCTAAAATTAAGAATCAAAAGCTGGACCAAATCGTGATACTACTAAATGCGAGATCAGAGTTTTTTTACAAATCACAAAGGCATATACACAAATAACCACCGTTGATGCATTCTCTAACCTGATTACAAACCTCCGATGTCAGGCGATTAGGCTCAGCTGCCGCCAACTCCATCTACCGCTGCCGAATCTCATACCTTCAAGCAAAAAAAAATTGCCGAATCTCATAACTCCAAATCTAAGTAAAAAAGAGCAAAAGGGTATAATTCATCTCTTCTTTTCCTCAATCATCAAGCAAGAAAATTACATCCAACTTAAAGAGAGAACACGCAATCAATCAAATACTTCAATTTCATAAGTAAATATCCCATACAGTAACAATCCCAAAATCTCATAAAGAGAGTCTACAGTGACGGATGAAAACACCTAACAAAAAATTGCGAAGAAAAATTAAAAACGATCAATAATTAAGCAAAAAAATGAACATGCAGCCAACATAGAAACACATTTGAGCCTTGGAGGTGTAGCAAATTACGCAAAAAAAATTACTTTTTGAAATCTTGAAAAGTTGGAGTTGGGGTTAGGGTTGTGGAGTCGATTGATATGTGAGAAAAGCTGGAAAGCAACGATCAGGACCCTTTAAAATATCACAAACCTTCAGTAAGACAGAACCAAGGCGAAAATCCCACCGATGAGATCCCAGGCAGAGAAATTGGAGAAATACACCGCGTGTGCCGGACCGGCGCCGAGCCCCATCGCTCCGATGCCTTGGTAAAGTCCGGCGGGACCGTCGGATTTGAGAATCGAATGGAGAGCTTGTCGGAGCCCCACGGATTTGATCGGGCAGGAGCCTAATACTTGCATACGGGTTTTTATTGTGTCGATTGGGAACATTGACATGTGTTCGACCATTCCGGCGATGGAGCCGGAGATCATGAACTGCCAGAAGTGCAGGCCGTCGTGGTAGCAGGTATGGGGGTAGTGTGTTGAAAGAAAGCAGGTATGGTGGAGAGATTTGGTGGAGCAACCACCCTCAAAATATAAATGGCCTCAAAGTCTGGTAAAATTACAAAACTTGCCACCACCACTGTAGAAGACCACTGTAGGTCCTAAACCAAATGCTTTGGAGAGTTGTACATTAGGCAGAGAAAGTAGTACACTGTGTGCTTTAGGAGGTTGTACATTATGTTTTATAAGTTGTACTATTGGTTGTAATATGTATATATAGGGTAATGATATGTCACTTAGTTTGGTGGAGTAAGTTCAAAGAAAAGCACCCTCTTCATGTTTTTATAACTTGGCCGGATATTGAATTGATCATTTTATCGCTTCAATGGTTGACAGGTAGGATCCCTTGGTCCAACTTTAAGAACATGATGACATTATAACAAACTTAATAATAAACTGTATTCTAGCTCAATAATATCAACATGGATGTTAAGTCTTGATGTGAACGAAAGTGTAGATTAGGAGTAGAACTTAGTGAATGTGTGTTGTTGCGAAGAACACACACAATCAGAGTAATTGAAGATAGAAATGATCTAAACTCTTATTCAATTTGAGTGAATTACAAAGAAAGGATTGAATCAAACCAGAAAACTAACAAGCTACTTATACAATCGATTAACAACTAACAAGTAACCTAACTCTTAACCAACTCAGGTAACCACAGCTTAACTAAAGTAAATCTCAACAGATTAATGAGAATTTACACAACTGCCCCCTGAACATTACAGCAGTTGACAGATTCAACCCAAACTCTATTAACTTGGGAATTAGACCAAATATCCAACATTTCTCCACCTTAATTCTCAAGTTAACAAGCATTAACCAACCCTTTCCAGAATGATTAGTTGACCAGTAATCCAGACAGAAAAATAACAAATATATCACAACAGTAAAACTTCATCATTAGCATCAGGCAATAGAGGTCCATGGACTTAAATACCTTGATGTGAATCCATTTTACTATTGTGAAGACTGCAAAAAAAAAACTGTAGGATCAGTGTCAACCAACTCCAACTAATTGCAAGCACTTATCAAACTTAGTACCAGGGAGAGCTTTAGTTAACATATCAGATGCATTATCATCTGTATGAACATCTAAAACCTTGATCTCTCCTGATTTAATTACATCTCTTATGAAATGTAACTTAACATTGATATGTTTTATTTTTTCATGGAATACCCCATTCTTTGATAACTGCACAGCCCCTTGATTATCACAAAGAATTGCAGCCTCATCCACTTGTATTCCAAGATCAGACATGAAGCCTTTCAACCAAATTCCTTCCTTCACCGCTTCTGTTAAAGCTACATATTCAGCTTCTGTTGAGCTTAAAGCTACAACCTTTTGCAGAGTTGACTTCCAACTCACCAGCCCTCTAAATACCATGAATAAGTACCCTGTCATAGACCTTCCTCTATCCTTGTCTTTGGCATAATCAGCATCCACATACCCTTTAATCACCTCAGACTGCTGATCTCTTCCAAACACCAACCCAATAGATTGAGTACCTTTCAGATATCTTAATAGCCACTTAACAGCCATCCAATGTTGTCTACCTGGGTTAGCCAAATATCTACTAACCAGGCTCACTCCATATCCTATATCAGGTCTTGTGCATACCATAAGATACATCAAGCTGCCCACAACATTGGCATAAGGTATCTGAGCCATGTAATCTTGTTCTTCCTCAGTTGTAGGGGAGTCTTCTGCTGATAGCTTGAAATGCTGAGCCATGGGAGTCTTCACAGCCTTACAATCTGCAAATCCATGTTTCTCAAGCAACTTATTCAAGTAACCAGCTTGAGTCAACTTCAATTTGCCTGCCATCCTGTCTCTCTCTATCTCCATTCCAAGAATCTTCTTTGCTGTCCCTAAGTCTTTCATCTCAAATTCTCTCTGCAGCATCTCTTTAGTAGCCTGCACTTGTGATCTATCTTGACAAGCAATTAACATATCATCAACATACAAAAGCAAAAATACAAATGCCCCTGTTTGATATTCCTTAGTATATACACAAGCATCATACCTACTCCTCATGAAACCTTGTGATACAACATACTCATCAAATCTAACATACCACTGCCTAGGTGCTTGTTTAAGCCCATAAAGAGATTTTCTTAGCCTACATACTTTCTGCTCCTGTCCTATTTCTTCAAAACCATAAGGTTGACTCATATAAATCTCTTCATCTATATAACCATGTAAAAATGCAGTTTTCACATCCATTTGATCAAGCTCTAGATCTAAGACAGCAACTAGAGACAATATGATTCTTATGGAGGAATGTTTTACCACTGGTGAGAAAATTTCTGAATAATCTATGCCTTCTCTTTGTGTAAAACCTTTTGCAACTAACCTTGCCTTGTACCTCACCCTATTACTTCCAGGCAATCCCTCTTTGATCTTAAACAACCACTTACAAGGTATAATTTTCTTACCTGCAGGCCTGTCAACTAACTCCCAAGTACCATTCTTATGTAAGGAGTCTATCTCATCCTTCATTGCATCAAGCCAATTTTTCCTATCCTGAGAGCTAACAGCTTGATCATATGACATAGGAGTATTGATATCTTCAATTTCAGTGGCAAGAAACACTAGAGCATTTACATCACTATCCTGATCCGTATATTTGAGAGGTTTATAGGTTTGCCTCCTAGTTCTGTTTTGAGCTATGCTATAACTGGGTTCAGTGATATGAGGTTCACTGTTACTTCCTGAACTTGAGCTGTTCTCATTGTTATTATTCTTATGAGCTACTTCCTCCTCATTATCTAATAACTCCACCTCAATCTGATCACTCACCTCAGTAACATTTTTCCCTTTGTTTTCTACAACATCCTTGTAGTATTCATTTTCTTTGAATACTACATCTCTGCTCACAAACATTCTAGGACTATCACCACTAAGTTTCCACAATTTGTATCCTTTCACCCCACTAGGATACCCTATGAATACACACTTAGTGGCTCTAGGTTCTAATTTTCCATTCTTAACATGAGCATATGCTATGGAACCAAAAACTCTAAGATTACTATAGTCTTGTTTGACTCATGTCCAAACTTCCATAGGTGACTTCATACTTATAGCAGTAGAAGGGGACCTATTCACTAAGTATGCAGCTGTATTAACAGCTTCTACCCAAAAAGTTTTTGGCAAGCCTGAACTATGCAACATACACCTAACCTTGTTAAGAAGAGTCCTGTTCATCCTCTCTGCTAACCCATTCTGTTGGGGAGTTCCAGGGACATTTAAATGCCTAATTACTCCACCTTCTTTGCACAGTTTTTCAAACTTATCATTGCAAAACTCTAACCCATTGTCTGTTCTAAGTTTCTTCAACTTTCTACCTGATTGTGTCTCTGCTGCTATCTTCCAGTCTCTAAACTTATCATAGGCCTCATCTTTACTCTTTAATATATAGACCCATACCCTTCTTGAGTAATCATCTATAACTGAGAGAAAATACCTAGCTCCCCCTAGAGACTGAGTCCTAGATGGCCCTCACAAATCAGCATGGGCATAGTCTAATATGCTCTTAGTCACATGATGACTTTTAACAAACTTAACTCTATGGGACTTACCCATTATGCAATGTTCACAAAAACCTATGCCTGACCCTTTGTAGCTCCCTAACACTTCCTGTTTTCTAAGCTCAATTAGCCCTTGATCACTTATGTGACCAAGCCTGTTATGCCACAGTTTTCCTACTTCATCCTCAGTATTCCTGGCAGCAACACTGCACTCTACACTAACTTGGCCATCTAAAAGATATACATTGTTATCACACCTAGTGCCTGAGAGAATTATTAAGGATCCCTTAATAACCTTTGCCTTTCCATTCTTAAGGCTCACATTATGACCAGTTTTCTCAAATGTTCCTAGAGATAACAGGTTTCTTGTTAACTTAGGTATATACCTAACATCCTCTAGTCTTAGATGCATACCATTCTCAAGAACAAGATCAACTGATCCTATGCCTGCTATTTCACAAACCCTGCTGTCACCCAATTTTACAGTTCCCAAATTCACCATTCTTAAACTGCTAAAGTATTCTTTGTTTGGTGTCATATGATATGAACAACCACTATCAAGAATCCAACTATTATCATAATTCCTAGCAGTTACCATCAATACATCAGCACTATCATAACTGTCAACTAATTCAGTTGAAGTAACATTACCTTGGTCTTTGTTGAAGTATGATGATGATGATGAATTGGACTCATATTTTTTCTTCCTCTCAGGGCAGTCTCTTTTGAGGTGTTTTTCTGAATTGCATATGTAGCACTTCCTTTTGGTCTTTGATTTAGATCTTGAGCCATTTCCAAACTTATTCTTGAAGCTTCTTTGATCACTTCTGCCTCTCACATACAAACCTTCTCCACTGCTCTCTTCCTTCACATCTGTCCTTTTCTTCAATTCTTTTGAATTGATTGCAGCAACAACTTCATCCATGGTCAAAGTATCCCTGCCAAAAAGGAGAGTATCCACAAAATGTTCAAAGGAAGAAGGTAATGAAGTCAGAAATATTAAGGCCTGATCTTCATCTTCAATTTTGATATCAATGTTTTCAAGATCTAAAATCAACTTATTAAATTCATCTAAATGGTCAGAAAAAGACTTCCCTGAATGTAATTGGAAAGTGTACAGCCTCTTCTTGAGATAAAGCCTATTTGCAAGGCTTTTGGTCATGTATAGAGTCTCCAATTTGAGCCAAATTACAGCCGCTGACTTCTCCTTTGAAACTTCACGAAGTACCCTATCTGCAAGACACAGAACTATCGCACTGTGTGCCTTGGCAAGCATTGGCTTCCAATCCTTTTCTTCCACAGTCTCTGGCCGATTTTCTTCACCCAACAGTGCATCATCGGCCCCTTGTTGAACTAATAGAGCCCGCATCTTCACTCGCCATAAGCCAAAGTCGTTTTTCCCGTCGAACTTCTCCAATTCGAACTTAGACGACACCATAGCTTCTTGATCCGATCTTCAATTCATGCGGAATGCCCTCTGATTATGCCTCGAACTACCGCCGTAGCTCTGATACCAATTGTTGCGAAGAACACACACAATCAGAGTAATTAAAGATAGAAATGATCTAAACTCTTATTCAATTTGAGTGAATTACAAAGAAAGGATTGAATCAAACCAGAAAACTAACAAGCTACTTATACAATCGATTAACAACTAACAAGTAACCTAACTCTTAACCAACTCAGGTAACCACAGCTTAACTAAAGTAAATCTCAATAGTAAATCTCAACGGATTAATGAGAATTTACACAACTGCCCCCTGAACATTACAGCAGTTGACAGATTCAACCCAAACTCTATTAACTTGGGAATTAGACCAAATATCCAACATGTGTATTAGCCATTCTAACAAAACTAGCTTAACAATTAAACACATAAATATATAACAAGTTTAAAAACAATTATTACAATATATTATTTTTTGTGTGGTTTAATATTCAAAAACTACTAAAACTGTATACATAATCTTTAGTACTTTAGGACAGAAAATAAAATCCGGTGCAGCCACCTTGTTCGAATTAGGGTTGGAGAGGTAGAATTTAATTATTCTATTGGAGGAGGACAATGCATTCTTCAATTTCATCTATAAAATTTAGTTAAATATTATATATTTTTTGAAAATTTTGTTTAATCAATCACATCTAATTCTCCATCTTCATTTATATTTCACTCACAACACTTATCTAATTACTATTTTATTTTTTCTAAACACCGATTAACATTCTTAAAGTTTGTAGTACTTCTCCATATTTAAAAAATCTAATTCACCGAACTCTATATTTTAAAGATAAAAATAAAGATGAAGATTTCAGTAAAGATGAAAATAACAACAAAACTATGAAATTTAGAGATGCTGCTAATCTACATGATCAGTTATCAGTTATGTATCCTGTCTAAAACTACTATTTTTTAGTAAATTGCAAAATCATCAATTATCGATATATTATAAAAAGTTATAAGGCTATATGTAATGGTTGGGATTTTTCAAGCCCCTCATGTAAGCATGAATGTGGGCATGAAGTGACATGTGGCAAGAGGCTTGAAAAACAAAAAATTGTGTAATGGTTTAATCTTCATTTCAAGCCCCATCAAGCCCTCAACCCTCACACATCTCTCCC
This sequence comes from Deinandra increscens subsp. villosa, assembly GCA_039602395.1. NCBI lineage: Eukaryota > Viridiplantae > Streptophyta > Magnoliopsida > Asterales > Asteraceae > Deinandra > Deinandra increscens. The sequence continues at coordinate 11,291,207 of JBCNJP010000019.1, read as the reverse complement.
CCCTTCCGGCGTGAGAATTTTCAAGCCCTTCACCAACTTTTGCCTTTTAGCGCCCCTGCGTAGTGGGAGGGGGCATGAAAGGGGCGGGGCGCTAAAGGCATTTTCAAGCTATTTTCAAGCCCCATTACGAATAGCCTAAGATGTCGTTTAAATTTCTGTT
>JBCNJP010000019.1:11271559-11290547 GCA_039602395.1 Deinandra increscens subsp. villosa | reverse complement strand
TGACTAGGGATGGCAATGAAACTCGAATTCGATGGGAAAACCCGAAACCCGACACAAATAGGACGGGTATAGGGTCGGGTAATCGGGTATGAGTCCGGGTATGGGATTACTTTTGAATTTTTTCGTGGGTATGGGACGGATATGGGATTTGATGAATACCCATTTACCCGCCCCGATTACCCGATAATATATACCCGCTATATTTTTCTTTGTTTTATTTATCTATTTAAAGTATATATTGTATGATTTTATTTATCTATCTTTTTTTATTTATAATACTAAGTTATTGGTTAAAAACATTAACTTACATATTATTAAACTTATATATGTTTAGTTATTTGATATATTTTTTTCTAATTATGATAAATATAAGTTAATAGTTAGACGATATATACACCCGACGGGTATACCCGAAACCAGGGCCGGCCCCGGGCCTAGGCGGGGTAGGCGACCGCCTAAGGCCCGGGATTTTGAAGGGCCCGGAATTTAAAAAAAAAATTGTATATATACATATCAGTTTTAGTGTACTTATAGAATATTTTGAAAGGCATTAACAAATTGTTAGACGGTCCAGTTGGTTACTAGCCGCTATTAAATAGAGAGGTCGCATGTTCGAAACCTCCAATCGTCAGCTTTTTTAACAGCCACTGGTTTTGATCTTTAAAGCTGAGGGACTGTTTTAATAAACTTTGAAAACCTTTAATTTTTTATCTAACGAACCCAACAATCCATGATGTTCCCTGAACTAATTGTCTAATTTTATCCACGAGTGTAACCCACTTTTCTTTCTTTTAACAGGCTTAACAGCCACCCATTTTCCACATTCAATTTGCCTCACTGTAGTAATAGTTTAGTAATAATAGTTTAAGAGCCAACACAAACTCCCCAGGTCCCCACAAATCAAACTACCTTTCTCAATCTTGATAATACAAAAAATAACCACACTTCGTTCCAAAAAACCACTGTTCATTCCAACGTGGTTCTTGCACTCCTGTTCATTCCAACGTGGTTCCTGCACTCGTTATGTACAGTGGCATCGGCATAAATAAGTTTTTTTTAATTGAAATTGTTGAAGTCCTATTTACGATCTACAATGACTCAAGAAAGACTAAATGGATTGGCAATTCTATTTATTGAAAACGATATATTAGAGAATGTTGATTATGAAGGGTTGGTATAAAAGTTTGCTACTAAAAACGCTAAGAGAGCCTCGCGATTTGTTTAAGTATTTAAAGATTGACTTTATCTAATGTTATTACAATCTCTCGTTACAATATTGCATTTTTATATATGTGTTTTTGTCTTTTATTATAAGGGCCCATTTTTTTCTCGCCTAGGGCCCAGACTTTTTTGAAGGTTTTCAGAGCCGGCTCTGCCCGAAACCCGCGGGTATGCCCGATACCCGATGGGTAAATACCCGCTTGAAACCCGATGGGTTTTGGGCCGGGTATGGGATACAATTTTATAACCGGGTATGGGGTTGGGATTACTAAAACCCGTCCCAAACCCGCCCCATTGCCATCCCTACTGATGACGTGGATGAAATGAAGGCATGAAGCTCAAGTTGATACTCGTAATTCGTCCGATACTAATTTTTTAGAAGAAAAATGTGGATACTTCCAGCTAAAGTGTTGGTCACCCTAAGACAATTGGTACCACTTGGCCACTTGGGTGTGTGGTGGGGGGTGGGGGGGGGGGGGGATTGAGGCATGTTGTCTTTGGACCTCTTGCTTGTGAAGGGGGGCATCGAGGCATGTTGTCTTTAGACCTCTTGCTCGTGAAGACGGATGGCGTATGTAAACTTTTGTTTTTTCTTTTTGTTGGATATTTGGTCTAATTCCCAAGTTAATAGAGTTTGGGTTGAATCTGTCAACTGATGTAATGTTCAGGGGGCAGTTGTGTAAATTCTCATTAATCCGTTGAGATTTACTTTAGTTAAGCTGTGGTTACCTGAGTTGGTTAAGGGTTAGGTTACTTGTTAGTTGTTAATCGATTGTATAAGTAGCTTGTTAGTTTTCTGGTTTTGATTCAATCCTTTCTTTGTAATTCACTCAAATTGAATAAGAGTTTAGATCATTTCTATCTTCAATTGCTCTGATTGTGTGTGTTCTTCACAACAATTGGTATCAGAGCTACGGCGGTAGTTCGAGGCATAATCAGAGGGCATTCCGCATGAATTGAAGATCGGATCAAGAAGCTATGGTGTCGTCTAAGTTCGAATTGGAGAAGTTCGACGGGAAAAACGACTTTGGCTTATGGCGAGTGAAGATGCGGGCTCTATTAGTTCAACAAGGGGCCGATGATGCACTGTTGGGTGAAGAAAATCGGCCAGAGACTGTGGAAGAAAAGGATTGGAAGCCAATGCTTGCCAAGGCACACAGTGCAATTGTTCTGTGTCTTGCAGATAGGGTACTTCGTGAAGTTTCTAAGGAGAAGTCAGCGGCTGCAATTTGGCTCAAATTGGAGACTCTATACATGACCAAAAGCCTTGCAAATAGGCTTTATCTCAAGAAGAGGCTGTACACTTTCCAATTACATTCAGGGAAGTCTTTTTCTGACCATTTAGATGAATTCAATAAGTTGATTTTAGATCTTGAAAACATTGACATTAAAATTGAAGATGAGGATCAGGCCTTAATTTTCTTGACTTCTTTACCTTCTTCCTTTGAACATTTTGTGGATACTCTCCTCTTTGGCAGGGAAACATTGACCATGGATGAGGTGGTGGCTGCAATCAATTCAAAAGAATTGAAGAAGAGGTCAGATGTGAAGGAAGAAAGTAGTGGAGAAGGCTTGTATGTAAGAGGCAGAAGTGATCAAAGAGGCTTCAAGAATAAGTCTGGAAATGGCTCAAGATCCAAGTCAAAGACTAAAAGGAAGTGCTACATATGCAATTCTGAAAAGCATCTCAAGAGAGACTGCCCTGATAGGAAGAAAAAGTATGATTCCAGTTCCAATTCATCATCATCATACTTCAATAAAGATCAAGGTAATGTCACGTCTACTGAATCTGTTGATAGTTATGATAGTGCTGATGTATTGATGGTAACTGCTAGGAATTATGATAATAGTTGGATTCTTGATAGTGGTTGTTCATATCATATGACACCAAACAAAGAATACTTTAGCAGTTTAAGAATGGTGAATTTGGGAACTGTAAAATTGGGTGACAGCAGGGTTTGTGAAATAGCAGGCATAGGATCAGTTGATCTTGTTCTTGAGAATGGTATGCATCTAAGACTAGAGGATGTTAGGTATATACCTAAGTTAACAAGAAACCTGTTATCTCTAGGAACATTTGAGAAAACTGGTCATAATGTGAGCCTCAAGAATGGAAAGGCAAAGGTTATTAAGGGATCCTTAATAATACTCTCAGGCACTAGGTGTGATAACAATGTATATCTTTTAGATGGCCAAGTTAGTGTAGAGTGTAGTGTTGCTGCCAGGAATACTGAGGATGAAGTAGGAAAACTGTGGCATAACAGGCTTGGTCACATAAGTGATCAAGGGCTAATTGAGCTTAGAAAACAGGAAGTGTTAGGGAGCTACAAAGGGTCAGGCATAGGTTTTTGTGAACATTGCATAATGGGTAAGTCCCATAGAGTTAAGTTTGTTAAAAGTCATCATGTGACTAAGAGCATATTAGACTATGCCCATGCTGATTTGTGGGGGCCATCTAGGACTCAGTCTCTAGGGGGAGCTAGGTATTTTCTCTCAATTATAGATGATTACTCAAGAAGGGTATGGGTCTATATATTAAAGAGTAAAGATGAGGCCTATGATAAGTTTAGAGACTGGAAGATAGCAGCAGAGACACAATCAGGTAAAAAGTTGAAGAAACTTAGAACAGACAATGGGTTAGAGTTTTGCAATGATAAGTTTGAAAAACTGTGCAAAGAAGGTGGAGTAATTAGGCATTTAACTGTCCCTGGAACTCCCCAACAGAATGGGTTAGCAGAGAGGATGAACAGGACTCTTCTTAACAAGGTTAGGTGTATGTTGCATAGTTCAGGCTTGCCAAAAACTTTTTGGGCAGAAGCTGTTAATACAGCTGCATACTTAGTGAATAGGTCACCTTCTACTGCTATAAGTATGAAGTCACCTATGGAAGTTTGGACAGGAGTCAAACAAGACTATAGTAATCTTAGAGTTTTTGGATCCATAGCATATGCTCATGTTAAGAATGGAAAATTAGAACCTAGAGCCACTAAGTGTGTATTCATAGGGTATCCTAGTGGGGTGAAAGGATACAAATTGTGGAAACTTAGTGGTGATAGTCCTAGAATGTTTGTGAGCAGAGATGTAGTATTCAAAGAAAATGAATACTACAAGGATGTTGTAGAAGACAAAGGGAAAAATGTTACTGAGGTGAGTGATCAGATTGAGGTGGAGTTATTAGATAATGAGGAGGAAGTAGCTCATAAGAATAATAACAATGAGGCCAGCTCAAGTTCAGGAAGTAACAGTGAACCTCATATCACTGAACCCAGTTATAGCATAGCTCAAAACAGAACTAGGAGGCAAACCTATAAACCTCTCAAATATAGGGATCAGGATAGTGATGTAAATGCTTTAGTGTTTCTTGCCACTGAAATTGAAGATGTCAATACTCCTATGTCATATGATCAAGCTGTTAGCTCTCAGGATAGGAAAAATTGGCTTGATGCAATGAAGGATGAGATAGACTCCTTACATAAGAATGGTACTTGGGAGTTAGTTGACAGGCCTGCAGGTAAGAAAATTATACCTTGTAAGTGGTTGTTTAAGATCAAAGAGGGATTGCCTGGAAGTAATAGGGTGAGGTATAAAGCAAGGTTAGTTGTAACACCCCAAGTTTTAGTGGAATTTAAGTATGATTTTAACTATATTTCCCCTCGAAATGGTTGATTATGTTGAAATAGTATTCAAAGAAATACTAGATTTAAACGTTTGTTTATAAAGGTTTTTTTTAAAGAAAATGTTGGTTAGAGTGTGAATGTGTTATGAGGTTAAGGGACTAAAGTTATTATGTAGAAAATATATTAACTTTAGTCTCAAGTTCAATAGAATGTAAACTATGGGGGGTAAGTTGGATAAAAACCAAATCATTGGGTTAAGGAAATAAAATCAAATAATAAGAGTTAAAAAAAAAGAGAAAAGAAAAAGAAAAGAAAGAAGAAGAACGAGAGAGAGAGAGGTCACAGGTCTGGGGCATCGACCCCTCCCCTTGACCTTCAATGATCGAGGTTGGATGGTGGAATTGAACCTTAATCGTTCGAATTTTGGGTTGTGATGGATGATTCTTGGCTCTTTTATGCGATTTCGACCCTAAAGGTATGTAATCTTCACGTTTTGGTTGATGAGAAATAAAAAATTAGGGCTGGATTTTGGGGGTTTCTTATGAGCTGCGATTTGGGGTTTATGGCGCTCGATTTAAGATCGGAAAACCCAAAATTAATATGGTATATTGATTAATTTCAGTTTTATGATTTTGGGGTAACTTGCATGTTGTGATTTGGATGCTTATATCATGTTTTAGATGGTAAAATCACACCTAATGGGTGTCTAACATGTTAAGGATGTTTAATTTGGTTTATAACCAAGAGAAGTAGACGTATGAATTGGAATTGAGTCAAAATATCATAAGAAAACAATGCTGTTTCGTAATAAAATTCTGGGTTACAGCCTTGTATAAGAAAAATCATATAAAATCAACCGAGTATCCGATTGAGGTGTATTTTATATGGACGGAAAGCTCTCTGAGTCTTCTACATGTTATCTTTGGACATGTTAACATAATTTGGATGGTACAGGGGTCAAAAAGGGTCGTGAACAGGTGCTGTACAGAAAGTGCGGCACCGAAAATGAAGTTTTATAGAATTTGATTCAGTTAAGTGTTGAATGTACTAAAGAGCTAATCAACATATGATGTTTGATGGTTTAATTTTCCTTTTATACGTGTCTTGAGTGCCTTAAAAGCATTTGCAAATGAGGCATGAAAGTTTGATAAAAATGGGTAAAAGAAATAAAATAAAAGAGATGGTTGACATATAAAATTATGTTAGATCATGTTAAATGAATATGTTGTGAACGCTTAATTGTTGTTGATGGGATACTAAAGATGGGTTGAACGGGTTGTACCGTATGTATCCTAATGATTGTATGTTGACTTGCAAACAAGTTAGGTATTCAAGCTTGGAAGTCAACAAGTCAAGGAAGTTAAAAAAAAAAAGTATACAAATTCCTACGGGCTAAGGTGAGTGACTTAACTCGTATCAAGTATTGCCTATGGTATGATAGATACTTGTTTTGGATTATTGTCCTTTCATTTATGAATAATCATATTCCAAGTGTTTCCATGAGTTGAGTATGAGGTTGTATGGAAGTTATAAATAGTCAATGGTCGAGATTATTAGAGTTCGGTAATGTCCGGAGAATTGATGTGTTAATGTATTTTTGTTGTGATCATGGAATAAATGAAGTAAAAATGGTTGTTACGTTTAATAGGGTAACCTTTGATGTTGAAATTGTTGCCTAGGATCCGTATGGGCCTATTACTTGATGAGAATAACAATAAAGATTTTGAACTACTAATAAGTGGTTAAGTGTGCATAAGCTAGTAAAGGTTAGCAAGAAGATATGTGTCATGGTATGTAACCTAAAATGATATCGTGGTGAAATTTGTTAGAAGCTTACAATGGTAAGTGAACCTAACTCAAGACTTATGGAATTACTGATAGAGTTACAAATGACTTAGATGGGATGTATGTGTCTAAAATGTATCAGGCTGATTTATGTGGCGGGTTCTACGTTTGTTTTAGTATAGAATCATGATGCAAGAGTGTTGAAGTATGTATAAGAATGCGAATAAAAAGTTAAGTTGTAGATGCTAATGGAGTGTTTGTAACACTTGGTTAAGGGTAGAGTTGTAACGTTGGGTCGGTGTTTACTACGCTGGCCTTGGTGACTTAGTCAATTGATGTTGTGTTATGGAAACGCCATTTACTTGTCGAGTTTCCTAGTTAGAATGAAATTTCAGTGGTTGAATGTCTTATGAAAAGACTAACCGTATGTGATTGGTGCAGGGTATATATATTTATTCATAAATTGTGGAGTTGTTTATGCTTTCCAGGATATTTACATATCTCGGATGAGTTGTGATGAAATATTATGGATATCATCTTGTTTCCTTGGGGTTGATGTTTTATAAAAGCTCTAAGTGACGGCATGGAGTCAAAGCCATATCATTGGCATCTCGTGCAAGATAACACATGAGGCCATAAATATATCGGTAGTTTTGTGTTAAGTCCTCACTTAGCTTTGACTAATGTTTTGTGATGAATTGTATAGGTGGTGCACGTCATGATTAGGACTCGTTGCGCCCTAGACTTATGAGACTTGGAGATGGATTGGAACCGGGTGGAAGAAATGGAAGATATACAATCCAAAGATAGAAGGGGTCAAGGCTTGTGGAATCAAGTCTTAGAAACGGGTCAACAAAGTGGAGTGCAAGGTCACACATTGATTGTGTAGACTTTTAATGGGTCATGTTAACCTTTTTTGTTGTGTTTTGGAGTTAAGCTCCATGATTTGTTTGGTTGTTTGATTTTGTAATCATTGGGTCAGTCTCAGTTACGGATGTCGAAATTGTATCATATCTATAAAACAGGTTGACCTATTCGTAAGGATCCTCGAACTTACGAGTAGGTCATGCCGAAATTTTGATTGAAAGTTTTCAGTAAAGTATATTTATACTTGTGAAGTTTATAAAGTATGAGTTAAGTCTAAAACCTTGTTGGGAAAATAAGTAGAAAAAAAAAAATGGGCCTACTTTCCGCAAACGTTGTAAAAAGGTAAATTTTGGGTAACGGGTGTTACAAGTTGGTATCAGAGCCATAGGTTGAGGGATTTGGATGCCGGGTGGTATTCAAACTCAACCTTAGTGCTCTTGATGGGAAGTGGAAGTTGACCCGGGACTTGATCACGAGGCCGAAGACACCAGGTTTGTATGAAATTTCCAATGGATACTCTCCATCTTGTTGTTATATTAACCGATGACCATACATTCGTGCTGATGTATGTAAGGTGATTGGTACAAAGGGGGTTAAGAATGAGTATAGTTGTTATATATTGAGTGGAAAATTCATTGTCATGTACAATGTTCAGATATATAAGTAGTGAACTTGTTTTACTAATGTGGTTGAATTTCTAAAATGACAGGATAGTGGAGTTAGCAGATGGTTGGAAAGCAGCCCCTAGAGGAGATCGTCATCGGCAACTATTTTCTTGGCTGCAGATGATGTGAGTTGTGCAATTAGCCAATTATTAGAGTCACCGGGTAGGGTGACGATTTGGCTGACACAGACTGATCACCTACGGGGTATACCGCGGATTGATTACCCGTAGGGGGTGCCGGGAGTCACATGTTGTAGTGACCTTGGTTGTGGAGTTATATCCGGGAATTACATGGTGTTGTGAGCCCGGTGATAGAAAAATATCGTGGGAACAACAAAAGTGAGGCAAACCGTTGTGGATAAGAAGATATTGATCTTCAAAGCTCAACACGATGCTCCCAAACTTTATCGAGGGGAGGGTTGTTCTTAGATATTGAAAGTGGTGGAATCCAGGCACAATTGGCATACAAGTAAGTATATCTTATTATTTATCATATATGCCTTCGTTATGTGTTTATGTTATGATGGATACAATATGTGGGTAGCTTATGATACGGTTGTAAATTTGAGGTTAATCCTTAAAATCTAAATAAGATGTTGAAAATGACAATATGACTATGTTGAACCATGTAAGGATCATAAACACCTAAGAGCGAAAGTGGATCTGTATGATCTAGGATTATAAGAACTATTTTTTTATAAGCGTGTGTGTATCACCAATGTGTGATATACAAAAGATGTAGAATGACCCGTTTGGGTAAAGTGTGTGTGTATCACCAATGTGTGATATGCAAAAAGATGTAGAAGGACCCGTTGGGTAAAGTGTGTGTGTATCACCAATGTGTGATATGCAAAAAGATGTAGAATGACCCGTTGGGTAAAGTCTGCGTGTATCACCAGTGTGTGATATGCAAAAGATGTAGAATGACCCGTTGGGGTAAAGTGTGTGTATATCACCAATGTGTGATATGCAAAAGATGTAGAATGACCCGTTTGGATAAAGTGTGCGTGTATCACCAGTGTGCGATATGTAAAAGATGTAGAATGACCCGTTGGGTTAAAGTGTGTGTATATCACCAATGTGTGATATGCAAAAGATGTAGAATGACCCGTTTGGGTAAAGTGTGCGTGTATCATCAATGTGTGATATGTGTGTTATGCAAAAGATGTAAAATGAACCATTTGGGTAAGGTTGATAAACTAAAGCGTTGTATGTAAAGTTTGTTATATGAGCCGTTTGGGTAAGATCGATAAGTTAAAGTGTGTGGATGTAAAGTGTGTTTATGACCCGTTTGGGTAAGGTTTGATAAATAAAAGCATTTTTATGTAAAGTGTGTTTTATAACCCGTTTGGGTAAGGTTGATAAACTAAAACGTTGTATGTAAAGTGTGTTATATGAGCCGTTTGGGTAAGATCGATAAGTTAAAGTGTGTGGATGTAAAGTGTGTTTATGACCCGCTTGGGTAAGGTTGATAAATAAAAGCATTTTTATGTAAAGTGTGTTTTATGACCCGTTTTGGTAAGACGGATAAACCACACAAGTGTTTATGTATGGTATGTTTTATGACCGTTAGGTAAGATGGTTAACTAAAGTGTATTTATGTAAAGTATGTTTTACAACCCGTTCGGGGTAAGTGGGAGAGGGAAGGATTTTGGGTAATCGTTTAGTCAAAGTTGAATGTTAGGAAATTCTATTTTGTGCTAACAAAGTAGTATAAGTATGCTAAGAGTTGAAGAGTGGGAAAATTCTATTTTGTGTTAACAAAGTAGAATAAGCATGTTAAGTATTGAAATGTTGGAAAATTCTATTTTTGTTTTAACAAAGTAGAATAAATATGTTAGATGATGAAATGCGGAGAATTCTATTTGAATTAACAAGTAGAATAAGTAGATTAAATGTTGAAACGTGGATAAATCTATTTGTATTAACAAAGTAGAGAAAAATATCTTATATGTTGGAATGTGGGGAATCTATGTTGTGTCAACAAGATAGAATAGAATGCATTGTATGTTATATGTGGGAAATTCTATGTTGTGATAACAAAGTAGAGTAAAACTGTGGAGGTGGTTACAATGTGTTATTGGCCTAACATGAACTTTTCAGTTGTGATGGCTACGAAAGGAGATGTGGACGAAAAGGGGACCCAAGGGCACTATGACCTAGTGCACAACATGGATATAAGAATCTAAAAAAAAACTATAGTTTCAAACTCACGTTTGAAGCCTTATGTATGGTGTTAGAGATCAGGATATGTGGATGCTAATCTCATTGGCGTATTTGATCTTCTAGTGGAACCTATTTCAAAGGTATGATGATCACCTTATATTGTTTTATGCGGCGTAGTACAACACCCCATACATTGAAGAACGTATTATTTAGTGGTTATGATGCTTAGGTGAAGTGGTTACTTGGGAATAACTAAAGCTCCCTAATTGTACACACAAATCATGTTGATCGATTGTGGTTTGGTTTCGGGGACGAAACATTTTTAAGGGGGGTAGATTTGTAACACCCCAAGTTTTAGTGGAATTTAAGTATGATTTTAACTATATTTCCCCTCGAAATGGTTGATTATGTTGAAATAGTATTCAAAGAAATACTAGATTTAAACGTTTGTTTATAAAGGTTTTTTTTAAAGAAAATGTTGGTTAGAGTGTGAATGTGTTATGAGGTTAAGGGACTAAAGTTATTATGTAGAAAATATATTAACTTTAGTCTCAAGTTCAATAGAATGTAAACTATGGGGGGTAAGTTGGATAAAAACCAAATCATTGGGTTAAGGAAATAAAATCAAATAATAAGAGTTAAAAAAAAAGAGAAAAGAAAAAGAAAAGAAAGAAGAAGAACGAGAGAGAGAGAGGTCACAGGTCTGGGGCATCGACCCCTCCCCTTGACCTTCAATGATCGAGGTTGGATGGTGGAATTGAACCTTAATCGTTCGAATTTTGGGTTGTGATGGATGATTCTTGGCTCTTTTATGCGATTTCGACCCTAAAGGTATGTAATCTTCACGTTTTGGTTGATGAGAAATAAAAAATTAGGGCTGGATTTTGGGGGTTTCTTATGAGCTGCGATTTGGGGTTTATGGCGCTCGATTTAAGATCGGAAAACCCAAAATTAATATGGTATATTGATTAATTTCAGTTTTATGATTTTGGGGTAACTTGCATGTTGTGATTTGGATGCTTATATCATGTTTTAGATGGTAAAATCACACCTAATGGGTGTCTAACATGTTAAGGATGTTTAATTTGGTTTATAACCAAGAGAAGTAGACGTATGAATTGGAATTGAGTCAAAATATCATAAGAAAACAATGCTGTTTCGTAATAAAATTCTGGGTTACAGCCTTGTATAAGAAAAATCATATAAAATCAACCGAGTATCCGATTGAGGTGTATTTTATATGGACGGAAAGCTCTCTGAGTCTTCTACATGTTATCTTTGGACATGTTAACATAATTTGGATGGTACAGGGGTCAAAAAGGGTCGTGAACAGGTGCTGTACAGAAAGTGCGGCACCGAAAATGAAGTTTTATAGAATTTGATTCAGTTAAGTGTTGAATGTACTAAAGAGCTAATCAACATATGATGTTTGATGGTTTAATTTTCCTTTTATACGTGTCTTGAGTGCCTTAAAAGCATTTGCAAATGAGGCATGAAAGTTTGATAAAAATGGGTAAAAGAAATAAAATAAAAGAGATGGTTGACATATAAAATTATGTTAGATCATGTTAAATGAATATGTTGTGAACGCTTAATTGTTGTTGATGGGATACTAAAGATGGGTTGAACGGGTTGTACCGTATGTATCCTAATGATTGTATGTTGACTTGCAAACAAGTTAGGTATTCAAGCTTGGAAGTCAACAAGTCAAGGAAGTTAAAAAAAAAAGTATACAAATTCCTACGGGCTAAGGTGAGTGACTTAACTCGTATCAAGTATTGCCTATGGTATGATAGATACTTGTTTTGGATTATTGTCCTTTCATTTATGAATAATCATATTCCAAGTGTTTCCATGAGTTGAGTATGAGGTTGTATGGAAGTTATAAATAGTCAATGGTCGAGATTATTAGAGTTCGGTAATGTCCGGAGAATTGATGTGTTAATGTATTTTTGTTGTGATCATGGAATAAATGAAGTAAAAATGGTTGTTACGTTTAATAGGGTAACCTTTGATGTTGAAATTGTTGCCTAGGATCCGTATGGGCCTATTACTTGATGAGAATAACAATAAAGATTTTGAACTACTAATAAGTGGTTAAGTGTGCATAAGCTAGTAAAGGTTAGCAAGAAGATATGTGTCATGGTATGTAACCTAAAATGATATCGTGGTGAAATTTGTTAGAAGCTTACAATGGTAAGTGAACCTAACTCAAGACTTATGGAATTACTGATAGAGTTACAAATGACTTAGATGGGATGTATGTGTCTAAAATGTATCAGGCTGATTTATGTGGCGGGTTCTACGTTTGTTTTAGTATAGAATCATGATGCAAGAGTGTTGAAGTATGTATAAGAATGCGAATAAAAAGTTAAGTTGTAGATGCTAATGGAGTGTTTGTAACACTTGGTTAAGGGTAGAGTTGTAACGTTGGGTCGGTGTTTACTACGCTGGCCTTGGTGACTTAGTCAATTGATGTTGTGTTATGGAAACGCCATTTACTTGTCGAGTTTCCTAGTTAGAATGAAATTTCAGTGGTTGAATGTCTTATGAAAAGACTAACCGTATGTGATTGGTGCAGGGTATATATATTTATTCATAAATTGTGGAGTTGTTTATGCTTTCCAGGATATTTACATATCTCGGATGAGTTGTGATGAAATATTATGGATATCATCTTGTTTCCTTGGGGTTGATGTTTTATAAAAGCTCTAAGTGACGGCATGGAGTCAAAGCCATATCATTGGCATCTCGTGCAAGATAACACATGAGGCCATAAATATATCGGTAGTTTTGTGTTAAGTCCTCACTTAGCTTTGACTAATGTTTTGTGATGAATTGTATAGGTGGTGCACGTCATGATTAGGACTCGTTGCGCCCTAGACTTATGAGACTTGGAGATGGATTGGAACCGGGTGGAAGAAATGGAAGATATACAATCCAAAGATAGAAGGGGTCAAGGCTTGTGGAATCAAGTCTTAGAAACGGGTCAACAAAGTGGAGTGCAAGGTCACACATTGATTGTGTAGACTTTTAATGGGTCATGTTAACCTTTTTTGTTGTGTTTTGGAGTTAAGCTCCATGATTTGTTTGGTTGTTTGATTTTGTAATCATTGGGTCAGTCTCAGTTACGGATGTCGAAATTGTATCATATCTATAAAACAGGTTGACCTATTCGTAAGGATCCTCGAACTTACGAGTAGGTCATGCCGAAATTTTGATTGAAAGTTTTCAGTAAAGTATATTTATACTTGTGAAGTTTATAAAGTATGAGTTAAGTCTAAAACCTTGTTGGGAAAATAAGTAGAAAAAAAAAAAATGGGCCTACTTTCCGCAAACGTTGTAAAAAGGTAAATTTTGGGTAACGGGTGTTACATTAGTTGCAAAAGGTTTTACACAAAGAGAAGGCATAGATTATTCAGAAATTTTCTCACCAGTGGTAAAACATTCCTCCATAAGAATCATATTGTCTCTAGTTGCTGTCTTAGATCTAGAGCTTGATCAAATGGATGTGAAAACTGCATTTTTACATGGTTATATAGATGAAGAGATTTATATGAGTCAACCTTATGGTTTTGAAGAAATAGGACAGGAGCAGAAAGTATGTAGGCTAAGAAAATCTCTTTATGGACTTAAACAAGCACCTAGGCAGTGGTATGTTAGATTTGATGAGTATGTTGTATCACAAGGTTTCATAAGGAGTAGGTATGATGCTTGTGTATATACTAAGGAATATCAAACAGGGGCATTTGTATATTTGCTTTTGTATGTTGATGATATGTTAATTGCTTGTCAAGATAGATCACAAGTGCAGGCTACTAAAGAGATGCTGCAGAGAGAATTTGAGATGAAAGACTTAGGGACAGCAAAGAAGATTCTTGGAATGGAGATAGAGAGAGACAGGATGGCAGGCAAATTGAAGTTGACTCAAGCTGGTTACTTGAATAAGTTGCTTGAGAAACATGGATTTGCAGATTGTAAGGCTGTGAAGACTCCCATGGCTCAGCATTTCAAGCTATCAGCAGAAGACTCCCCTACAACTGAGGAAGAACAAGATTATATGGCTCAGATACCTTATGCCAATGTTGTGGGCAGCTTGATGTATCTTATGGTATGCACAAGACCTGATATAGGATATGGAGTGAGCCTGGTTAGTAGATATTTGGCTAACCCAGGGAGACAACATTGGATGGCTGTTAAGTGGCTATTAAGATATCTGAAAGGTACTCAATCTATTGGGTTGGTGTTTGGAAGAGATCAGCAGTCTGAGGTGATTAAAGGGTATGTGGATGCTGATTATGCCAAAGACAAGGATAGAGGAAGGTCTATGACAGGGTACTTATTCATGGTATTTGGAGGGCTGGTGAGTTGGAAGTCAACTCTGCAAAAGGTTGTAGCTTTAAGCTCAACAGAAGCTGAATATGTAGCTTTAACAGAAGCAGTGAAGGAAGGAATTTGGTTGAAAGGCTTCATGTCTGATCTTGGAATACAAGTGGATGAGGCTGCAATTCTTTGTGATAATCAAGGGGCTGTGCAGTTATCAAAGAATGGGGTATTCCATGAAAAAACAAAACATATCAATGTTAAGTTACATTTCATAAGAGATGTAATTAACTCAGGAGAGATCAAGGTTTTAGATGTTCATACAGATGATAATGCATCTGATATGTTAACTAAAGCTCTCCCTGGTACTAAGTTTGATAAGTGCTTGCAATTAGTTGGAGTTGGTTGACACTGATCCTACAGTTTTTTAGTCTTCACAATAGTAAAATGGATTCACATCAAGGTATTTAAGTCCATGGACCTCTATTGCCTGATGCTAATGATGAAGTTTTACTGTTGTGATATATTTGTTATTTTTTCTGTTTGGATTACTGGTCAACCAATCATTCTGGAAAGGGTTGGTTAATGCTTGTTAACTTGAGAATTAAGGTGGAGAAATGTTGGATATTTGGTCTAATTCCCAAGTTAATAGAGTTTGGGTTGAATCTGTCAACTGATGTAATGTTCAGGGGGCAGTTGTGTAAATTCTCATTAATCCGTTGAGATTTACTTTAGTTAAGCTGTGGTTACCTGAGTTGGTTAAGGGTTAGGTTACTTGTTAGTTGTTAATCGATTGTATAAGTAGCTTGTTAGTTTTCTGGTTTTGATTCAATCCTTTCTTTGTAATTCACTCAAATTGAATAAGAGTTTAGATCATTTCTATCTTCAATTGCTCTGATTGTGTGTGTTCTTCACAACACTTTTCCTCTCACACACGTAAATAATTAATATGTAATATGGGTGTTTGTATGGAAAAAAAATGTGTTGTGGTAAAAAGTTGTTTGGGAAAAAGTGGGTAAGATGAGATGATGTGACATGTCGACTGGGACTGTTTGTGGGAAAGGGTGCCTCAGCATTACGAGTAGTCTAAGAAACCATAAATCTTACGTAAAAGGCATCGTTCTAATATTACAATCACAATCAGAGTAGAGCTTCGCGTAAGTGGCTTAATTATCCTGTATAACATAGGAGGACTAAAAATTGCATTGGTTATTTGCACTGTACAACTTCATGAAGCGTATGGGAGAAAGTTAATGCATCGTACATTATTTTATTTGCATGGGGTTTTATGGGCTTTAATCACTACACCACTTTGTGTGATCACGTCTCTTGCTATGTCATCTGTCACATAACAGGGAACGCCCAAAAAACAGGCTTGAAAGGGCTTCACCACTATACTTACCCTCACACACCCGTGAGTCTCTCTATCTCTCCAACTTCTCTTAAATGGAAATTAGAAAAAAAACTCCATTTTCTTGTTTATCAGATACGTACATATATATTCTTGGGAATCTACTGAGCCACTTTATCAATTTTTTATTAACTGTTGTTAACATATCAAAGCACGTAATAAACTCCACTTTCTTGTTGATAAGATGTTGGTTTGAACTAATTCTGATTTCTTGTATTAAAGTTTTATTTGACATGTTGGTTTTGGGATAACGGTACACATTAAAGATCCAAATTTAGCATAGGTATATTTAATATTTAGCTTTTGTTTGAATCAAGTATGTTAACAAAATATGTACAACTTAAAATTTTTTACATCAAGACATTGATGAGAAACTAGGTTTTGGTGGTGCATTATTGCATCTTTTGGTTTGACATGTTGGCTTCCCTGTCCTACATAACCGCAATCACACTACATTATACCGCAATCACACTACATTATGCTGTGTTTTCCTACATACTCAGCCTCCTTCACCACCTAAAAGCTTGAAATAGAAACCTAAGATTGAATTCTTCTAATCAAATATTGTTCAAAAAAGGATTTTATTTAAAAAAAAATCTTCGTAATAAATAAAAAAATTACATTTTGAACAGAATAGTTACTCTTTATTTACTAAAGTTGTTTATACCTAGAGGTGCACAAACCGGTTTTTTTTTTCTAACCGGTTACGGTTAGAAACCGGTTTCGGTTAGAACCGTTGACTAGTCAAACCGGTTATGCTAGAAACCGGTTAGGTTAGGAACCGGTTTTTCAGAAAATATGTGTAATTGGTTTGTAACCGGTGTGACCGGTTAGAGACCGGTTAACCGGTTTTTCATCGGTTTTTACCGGTTTTTTTCATAATCGGTTAGAGAATAACCGGTTTTGTAACCGGTTCATGAGCAAGGAGGTGGAACCGGATTGTAACCGCCGGGCCGGGTTCTAACCTAACCGGTTTCATTTATAACCGGTTTTTTTCCTAACCGGGTTCGGTTTTTTTTGCGTAACCGGTCGTGTAACCGGTTAAGATGTTCACCTCTATTTATACCCTTAAATTTATTTTATCATGTTTATAACCTTGAATTTATTTATTCTGTGGTGATAGTAGACGTGCATAAACCGGTTAAATATATCTAACCGAAACCGGTTAGGATTTTCTGATAGGCTAACCGGTTACTGGCCTAACCGGTTAGGTTAGTAACTGGTTACGGTTTGAAAAAAGGGTGCTCGGTGGTAACCGGTTAGAACCCGGTTAGAAACCGGGTAGGATCCGGTTAAGAAAAAAACCGGTTATTTCGGTTACATTTACAGCAACTTTTTTTCCAGCTCAAAGTTAACGTGATGTTGCTGTTTTTTTTAAACCGTAAAATCCAACATTTTTTTAAAAAAGTTCAAATTTTATTCATTGTGATAACATAACAAGCACACCAAACTTGAAAAACATTAAAAAAAAAAGTTTTTAAACCCATTACATCGACTTCGGAAAAACTTAAAAGAAACTAAATTTAACTTGTTCTTCGATTTTTTCTCCCGGTTCCGTAGTTGTTTAACTTTCTTTGTTTGAAAAGCCCGAGCTAGATGGACCGTACCTCAAGTAGTAGTCCCACCCGGCTTCATCATCGGTCATTCCCGGGGTTAATCCACCCGCAACCTAGTCCTCGTACAATTGGCCTTCATATTCCATCTCTCCTTCAACGTCTTCAAGTGTAGCAATGTTTTGAATCCTCTCTGCCGCATCCAAGTAATCTTTCAAGAAAATCGACATCTCCACCGATGCCGGAGTTTGCCTTGTCCTCCTCACCGATATGACCCTGCCACTAACTGAAAAAGCGGACTCCGAAGCTACCATGGAAGCTTGGACGCTTAGTAAATCTCGCACCATGATGGAAATTCCTTTCCTTTCCACCAAGCCAACAAATCAAAGTCTTTGAAACCGGTCATCCCAATCCCCGCTAGGAAGTCGGTCCCTGTATACCTTCTGAGTTCGCTACTCAAAGTGTTACCCCTTGCCCTTCCGATATCGGTCCTCCTCGGGCTTGTTATATAGAACTATTGTTTGAATTTTGAGCTTATTATATAGAGTAGATGATTCTGATATGATAATTTTATGTAGAAGCATTGGCTTATTTTTATAGGATGTGATTAATCAAATCCCTTAAAATTATAATATTATCCTTAACTTTTACCTAACAGATACTTTACATCTCTGTTATTTGATTGACCCATAATAAAATAGTTGGACCATACAAAATTACTTTGATGACATATTAGATTAAAACGTAATGTAGTAGCGAGCTCATACCCTCTTTGGGTAATAGAGTTTCTGTAAATTTCTAGGTTGCATATAGGGATGACAATGAAATCCGAATTCAATGGGTATACTTGAAACCCGAGGCTTATGGGACGGGTATGGGTTTGGATAGTCGGGTATGGGGCAGGTATTAGATTAATTTTGAAAATTTTTGTGGGTATGGGACGAGCATTGAAATTGGTTTTATACATGTTTACCAGTCCCGATTACCCGTATATCTGATTATATTGTCGATTTATTTTATATTATATATATTAATTTTTTTTGTATAAATAATTTGCTTTACCTTTTTGTATATATATTTTTTTAATTTGTCGATCCACTAACAACTTAGCATATACATCTACATTTAGGATTTTGGTAGCAAATAACAAGTGTAAAGGATGGACTGATGAATGCTAGGAGATTAATGATTTATGAATTTTGGGTTCTTTTTTTATTATTTCTTTTCTAGCGTAAAGCATCTCATGAAGATCATGGTTCCTAGTTTTTTTTATATACTTTTTCATGGTTTTATGCAATAGTTTTATAGTTTTATGTAGTAAGTAGCAACTACCAAGTATTTTTTAATAGTATATCAATCAATTTTACTGATAATTTGGTTA